>JABFDZ020000097.1:17246934-17273100 GCA_019775955.2 Pollimyrus isidori
GGGTCATTTTTTTTGTTTTTTTTTAACGCCTTGAAAACTTTTCTTAAAAAAATACTTATTTATTATTTTTTTTTCCCTTATAAAATTTTTTAACACCCCCCCCCCCCCCCCCCCCCCGTTCAAAATTTTTTTGTCTCTAAACGGGACATACCTGTAGTATGAGAGATGTGTGTGTCTTAGTCTGAAGTCAGAAGGATGGAAGCTGCCCCAGCACACAGTGGAGCGTTTCTTAGTAGCCAGCCATGATCAGATTCTGCCCATAAAAACATTTTTACCCCTATCATGATGAAGAAAAATATGGCTAAACGCTCTGATTTTGCTTGATGGCTCTGAGCCAAACTACAGGTAGCTGCAGATCAGATGAATACACACACACTCACACACTGTCTCTCTGTGTGTTACTGGTGCCTTTCTTACTGTTTAGAGCTCCTCTTACACTTCATCCTAACTGAAAGTTTAATGCGCACACCATTCCCTGCCCACAACAGATGCATGGAGCCAAGTCATTGGGGTGAAAAAGACCAGATATAGTTGCAAGCTCTGTTGTTTTATTCTGAGCATGTGTCAGGTACACAGTGGGCTTACATCACAGCAGATGTCAGACAATCTTTATCTTTGGACTAAAGTGATAATGGTGGTGCCCAGGGATCACCTACCAGGTAGCTCATCCTCATAAATTAGTCAAACATTTCTGTAAAAATTACACTAATACATTGTCCTGCTTTCTCAACCAGAATATTACATCTTACAAATTTGCTACAGAAGTTTGTGCCCAAGATTGAGATGTTACAAGGTGTAAAACTATATGGTACTTGGGACGTTATAATGTAATATTGGAAGCAAGATGTTCTTCTGGCTTAAGAGAGTCACATTTGATTTGAGCTAATGCAGGAAGGGGAGCACAGACCTGGCCAGGGAGGTAGTAGTGTAGACGTCTTGTCCTTGAACCTTTTTTGGCTAGGCTGTTCAAATAAGAGAATCTTCACCTATGCAGGCCAGAGAAGGAACCCCAGTTCAAATTCATCTACTTCAACCATATGAACCTGGCAGAGAAGAGCACCATCCACATGCGCAAAACCGCCAGCGTGTCGCTGACCTCCGTCCACCCTGACCTCATGAAGATCCTGGGGGACATCCATGCTGACTTTGTCAGGTGAAGCTAGCCTGATGGGGCTTTGTAAAGGGAGTGGACCTCTGACAGGAAGGCCCAAGGTGCAGGAAGGGGGCCAAGCTTCCTGGATATATGTTGTGCATTGATCTTGCAGTAACCTTGGTATGTTTTGTTTTGTTTTTTTTTTTATAGGGTTGACGAGGATGAAGAAATTATCGTAAAGGCAATGACTGACTACTGGGTTGTTGGCAAGAAGTCCGATCAGAGAGAGCTCTACGTGATTTTGAATCAGAAGAATGCCAATTTGATTGAAGTGAATGGTACGTCTCATTAACGCTCTTGTAGAATTGACTGCTGACAAGGAAATGGAGGGCGGGGCTGGGATATAATTTGATTCATAAATGGTAAACAGGTGCTGCTTAAACTAATTGACGTAACTGTGGTTTCTCGGCGAGGATGTTCTGACAGGTTAAGGTGTCACTCTTGTGGTGGCGTGTGCTGGGTTTTCCTTGCTACTGTGGTTCCTACATGATTTAGAGGGCTGCTAATCCCAGTCAAATTACACCATTTCTGAACTTCTGTGGCAAGGCCTGGGCTTTGGGATTCATAGACATGATTTTAATTTCCATGATTAATAATGATATTTAATGTATGTGATGCGAGTTGGAGCAGTGTAGTACCATTGATGGACCACATCTGCGGTCTGAGTGCTGATCCTAAATACGGATTCTAATTTTCTTCCCCCACAGAGGAAGTGAAGAGATTGTGCGCTACTCAATTCAATAACATTTTCTTTTTGGATTAAAAAGTGGCAGTGATGTTGACCGAAGACTTGAAAAAGATATGGACTGTTTCTTCAACACTATTTATGTAACTCGCAGATATGCTGGGAAGACGGCATAGTTTGTAATGCAATAATTGCATTGTATAAGGAAAAAAACACCATGCAATTTTTAGATTTTTATTTAACCGATAAATGGTATTTCATCCTTGTAATTAACTGTAATATCAAAAATGCACTCAAATTTATTTTTCAATTGTATATAAATAAAATGTATATATATAATGTTTAACTTGCAATTAACTGTTGCTTTTCCTTCATTTAGGTTTTTTTTTCATCCGTTGAGGTTTAATGTAAAATTCAGTGGACGTGCACAAACTTTGTATTTTTGTTAATGGCCTTGACTGTCTTGTGGTAATTTACAACGCCATCATCTCAAAAATCTGTGGTTTGTAAACAGCCCAAAATTGAAATAAACCATGAAATTCTAATTTTCCTTTGTGTTCATGCAACTCAATTCCTGCAGATATTCTGGTAAATAATTGTTTCAAAAAAATATTCCTTTGACTTTTCATACATTTGGATAGAGTTTTCTGTCCACTGGCATTTTATTGATTTGTGAAATATACAATAAAATCTTATTTAGGTACAATGAAAAATTCCTGCTAATCTTTAAGCACATGTTTTTAAGGGGGTTTTGTTCAGACATCTTATGTTTTTTCAAGCTGCTGGCCAGGAACCATCTGATGAGAGAGGCTGATGTGACCAAGGCTCAGACGGGGCCTCCTCTGTCATCCACCTCATCCCCCCATAACTTCCCAAATCTAGCACCTGCCCTCCCATAGCTATACCCACAGATCTGTAGGTTCAGCAGTAAATCCTGCAGATAGCCTGCATGGGATTGGCTCTCACACCTGTGCTGATTAAGAGCTGTTACCCTCTAGCTCATGACCGTCTGCTGGTTTGTTCTGTCTGTTATTCATCGCATCAGCAAGGCAAAACCTGAACTCATCAGACCGGCCCAGAAGAGCACCAGGTCCATGGAAGGCAAACAGACTCCACAATATACTGCTTACATGACCTTGGGGTCAATCCACGCATTGGTTTTTATGTCAGCAGGAAATTAATTCAATTTTGTCCAGCCAACCTTGAGCTATTTACATACTTAAATGTTACGCAACTTTAACCTTATCCCAAAGATGAACTGCTGTTACGCTGCACAAACTAGGCCAACCGCAACTGATCTCCAATCTTTTGATGCCTGAATATTTCACTTTTATCCTCACTAAACATATGTTAGCCTCTCTGGTGCTGCTTGGCCAAAACAATTTATGAAATAGATGGGTGTACCTGGGGACAAGGATGCCGCAAGTCCTTTCCGCGTGACAGACCAGCACGACTCGGTTAGGTAAACACACAGAGTTCTGCAGGCTGCTGAAATTGGCGGCAGAGGGTGGCACGACATGCAGCGGTGCATCGGAAATTCAGTGGCGCGTTACCATCACTTTAGTGGGTTTTTTATCACTTTCTGTTTGTTACTAATTGTCACGGAATGACCATTAAAACTAACGGTCCAGTTCCCCTGTGTCTGATGTCAGCTGGGTCGGATGTTGTCTAGTATGTAAAAACATATATTTTACAGTTTTAGAGCGAAAGCAGAGAACCACATCTCTAGGGGTGTATGGGGGGATGTATGGAAGTATGGGTGCTACAGAGGGTGCAGGTTCCAGGTGGTCTCTGTGGTGTTGGCAGAAGAGCTCTGGACCTGCTCTTTCTTCGCCCGTTCATTCTCTGCCTCCCTGTCCAGCAGCAGCCTGCGCTCATACGCTGGGAAGAAGGTATTTCTGAAGAACAGGTGGATCCTGCTAGCCCAGAGAGTCTGCTCACTGTCTGGCTCTGTCCCAGCCTCTTCACTTGGCTCTGGAACAAACCAATTTTTAAAGTAACAGATATTTTAAAAAGCCTAAAACAAACTTATCAATAATTCAGCTGTATCTGTTACAAATTCATTACAGAACTGGTTCTTTAATGCGGCACAGTAATGGTGCAGTGCTGTCCTCTAGCGTCCCTCTTCTATAAGCAGCTGGTAAAAGTAAGAAGACTAACATGTCCACATCAACATGTAACAAAACTGGTCTTATTATTGTTTTTTTTCTTCAATTGAATGAAGATATAGTTTCATTTCATTTATGTAATGCTCCATACTAAGCCCCATACTTATTCTGCACTATTCATTTTCTCACTGCTGTTCATTTGAAATGTAAGGGTCTGTTTTGTAAGAGAAGACTTCAGGAGGAGTGCAGCAGCAATCCTCTGGTACCTGCTCTGGATGGAGGTGCGGTGGAGGAGCGCGTGTCTAAGGCCGGCATGGAGCACATCAGAGCAGCCGCTGGCTCACCTGCCAGCCCCACAGCTGAATCTGTGTCCGGATTCGGCGGGGCAAGACCTCGTTCCACCTCTGGACAGCAAAGGCACAGGGCGCACGGAAGGACATGCGAGCGTGTGACTGGCATGCAAATGCGTTCGTGAGTCATAAGCAAAGACACATCCAAACAAACGCACAGCGCGGCCTGATTTGGCCTCACAGTCACCTGCAGC
Source organism: Pollimyrus isidori (assembly GCA_019775955.2). NCBI lineage: Eukaryota > Metazoa > Chordata > Actinopteri > Osteoglossiformes > Mormyridae > Pollimyrus > Pollimyrus isidori. The sequence goes on from JABFDZ020000097.1 coordinate 17,251,425, forward strand.
TTGCCAAGTGAAAAGGGAGCTTGTTCCTGCTTTAAGGCTTCTGACAAGCAATTCACCTGGTTTCCCGTCCTTCTCTTCAAATGTGGAGAGGTGGTGTAAAACATCTCCGGACTTTCCGGGCTTTGGAAAATGAAACCGTTCCATTACACATACATGTATCTGAATAAGTTATAAACATTATTTAAATTTAAAATACTGTTACCAAGTAATGATTTAAAAATATCTAAGGCATCTTTGCTGGAAATTTTTTTATTCACATGCATATGAAAACTGCCTCATCATCCTCCTCCTCATCATCATCATCACTTTTATTATTAGACATTGCCAAATAAGAGCTCTTTAGGTATTTAATATAACATAAGAGAATTATACAACTGTTATTCTAATAATAATTTGCTGGCATTCTGCTAAGGTCAAGAGGTTAATGAGACGATTATTTGTTACCAAATTCTAGCAATACAAACATAAAGCAAACGTCAATTTTCAACCCTATTTTCATCAAACTTGACTGGTTTGTTAAAAAATTTTGACTTCCTCCGTAATCAATAACAGGTGAAAGATGTAACAGTGGATGAGTAAGACCCACCAGAGATGCGGGTCCCTGGAGAAGGTGAGCAGGGCCGACGCGGAGTTCCTTACTCACTGGGGATGCCCCTGTCCCTCCCTGCCTGCTTAGCTCAGGCAGATATCTGGGGGAGTCCTCCACAGTATGAGGATGCTTCACCTCTGCACAGCCCAGCAGGGCCTCGAAGAACTCAAGGAACGTCATCTGAGTGACATGGCCGAGATGGTGATTTTACACTGACTCTATCTTCGTACAACCTGGGCTCTGTTAGTTTTCAATAACACAGTAGCATTGTGGCATTTGTGACAATGTGGCATTTTATTAGGTATTATGATATGGGTAACTATTTAAAATTGTTATAAAAAACACAATAACTAAAGTACGAATCATAATGCAGCCTCACATTTTTTACTGTGATGTTCTTAATAAATAAAATGCTTGCCTCCAGATCCAGGTTCCTGTGTGAAACATCTTCTAGCGGAAGGCTTTCAGTAAACAGGATCTCGAGAACTTTTCCTGTGCTCAGTTTGCTATCGTACACATTCAGGTCCTAGCAGTGAAGTCAGAGAAATCCACTATTGCTGAATGCACCAGCACAAAATGGTAACATTTGTTATTTCTGCTAATGGTGACGGGGTCATGTGCAAACATCAAAGAGATATTTGCGGAAGTGGAATCTCTGAGAGAATCCTTAACAAAAACTATGCTTTTCATGAAAACAAAATATTAAGCAAATCAATATCACACCTATTGTGTAAAAGTGCCAGCAATTTTATCCAGGCCCCTGCTGGAGAAACATCTGGCTGAGATGCCATGATTTTGTGTGTGATTGGTGGTGTGATTATTGCTGCAGGCGCAGAGGTTCCAGCATCTCAGAAACACCTGGCTTCCCAGGATTTGTACACACTACAGTTTTACAGAGGATGGTGTGTTGAATAACAATATAGTGTGTGGTTAATGAGAGAGATAAGAAGACAATGGACTCATTTAAGCTCCAGAGAAGGCCACCAATGCAACAACAAGAGCTCAACACAACAGTGGCATGTAAAAAGGCTTCTCTAAATGTACAACTCATGCCACTCAGTGGCCAGAGAATGTAACTGAACAACAAAATCTGAATATATATTTTAGGTGGGAGTACTTTTTTCAGTCAGAACTGCAGTGTAAGTAGCATCTGAATTCAAAGTCTCACAATACTTCTTAATCCTTTGAACACTTCAAAGTGAACGTAGTGAACCTTGAACACACCATATCAGTTATGAGTGTCCCCAAATTGACCGACGCAGGTACCTTGAGTATCCAGATAAAGTGTCTCATGGTTAAGGTAAGGTTACGTGTGGCTCTGGAATATTGCTTGCAGAAGTATTGGTAGATCTCCCAGCATCTCATCAGATAACGAGAGGCCACCACAGCGTGGAGTGGGAATGAGAAAAGAATACCTGGATTCACAAAACAAAACATTTACAAACAAATTGCATACATACACACATACATATATACATATCACTCACACAATTACGCTAACCGTTAGTTAAGTCTATGTCCCCCTAATGCAAACGCTTCAGTTTTTCAAACTGAAGTACCTTGTAACTTGTTTCAAACTTTCTTTTTCAAATCTTCACAGAAGTGTGTACCCAGTACTAATTACTGTACTGATGCTCCCTGGGTTACGATGGTTCGTGCTACAATATTATGACTTTAGACTGGCTAAATGTTTTTCACTTTTAGTAAATTATTCAATAGATTACATGAGATTTTCAATATTTTATTATAAAATATGCTGTGTGTTAATGATTTTACCCAACTTTTGGCTAATATAAGTGTTTTAAGCATTTTTCAAGGTTGCCCATAGGCTATGATGTTTGTTAGGTTAGGTGTACTGTTTTTAAAATGCATTTTTGCCTTACGATATTCTCCCTTTACAATAGGTTTATCAGAATATAAGCCTATCGTAACCTGGGGAGAAGCTGTATTATGTGTTGTTAATCATTGGCATCAAACATCAATTTCCCTTATTCATCTCATCCAGGATCCTGCCATGTATCTTATGTTCTTTGAACCTGGCTCCAGCCCCCCAGAAAACCTGCACAGGATAACGCAGTTAGAAGCTGGATGGATGAACATCTATTCGTCCATCTTCTAACTGCTTATCCTAGTCAGAATCGTAGGGACAGATGGATGTTTTCATATAAATCCAGCCATATGCTCACTTTCTGTAACTCCTTGTCCTATGCAGAGTCACAGGAGTCTGGAGCTTATGGACACAAGGCAGGGAACAACCCAGGAGGGGTACATACATGGCTCAGTACACAAACACGGAGCCATGGCGGAGACTCAAACGTTGGTCCGAAAGGTATAAGGCAACTGACCACTGCACCACTGCGCTACCCTCACAAAAATCATAAAGGCAAATTGGATATTGCATTGCTTTAGGAACAAAAAACAGGTGAATGTATTCATAATATTGTGTCTGATTTAAGAATGTATGATACAACTGATTTGTCTCTATACCTTTAACATTTGTTGCATTGGGAAGGATGTTACCCTCCATCAGCTTAGAGAAGCAGGTCACAAGCACGTTGCCAGATGATCTGAAAAGGTTAAATAAAAAGAATCTTATCAGTCATTGGTAGCCACCCCCCTCGGCTCCCCATGACCTTCCACAAGGCCACTTACAGCATCTCTCTGTGATAGATGTGATTGGCCAGGATCACGAGGTGGCTTAAGAAATTCCTGAGCAACAGAGTTCCAAAAGGAGAGTGGATGTCCTCTGGGGCATCATCGCCTGTCGTGAGGCACATGAACATGATGATCAGCCCGTACATGCAACCTTCCAGTTGTTTGGACTGTAGCTGTGGAACTCTGTAATGCTTCCCTATTGGTCACTTACTGCCAACGATCCGGTCCATTTCGGCCAGAGTGATTCCCTCCTGGTGGACCTTGCAGTCCTTCAGCAGACGCCAGAACTGCAAACGGGAGAGCAGGAAGGTGTTGTCTGGAGAGTCGCGGCCCAGCTGGCTGTAGAAGCAGTATGTGCTCCTGAGTTCTGCTACATGTCTCAGCATTGCCAGCTCCATCTATCAGATGGACAGAGAAAAACTGCATTACAATAAGGTTCGACTCCCTTCTGAGGGAACACCTTCATCACTGATTCACGCCTAGTGATACCGAGCAGCTCAGAATACTCAGAGTGAGTCCAAAATCACATAATTACATAGTACATACTGAATGTCGCTAGAAGCCTACTACTCAACTGTGAATGTAGTATATACTGTATGAACGCATGAGAACTAGACATACTGCAGTCACCATCTTGCATATTACATGACCTCCATGTTTACCAGTGACGAAAGTTAGAAGCCTTAAAGATTCTTCAAAGTTATTTAATGGAAAAAACATATTCCAGTCAACATATGAAACTGGGTATTGTTTTCGACTTAAATGTACACATAGCTGGCAGTTCCACTGCCCTCTTGAAAAAATATTCTGAACAAGCATCATTTGAAGCTCCAGTGCCCTTGTGAGCATCCACAATTTGCACACTTCAGAATCTCACAGAATCTAGTATGTCATTTGCGTACCACTCAACCATACGGAGGATTTGGACATCTCACTCCCTTCATATACTATATTTTGCCCACTACACAGCAAACAAGTATGCAAGTATGAAATTTCAGTCAGTGTAACCCTCAGACAATCTGAATCAGTGTTTATATTTACAGCCAACCACACTGACCTGTTTGAGTTCAGCATCTCTCTGTGGTTCAGGGAACTGAACTAACAGGGACCGGATATCCAGTGTCATGTCTTGGCTGAGTAATGATGACCCAGGGCCGGATCCAGGGGTGTCCCAGGGTGAGTCACCTTAGCAGCACATTTTGAGATTCTTATTATTATACTATGTTTTGCTGTTAAATCAACTGTTAAATGCAACATTTTACAGTGTATACTAACTTTCTGCACTAATAGAAGTGGGAGTCCTTAATATGTTGAGATCTGGTGTCAGCAAAGCATCTTTTGGGAATGCTGGGAATTCAGCCATGCGGTCATCCACAAATTCTCCTTCAGAAACATGCCCATTCTTAGACGTGAACTTTCCCTGCAATGGAAGCATCAAATAAACTTAAATTAATTTTTGAAGAATCTGACAATTATCTCAGTTGACAAAAGAATACAGGTAATACGGGTGATCCAGCTGACCTGGCCGTGCTTTTTGTTGACCTGCCAGCCTCCTTCATACGATGCCCCGTTGGCATAGAAGAACGTGCCTTGACCTTGGCGTGCGCCCTGCACAAACTGCCCAGTGTATTCGTTCCTCTGGGGATACTGAGAGCCAGCGATTCTTCTTTGGAACCATGTGTGTGTCCCATGGCCATGCTGTGGATCATGCAGTGCAGTTGGCTTTCCACAGTTCGTCCTCATATTGAAAACTGTGGTTACAAACCTCCAGTTCTACTTTTGGCCAGTAAACAAATCTCTTTCCTGGTGAGTATGAGAAAAGTGCAACACTGGCACTCAGTAAGTGAGAAGCATTATCAGGAGTTTCTATACCTGGATTCCATTTTCCCAATGGCCACTATACTGCTGACCTAACGTCAGCCATTTCATCATGCCTTCTCCATGTCTCCTGCTGTTCTTCCACTGGCCTTCATATACATTCCCAGAGAGATAACTATAACAAAAAATAATTCGAAATATACATGAATCGACACATATATGCCAAATATATTGCTGAAATACTTCGATACATCGCTTCTTTCTATCCAACCTCTCTCAGTACTATATATAGCATATATAGTACACCACCTATTTGTTCTACACTATCAATGCTGTCCATGTTAGCTTGTGGGAGTTTTACTTACAGAAAAATGTTCTGAGTGCAGAACGAAAAATGATTGGTTCAGAGAGATAACCAATCAGATTGTAAAGGAGGTGAGTCCAAGCAACTAGAGAAGGTGGGAACGAGACATTTGATTGGACCCACCTACACTACAGACTAATTAGTTATCTCTCGTTATGCACTCAGAACATTTGTCTATAAGTAAAACCCCCATGAGCTCCACATTACATATACCTTCACAGAATCCTTCCATATGTCATTTGCATATAGCCATAGAAGAACGCATGCCATCAGTCCTGAAACTTGTTTGTTTTCACACCTACCGCCTCACTCCCCACCCATCTATCGTGTTGTTCAGCCAGTCACCTTCATACCATGATGTCATCTCCTGGTTATAGAATATTTTACCCTGAAAACAAACAAATAAGCAAACAGCAGTAATAATAATGAAGAGCCAACCTAGTAATGAGTCTGAACATCTCAAAGGTACATAAAAATACATAAGGATACATTTTATGCATCAATAATGAGTACAAGTTCATTCACCATTACAACTTAATTTAACATATTCATTTTAGCTAATAATGCAAAAAACCAGTGCATAAATCATGCTGAAAACTGCTTATTGTCCTGTTCAACCACTGATCACAGATATACCTTCCCATGTCTCTTGCCATGGTGCCACTGGCCACAGTAAGAAACGCGCTTAGTGCCACATCTGTAGGTTCCAACACCATGTCGCATTCCGTTCTGAACCTCCCCTTCATACCAGCTGTCATCCAGCCAGGTATATTTCCCATATCCCGTGGGCACATTCAGAACAAAGTCGCCCTACAATTTAGAATTAAATTTTGTCAGTCAAATTTTAATGCCAATAAAGCTGTAAGCTTATTAACGCTAAAGCACGACAGTATTATGTTTATACGCAGCCTGCTTTACCACATGTAAATATCCAAATGTACATCTATAAAATGATTACATGTGAGTTGCACGAATCGGTTTCATTTTTTTTCTCAGCCTATACTCTTTACTGACTTACAGATTCGGTGATAAAATACATAAAAATAAAGTGAACACGACGAAATAATCATAATGAATGGTGTGAAAGTTACCTCATATATTACCCCGTCTGCCCAGGTATACAAACCCCGTCCGTGCATGTATCCTTCTGCAAACATACCCTTCGGAAATACGGCAAAATACTTTTTCAGTTAATTTTGGAAAAAGCAGGACAGTCCGCACACTTAGCTTTTATAATGAATGTACCTTATATGTATTACCGCCCTGAAAATAAGCGGTGCCTTCACCATGAAACAGGTCACCATGCATTTCTCCATCGTACCTGCAATCAGCATGCATGCATGTCAGTTGCGTTTTTCTGTTATGTTAAAACGTAATGTTACGGTAAAAGGAAATCGTTTGACCTTTGAACCACGATACTGCTGAAAAGTGGCTCTGGGCAGAACTTTGCACCGATGTACTCCGAGTTGGTGTTGATGGACGCCTGCGACGCCAAGGACTCCGAACTGAACTCCGCGGTCTGGAGTTGCGGGACTAGCGGAGGCTCCGACACAACGCTAGGTGCAGAGCAGCTAACCGCGGGGTTGATGCCGGGCGTGTCATCTGTTGGATTCTCATCCGTGTTTTTCTGGTCTCCTTTCGCCATTTCCTACTTGAGATCCCCCAGCTATCACTAACACATACAAAGCGCGCTTGGCGACCGGGACGCCGTTGCTAAGGGAAAGAAGGGCGGGGGTCAGGAGGTCGGAGGCAGAATCGCAGAAGTATCTCTCATCAGACACGAAACAAGACGAAACTCATAGAGAGCTTAAAGGAAATCTTTACGAAAAAAAGGTTAAAATGGAACATTTGGCCTCAGTATGAAACGGTATAAATTGTGATTTTCAATGAATATCTGCGGTAAAAGCTGCATGAGGTAATTCAACAAAATGAAATATGGCAGATTATTCTTTTTTGTGATAACTGTTAGGTTGAATGTCTGACAGAAATAGGAGTTCCCATTTCAAAGAAAAATAAATCAAGACTGACAGCGTGAAAAAAAAACTTGGATGTAAATACAAATAAATGTTTTATTCAACATAAAAAAGAAACCAAATATGAGTTATATCTGTCAAATATGAGTCATCAAAATGATTTGTATCTACTGATTAAAATTTACAGGTGATTTATTCCAATGCAAACCCACGTTTTGGGTTAAAATTGAATAAAACACTAAAAGTATGCATTAATGAAACATTAATGAAAAATAAAAACATGGGTTGTGATGCATTTCAAAGCATGGCCACTGGCCACTAGGTGGCAGTATAGGAATCAGTCTGGAGTGAGCATGTCCAGGTTGGCTAGGTGCCTCATGGTGGGTCTTCCGTGGGGACAGTTCCATGGCTGCTCAATTTCACCCATGTGTACTATCAGTTTTTTCATCTCACTGTTCTTCAAGGCAGTGCCAATCATCACCTAATAAAATGGGAGACATTCAGCATCAGGAAACATCACAAATTGCTTAAGATCTGCTTTTCTCTTCAAAAGTATCTTGCACATGGTTAAATCAAGGACACAAAAACCAGAACTTTTGCTCAATTTAGAATATTCTACTCACTTTATAAGAGGTATTTGACTTAAGTGATGCAAACTTTCTGCAAGACATTCAAATTCTACAGTCTACTTCGCCCATTTATTCTTGATAAACTCATTATACATACAACGTGTTTAATTTTAATTCCAGTAATTACTCATGTCACATTAAAAATATTCTATGTTAACGCAGACACACAGGATAATGATTCAAGTGCCTCTCACCGATTTCCGACAGGCCCTAGAAGCAAACATCTGCCTAACACGGGAAGGTCTGCACATGACCCCTGGGCTGTCGCTCAGCATGAAGACCAGCTCCTCAATGTCAGCTGGTCCAAAGGTCCAGTTTTTACTTGTGGGAAGAGAAACCAGCTTCACCCGCTCTGTGACTTGGGCTTTGAAAAGGAAGATTCATACATCAGCAACACACTAATGGCAACATATCACTGACTTCAGTGTCAGTAGGGACGTTGGCGCTCTAAGGTGCATTCTGATCTGCAAATGAAATATTGGAATAGATACCTTCCTCATCAATAAGGAAATCAAAACCATTTTTCTTGAAGATCTCCACATTTTCCATCAGTATCGTCTCACTCACTGCAGTGAGGTGAAGCTTCTGTGGACTGAAAATAATACAAATAACCAGAATACATAAATGATAAATAAAAATGACAAGCAACAAGATTTAAAATTAATTGTACGTTTATGCCTTTAAGATGTAATCAACATGGTGAAGTAAAATTATAATAAATCACATTTCGTATTCCTTCAATAAACAAGCACTAGTAGCTTGATGGAGTATTATATGGCACCACTTTACATTTTGGCACAAGTATACCAGTTAGGTGAACGGAACAAATTTAGCTTTATTAGCAGAAATGCGCTTAACAGATATTGCCAAAAATATGATCAAGGTGTCTCAACAACTTAAGCAAACAAATTCAGAGTTTAGATGAAAACAAGTCCTAACTCATACTGCATTTATGGATATATCATATGTGGTAGGCTCCAGAATACTTACGCTATAAGTTTCTGCCCTTGCAAAACTGTGTGCTGTTGCAACATCTCAAAGTTATATTTTTCATCTGTGGCATGCTGGTCTATCATAAAAATGTCAGATTTTAGTTTGGTGATGATGAATCCAAGGTTGAACTGGCCAATAATCTCCATCTCTTTAAACATGTCTTTACTGGAAGAAACAGAAACAGATTTCTAACATATTTAATCATCCAGCCATAGAAAAGCCTCTTTTTTGTGTTTCCCAAGTAACCATAAACCAAAATTTTAACCGCAAAGTACAGACGCTCCTCTACTTATGAATGAGATACGTTCCGAGCGGCCGTTCATAACTTGAAATGTTAGTAAGTCGTTATTCAACACCATTTTAAGGGTATACGTAAGTACAAAGAACTAGTATGCTGGGAGTACGCACGCTACGCTGCTGTGCAGTGGGAGTAGCAGCCAGAAGTTGTACTAGGCAGAACTGGCCTGCAGAAAGAAAAAAAAATGTTGTAGATAGGAAACAGGAGCCCAAGGAACACAATTTTGACTCACGGTCCTCTTCGTTCGTATATCTGAAAGTTCGTAAGTAGAGGAGAGTTTGTATATTTACAAAATCTTGAGTTAAAAATTAAGGGTTTCCCATGTACTATAGCAAAAGTAGTCATATAGACAACAATGCACCATTAATTGGTTTACATTACATAAAGCAGCTCGTTTATGTCGATTTGAAAAGAGTAGTTCCACCCCCCCACATAAATATGCTTGCTGTGTTTCCAAATCTGTAATAATACCTGATTTCCTTCTTCAGCTCATCCTCCGCAGTCTGGTTCTCACCGGGGTTTATCTTCGCCCTAAACCGCCTGTACTTCAGCATTTCACTAGCTCTCTCCTTTCTCTGCTCCTGCAGTTTCCGCAAACGATCTGCTAGATCGGGTAAAGAGAAGCGAAGCGGAACGATTTTTTTAATCATGCTGACTGGCGCATCAAGCTTGATCACACTAGGGGCAGTTTTCATGCCTGAGACAATAGCCTCTAACTTAGGCCTTTTAGTGTCAGGACTCGGGCTGCAAGGCTCATTGTGTCTACAGGGCTCAGCTCCGCTCCAGACGGAGGCCATCTCGGACTCGCAGTCTTCATTTCCCATTCCGCAGTGGTTCTCACTCTCACTATTGTTAACGGCCTTCTCCTCTGGGGAACTGAACACTGACCCCGATTTGACTGCATTTTCTCCAATCCCCATCCCCAAGTACTGCTCTGACAGCTCAGACGACACACTCCCACTCTTAGTGTCCATATTACTGTGCCCAGTCAGCTCACTTCCATTGCCTTCTGCCACTGGGGTCTTCAAAAATGATGCCGCTACAGAGTCCTGTGCATTTCTAGAAGGTTGCTGTACCATGTTTTTGTCAGCACTGCCGAAGAAGCACTTTAACTTCTTCTGAGCTGGAGTGTGAAGACTAGTTTTACTGTGGTTAGGCTGTTTTTTTCCACCTGCCACCTGATGCAATGAAAATGCAGCCCTCAGCCCAGCCAGGTTCAAGGAGGAGTTTGTGATGGAAGGAGATGGTTCTGGAAGAACTTCTGTTTCCATGACTGTTTCAGGTTGTTCTACACCTGGAGACTGAACAACATCCCTACACGTGCCTGTAAACACATAATAAACATACTAAACAAACATGTAAAAACAGAAACATTAAAAATTCTTTGTGAATCAATTATGCCGCTTACTCAGCATAGGCAAGTTTGTGTGGTTAAAGCTGATCTTGTTTACACCGGTATCATACATGGCTACCAGGGAGGTCTTCAAAATGGCTAACAAAAGTTTTTCTTCTTGAAGGAAGATCTGACGCTTGTCAGGGGTAACATTAACGTCAACACGGTCTGAAACAAACAGCAGGGTAAGCATTTTAGATTATTACATTAAATAAATTGACAGAAAATTAGGTTGAGTTATTACATATAGTCAGGTGTGCAGTATTTGACATAGGAAACACAATTTTGCAAAAATAATCACACTCCAACTGACATCTAAATAGAATATTTGGTCTGAAATGCTACACTGTCTTACCTGAAGCAACAGAAATATTCAAGACAACAAACGGGTACTGATGTCTGTTAAACATGTGATATACTTCATTTACAAGCTTGGAAACCTGAAAATAAAGTGAAACACATGTTATATATGAAATATATATATGTATATGTTTTAAGCAACATAAAGACAAATGGGCTTACGCAAACAACCTACATCTGTACTGTCATTCAAGTACCTTTGAGGGGTCACATGGCCGGTCGTTGATAAAGAAGAACTGCCTGTCAGTGGAGCTTCGACCCGCACCGTGGTCTCCGCGTGACACAAACCCCGAGATCCTGCAATCCGTCTCATGTTTAGAAATTCTCTTCAGTTGTTATTTTTTTCCTTTCGAGAATTGCACTCACAAAAATTGAGAAGCTCCTTTGTTAATGTACTCAACATTTCTATAAATACAGAGTGGACACTGATAAATCGAGAAAAAAAAGTGGTTGGCAATTTGTTTTTACGACAAGATTAAAGAATTAGCTACCAAACTTACACATAAAGATCAGTGGGTAAGTGTGCATCATTGAGACCATAGTCTTCCTTGACAGCCTCAGTGGGAGAAAGCTGTTGAAATGGCAGCAAACTCTGGAGCTAAACAAAGACATACAGGAGCATCAAATTAACAAACACGATCATTTTTACCTTTGAACCATACTTCACATATCAATCATGGATACATTTTAGTTATGGGAAATTATTAATGGGGATAAAATGTTTCATACATTGAAAAACTAAGATTTGTATTTGGCTCCAATTCTCAATCTCCTAAGTGACAAAAGCATGGCAAACAAATGTGATTTTCTCACTTGTTTGGGCCCAAACACAGCTCCAATGTTGTCCCTCATGCTTTGGCTGCCATTGGTGGAAAGCACAATGTTGCGCTTGCCCTGGCCGATCTGATTGGTGCAAGTTATCCTCACTCCCGTGGAGATGATGCAGTATGACTGAAGGACCTGGATCATTTTGGCATATTCCTGCACAACACACAGGAATCATGCCGCTGAACTTGTATCCCCATGAAAATACCATGAATTTATCAAACACCTGCTCAATTGATCTTTAAAAAAAGCATAAAAAATTGGGGTCATGGCATTACCAATATCCTGAAGCATGAAATACCTCTAATTGAATTCTTACCTTTAAACAAACAGTGAAATCTAAAATGAAAAACGATGCCAACAGAAAACAGATGAATGCATGCCAAATCCTAGTACAAAGATCACCCTAAAACAAACGTCATACAAAGGCTGCCTATTGGCTGGCCTCTGGCACACTTCCTTCGACATAAAGCTCCCCACAAGCACCTTTTTGACGTTTCGCTGAAATTCCTTGTAGCGAACTGGCAGCGTGTAGAAGAGATTCTGCAGCAGTGCGGTGGTGCCCGGCTGCCGAGGGTGCGGGCTGCGCTGGCTGATGTGGCCGTCGTGATCGAAGACGAGACGAGTGCCCACGTGGGCAGACTCATGGCACGTCACCACACTCAGGTCACTGTGGGCCAGCATGGACATTCACGAGTGTCAAGATGAACACCAGCATCATGTAGGAAGACTACCAGAAAAAACACAGCAAAAGCACAAGGGAATCCTCACAAAGAAACATTATATATCCAATGCAGAGAAGAAAGCAGGAAATTCTGGAACAGATTAAACTTTTCATATGCTAAACAAAACAAACTTCATCTCACACTTACGAATATGATTTGAGGATCAAAGACACTTAAGATTTAATCAGACATCATCAAATGATTAACATGACAATATTTTACATCATTACCAGCAATTACCTGCGAGCCCATTATCTGTGAACATAATAAACCCCAAACCTATTAAGGATAATTACAAAATAAGCACCCTTTTCAACTAATATTTTAGTGAAACTTGCATGACAACAAACAGATGTGCTGTAAATGTACCAAAGGTATGGAATAAGAGGTGTTAATGGTAATCCAACGACTGTGATAAACATTAAAATTACACCTAAGTAAAGCCTCTGCGTTATACTTATAACATTAGGACGACATAATGAGGCATGTCCCATAGAGCCATACCTTAGGGCACACAGTGAACTGAGAGCTTCACCTCGGAAGCCAAATGTTTCTACGTGAATGAGGTCAGAGAAATCTTGCAGTTTAGAGGTATGGTGCTTCAATGCTGCAAAGAAGCACAATACAAAATAAGCATTACAGTACAATTAAAGAAGAACATAATCTACTGACAGTTTATTGATACACTAAATTGAGTTTTGCTACTCACTCAGTCCTTCAAAATTGCCTTCCTCCACTCCCTTTCCATTGTCAGATACTTCTATCAATTCTGATCCATATTCTTTCAATCGAATCTCTATAAAGTACCAAAGAAAATAATCCGGCAGTTAGCAGCATAAATATATGACATTAACAAATTACTTAAAGACTTCAGATATTAGTCTAAATATGCTGGAACATGTACTAATACTTCCAAACATGAGTAAGTTTGTTAGATAAGTCAGAGAAAGAGCGTTATTGTGGTTTTACTTCTGTACAACGAAATTGTGTTGACATCTGTTCTCGTGTATTAATTGGAAAACAACGACAACATAACTAGAATAGAAAAGACAGAAAATAGAAAAACATTAAGATACACAGTAAAGCTGGTTAAGAGATTAAACAATAATATTTCAATTATACATATAGTATTTACTATTTACTTGTGCAAAACTTGACGTGCCCACAAAGCATACTTGCCTACATTGGTAGCTCCAGCATCTATACTGTTTTCCACCAGCTCCTTCACAGCTGTAGCCAGGCTCAGCACGACCTGTCCGGAACAGATCTGGTGCACCGAGTTCCGGTCTATGGGCCTGATTGCTCGAGCTGCTTCAGAACTAGTTTTTTTTTTTTTAAAAAAAAACAAGAAATAGTTTTGCTAATATATCTATGACCATTACTGTTAAGCGACTAGAGGATGGATTAGTTTAATTATTTATATCCTTATATAACACTAAAATAAATACTATAATGCAGTTTATCAATACAAAGTTATGACTTAGTTCTATTTTGTAAAGATATAAAAAGCTAATTGCTGCTCTATAGAACAAAATACAGCAACAGAGCTGTAATCTGAGCACTCACCAAGGTTCTGTCATTTCGCATGTAACCCATCAGCTTACTAAATATCAAATGATAAAACCTTAGCCGAAACTTACAAAATACTACAAATACTTTTATTCGCTACATGGCTACCTATTATTTATGATTCTTCCAAGAAGTAATTTAAGTTAACAAATAAGAAAATATGTTCGCAGCATTAAAATTACTCGTGGATTCATGTGTGAAACGCAGATAAACGTTCCATTTTGCCACAATACGGGTTAGAAATTTCACTTCCTAAGGTCACGGTCCAGAATTTTTCAAAATAAAAGCAAAATTTCCGCAGGCTAGTACTTATTTTCTTCTTTTATGGAATATATTTATGTATCATGCAGACATTATTTTCGCTATCAATGTGTATGCTATAAATCACAAATATATAGTATAATGCGTTATTGATTTATTCTAAAATTATGACGTTTTGTGTTCAATGTGTTTTGGTTATTTCATGATTCTGCAGTTTTACATATTCAACTTGAAACGTTTTAGCTTCTGCCTGATCTTTAAACTAATTGGTACAGACTGAATTGCCTACCGCGTTAATCTCTTAAACTCCGATTTTTTTTCCAAATAAATCAGGTGCTAAACATAACAGTAACTTTTATTATGAAACCAACAGTGTGGAAACGCCATGGAAACGGTAAACTAATATTTAGCGGGAAAATCATGCCGTAAAACTACCATTACTTGCTGCATATTGGTTGATGAATATTTGGTTAGTATTAACTGTGCTTTATGACGCTTTGAGAGTTGCTAAATTTCGGTCAGCTAGCTGGAGTGAGATTTTACAATTCGAAACTAGTATGTAAGTTTTATGTATACCTTGTAAATAATTTGTAGGCTTTGCAAACTGACCCAACGCTTTTGATGTAGCTAATTTTAGGTTTATAATGGAATAATACAAATTTCCGTATGATTTATTGCGTGAGCGTTAGTTTCTAAGTGAGGATGTGCGAGGGTTGTGCCTTTTCCAACCGCTTATCCTGGAGTACGTTTTCCAAAAGCATAATTGCTAACAGCGTTGGTAGCTTACACAGTTTGAACTATGCATCTGAATTCTGTAAGTTGCTAACAGGAGCTTTTGGGAAATGTACCCCTGATCAGGGTAGCATGGAGTCAGAATCCTATATCGGGAAACACATGACACAAGATTGGGGTACACTTTGGATGAAATTCTGCTCCAAATATTTTCCTAGGAATAATAATAATAATAATAACAAATCCCGACTGGAAGTTAGCTGCCTGCTTCCTGTCACCTTTCTTAAAAAGTGAAAGCTACAACTTTGACATGTCTATTGTGCAGGCAAGAATGCTGTCAGCAGCAGCTACATGATCATATTTTAATTAAAGCTTCATCAGAAATTTCTTTCAGTAACCTTCATCATTACAGAACAGACGTGAAACGGCTAACCCTTCATACAAACAACTGAGGAGTACAGACAACCTAGAGACACCTTAGTAAAAGCATGTATATTTCCTGTTTCGGTGAATTAACAGACAAAACTGTGAAGATGATTGCCATGCACAAAAAGCATTAGTTATTGAAATTAACAATTAATTATTCCCCACAAATAAAAAAAAACACATTTTCTATGGATTTCCAGTTTTTAAAGTTTCCACAAATTTTATCGATCTGCTGTGACCGCCAAAACCATTAATTGTTGTGGCCTGGTGAAGTTTGACACACTAGAGATGCCGTACATATGATGTAATTTGGGCAAAGACATCATGGGACCTAAAAGCGTGTGAAAAGTTTATAATTCAAGAGTATTTCAGTGTTTTAATTTATGCAGACCATAATGCACGGTTGACAGGAAGAGTGCTGTCCGACTTTTTATTCCATAGAATTTAAGCTACGTTCTAATGCCGTTTTATTGCGTGTTGCAGCTGATATTAGAATCAGAATCTTTTTATTCGCCAAGTGCAGAGAAGTACAAGTAATTTATTTTGATGCGGGTGGTGTCACGGCATAAGCAAATTAATCATACAACTAAACATCTAAAATTAAAGATACAAGGACAAATAATTATGAACAAGTATTTTACAGGAGATGTGCAATGATAATACAAGCATGTGGACAATATAAATAAAGAAATAGATAAATGGATGGACGTGAAGTGCCAACGGCTTCGGTATGATGCAAATGAGTTCTGTAAATTAATTAAGCTTGTGCAGTGGGTGGTTAGATTATGAGGCAGTTTCTCATGGGTCCTTATTATGACAATGCTCCTGTAAAATTTTTGTAATTTGCATATGTACATTTTGCAGCCCACTCTACGTCCTGTAAATGTATTATTCCTGTTATCGAAAGGGGTTTAAAACCCTCCACATACTAAAACACAATCAACACCTGTCTACTTCACTCTAGAAGTTCTAACATCATTTTTAGGTCATAAAACCTTTCTTGGTTTCATTCATCAATTATTATCGAGTTAAGCACGTCAAAAAACAACAAATTTTCCTTAATCATAACACTCACTCACATGGCCCTAAAACGTCTCATAATTTAATAATATTCAGAAAGCCCAGCGTTTTCACTGAAGTTTCGTCATGTCTTGTTTTATAGTAGGAACCGTCTAAAATTGTTCAACAAAAAATAAATGTGTATCATCATATTCTGTAAATACGAATAACAGAAAGCTACTCGAATTACAATCCTAGACTAAATAATTCAATGAAATACGCTGTTAAACAGTATAAGTTAAGCACTAGTTTAAATAGACTCCAGTTTTAATTACGTTTTATAATGTAACTTCTACACGCACCCTTATTTCATGCTAGTAGCGAGTAATGCTGCCTACAATGAGGTAGCTGCCTATGAAATGCGAGTTTGAATCCGGTAAATTGTAGTTAACTTGACCGTTAAAATTTACGAAACTTAACAATGTCTGAAGAGTGAATGTTTAAAAATAAACCATACAGTATGTTATTTTCTTTTTTAATCTAACTGAACCCGATCTACCTACTGTACTTGGCTAAATTTAGCTTAGCTACCCAGCCTTTCGTTGACCGTCGGTTGTTAGATAACCGAGATTATGTGGAGCAGTGAAGGCAAACCGACTGAGGAAAGTTCGAGTAACGACCGCATAGTATTTCGCAGGAATGCAGGCTATAAAAACAGGAGATTCATTGGAAGCTTCTTTGAATTACCGAAAGAAGACGAGGAAGACCTTCAGTTTGACAGTGAGTATAGCAGGTCACGCGACTGGAGTTAAGTCTAGTTAACAGAGTTAACAGTACTAGTGTTCAAGGTTGTATGGTCTCATACACTCTGTGTATCTCTTGATAAGTTTTCTGTTGTTACTTTGTCCCTATGTTAGTATCAGTCATGACTGTGTAATTCTTTTTGCACATATTATTCCTGGAAAATGTTTGATATGGTCTCCATGAATTCAAATACAGTACTGGATTACTTTTTCATTCTAATCTTTCACACGTCTTTTTTCATTCGCTTTAAGATCTGATGACGTCTTTGCTCCGAATTAAATTGTCACACATACCACTACCACATCATACTAATTGTAGCTGTCAAAGTCAAGATCATAAAACGTTTATTATCGCTGAGGAAATTGTTTGTGATTAAGACTGCACAGTGAACAGCCATACAGAAAATATATTGTGTGAGTTTAATGTTGTGTAGTATTAAAGTACATGCGTGAGGAACTGTTTATTGTGCCTCTGTCTATGTTTTCATAGCCCTTTTTGTGGGGCAGGGCAGGGGGAGTGCACTGCCGATCATGTTTTAGTCTGATAAGCCTCACTTATTAACATGACCGCTACGAAGACAGGAGGTGTTATTTAGAAGTTGATTGAATGTTTAGCTGCGTTTGAATGTTAAATTAGCATATAATTAAGCGATGGCACAAGAGGATAAAAATATTTTTCAGTTGATTGCTAAAGTCATTGCTGAAGGTAAGGCAAACTTTTAATTTGTATGTATTGTGGGGACAGTATGTAGCCTTGTCTTCTAATCATGCACAGCATAATATATAGCCATCAGTCTTTATTATGAACTTATGTAGTACTGGGGCACACTGACTCTGGAGCCTGGGCACAAGGCAGTGGACACCCTGCATGGGATCCCAATATGTGGAATGCAGTCAATTTGTTGGAACAGTGAGTTTGAATCTCCTTTGGTGTAACTAAATGACATTCCTCCTGTGCTTCTTTTAAACGCAGCTTCGGACTCTGCTGAAAATGGCGAGGTGCTCATTTCCGGTAAACGGTACCTGTCCATCCAGGATTTCGCCTCCGCAATTCCCAACCACCTGCTGCTAGGTTCCCTCCTAGAGCACTTGTGTTTTGTCTATGAGAAAGATCAGCAGCGATCACGTATGCTTTTCAAAGGTTTGTATCCCTTCAGAATAGTTCTGTTTTGAGGGTGCATTATCTATATGCTCACGAACGCAGCAGTAATACATGCCCTGATATGATATCTGTCATTTCTGCTGCGATACTTTGCCTGCTCACTCAGTGATTGGACAGCGCTTGGCAGCGATGAACCTGCTCTCTCCACTGGCCGTAAGCGATGAGTTCAGCACCGTGAGGCTCCAGCACAACAGGGCCTTTGCTGAGCTGCTGCATGCGGCCAGTACTTCCCTCTTCCAACAGGTAGTACATAAATGTGGCAACGCTTGGTTTGAATTCACTTCCATGGAGCATGTTTCAGGTGGAGTCCCTCATTTAAAGGGTAAAGGATGTTTTATTGTCATTTTAAAATAATGAGTGTTTTTCTTTGCTTCTAGGACCATAGGTATTTAAATACAGATAGTCAGAGCCTCAAGACAAGGTAGGATCACTAACTTTGTGGCTAGATATTGTGGCATTAATGTATTAAAATATTCAAGGTCTGTATGGTATGAATTTGTCACCGGGTCTATTCTTAAGTGTAAAATTATTTGTGTATATTATCACAACGGTTAATCATTAAAGTAAATAATTAAAATGTGCTGTGTATTCTGTATTGTTTTCTTGTTTAGACTGAAAGATGGTCTTTTCCAAGCTCAGACATCTCGCTACCTCAGTGAGTTTGAGGAAATATGTCAACTTGGCAAAGGATCATATGGAAAGGTTTTTCAGGTATTAAAGTTTCACACATTTTAAAAATGTATCTGATAAATGTTTATAAAGACAAATCGATAGTTTACTGGGTCATCGGTGTTGTTTGCGAATCGAGACTCGAAATTCGTTGTTGGATATGTGCAGCAGGTTCTTTGGGATGCTTTTTCGTTCAGCTAACAGTGCTGAACAATACAGACAATGCAAAACCAATAGGGAGAACAAAACTAGACTGTGTACAGTGAGTGGCAGATAAAGTGCAGGTGCTGTGACTATTATGACTAATGAAGTATTCGATATGATTATTATGGTAAATGTAGGTGCTTGAAATGGAAAGAGTAGTTTGTCTTGTGTCCATAGGTGAGGAATAAATTGGATGGCCAGTTGTATGCAGTTAAGAAAATTCTGATAAAGAATGTTACAAGAGAAGACTGTAGAAAGGTATGTATGTGTGTTTGTTTATTTGTTTGGTTGTTTATTTATTTTGATGGACAGCCTTTCAGAGCAAATACTATCATGTTAACCGGGTACCAGAAACAGAAATCTGAGTAGCTGAAAGTCACATTTGTGAATAAATGAATGGTCAAAACTTGTGCATGTAATCATCCATTTTACCTGTGTTATGTTGCAGGTTCTTAGGGAGGTGAAATTACTGTCTAGCGTACAGCATCCTTATATAGTGGGTTATCACACAGCGTGGATGGAACATGTGCAGTCTTCTGAAGAAAGTAAGCAAGTGTTCTGCACGTACACATTTTAATTTTTCCATTAGTGTGTTTATATCCGGCACACACAGTAATGTGTATCTTGTTATTAATAATAATAAATAATAATTAATAAGAAGAAGAATTGATACTTTATTGATCCCTGTAGGGAAGTTGTCTTTATGCCTCCCTCAACTCGCTCTTTGTACAGGGCGTTGTCCGTGAAGGGCAGCCACCTGTTGGGGCGCCCAGGAAGCTGGTGGTTAAGGGCAGTTTGAAATCTACCGTATATATGTATCTGTACTTTGAACTTGCAACGCAAGCGATTTGGCTGCTGTACTTATTCAAACAGAAACATGTCTTATTTTTATTATTCTCGGCTTACTCTATTCACATTGCTGTGGTGTTTTCTGACTTCGGTAGCGGGATTACTAATAAACCACTATGCTATAAAAGTGATTAGAGAAGGTGTACAAATGTGTGCTTACAGCTTACTCATGATATTTCCATTTCCATTAACTTTTTCTTTCAGACCCAAAATCTGTCATTTCTAATTTACCAGCACTGAAACCATCATCAATGAAAGAGTAAGCAGTTGTCATTTGTTTAAATCAGCAGCCTTTTGTATTAAAAATGTGTTTTTTTCAAAATAAACACTAAGGCATGAGAACCGTTTCTCATGAGTTCCTTTGGTTTT
Source organism: Pollimyrus isidori (assembly GCA_019775955.2). Lineage (NCBI taxonomy): Eukaryota > Metazoa > Chordata > Actinopteri > Osteoglossiformes > Mormyridae > Pollimyrus > Pollimyrus isidori. The sequence continues at coordinate 17,272,090 of JABFDZ020000097.1, forward strand.
TGCAGCAGTGATGGCTCCTCTATAGTATTTGAAAGCTCCCACTGCCCAAATGCTAACACGCAAGACTCTCTGAAGGAAGCTAGCACAGCAGAAGGTGTACCTGGAAGCACACCAGAGCAGAGTGAAGTAGTGTGCCCCAAAGGCAGGAGCACTATGGAGAACTTTGTGCCTTGTGTTTTTCTGGGGGATCCACATGTAACAGCGGTGAACAGCTGCCCCATGGCCAATTGGGATGGGTCTCCACTGACAGGGGGCCAGTCAAATAGGAGCAAGTTTGAGTTAAACTCTTATTTTGATACAGACAGTCACCAGTGCAGTGACAAGCGTACCCAAAAGGTATTACCATCGCTCAGGGTAACACCTCATTGTGATGCTATGACAATTGTGCATCCCATTGAACTTTGCTGAAATTATTTATGATTTACTGCTGTAATGCTTGTAAGAAGCATGTTAAGCCCATCTGGCCATTTAAAATGACCACTGTACCTAATCATATTCCTGATTTCCTGACACCCATATCACTGTATTGAGCAGATGCAGCTCCAGCTCATGCTGTATATCCAAATGCAGTTGTGCAAACTCTCTCTGAGGGACTGGATCCTGGAGCGTAACCAGGGCAGCACTACCCCATCAGGTAAGAGTGTCATGCTTCACACAGTCTTCTCTTTGCCTCCCCCAACTCTAGCACTTCAAAACCCATTAGGAGCTCTTCCACTTTGTCATTGTATTTATAGAGACACCTATAAAAGATGATGATGATGATTAACTATTATTATTGATAATTACTCTGGAATAGTACAAGGTGAAAGCTGCATTTTTGAAACTGAATTGAGGTTAAAGTGTGTTTTTTCATCACTGGACAGTCTAAACCAGAGGTGTCAAAGTCAAGGCCCGTGGGATGATATTTGATTAGTATTAGAACCGGCCCGCAGGTCACAGCCACCTGCTGCTGTTTTGCACGCACCAATACTCCATTCCCCACAATGCAACGGTAGCCCGCAAACTCACTCT
>JABFDZ020000097.1:17273200-17283648 GCA_019775955.2 Pollimyrus isidori
TGTTGGATTGTTCATTTAATCATTAAATAAAATACAGTACACTGTGTTAGGTCTTGGTTCAATAGGTTACGTGCAATAATTTTAATATGTTTTAATAAACATTGAACCAGTCCGGCCATCGGCTTGTAGCAAATTTGTTTTTTTGGCCCTCTAATGTATTTGACTTTGACATCCCTAGTCTAAACTGTCTGAATAAAAATAGCTTGATTGGTCCCACACATATCCAATATGTTAAACATGTTAAAAAAGACAGAATCAGTTATAAAAAAGTAACATTCAAACTTGACAGTCCTTAATCCACAGCCCATTGGTGAATGTGGAGGCTCATCAGCATAATAAATGAACATACCCATGCTGTTTGCCCTAGTTGTGTTCAGAAACAGGTGGTAAATGTGGTAAGGATTTTTTCCCATAAATTTTAGATCCTTATGGGTGTGTAGATGTGGAAAAAACATTCAGAATTCTCCAAGCAATACTTGAAGGGGTGGACTATATCCATTCCAGAGGAATTATGCACAGAGACCTCAAGGTAAATTCTTTGGATTTGAGTTGCACTTTCTTTAATTTCATGAGGCTGATTTCAAGGATGATCGTGAATTTAATTAACCGGTGACACGTGTAGCGAGGTCAGCTTGTACAGTTTACACTATGCAGTCGTTATGGATATCAGGATTTCAGCCAGGGAATGTCATCTTTGATGGCCAATTTGTAGACCAATCCCACCATTTGTAGACAAAGTCAAATAACATATTAGGCATCTGTCAACTTTAATCTGAACCCCTCTCTATAGTGCTGATGTAAATAGATTCTACATATATGCAGAAGAGTCATGGTTTGATAGGAGAGGTGCAGTAGCACAATCCTCTGGTAGTGATACTCCCGAATCAGCAGTGTGTTGGGATGGAATCCTTGCTTATTCAGTTCAATTCAACTCAATTTTATTTATAAGCACATTTTCACATTGCATTGTTTCAAAGTGTTTTACATTATCCCTGCCCAAAGCCTGCATCGAGCAAGCCAGAGGCCACAGTGGCAAGTAAAAACTCCCTAAAAGGAAGAACCCTTGGGAGGAACCAGACTCAAAGGGGCAGCCCATCCTCCAGGGGCTGGCAGAAATAGTGCAATAAGCAAGATGGCAAAGTCCCAATTCACACTTCAAATTTTAGTATTTGAGTCTCAAACCTGGGGGCAGGCAATTGCTGGTGAACAGTGGTACAGCAGCAGGGCATACAGGAGAGACATCACCGGGACAAGGGCAAGCTGGCTGGAAAGACGCAACAGGTAGTAGCAGGCAGCAGGGTAGGCAGAATATCTTGATATTTTGGCGTCTCCTAGCAGCACACCACAGGAGGGGTAGGGGAAATAAAATGTGCAATTAGTCATGTGCAAGTTGGGTAGACTAGAGGCAGTGCAAACAGGTAGGCGAGTGAAATATGTGAACTCCAGCAGATATGACTATGGTAGTACAAGTAGGAGGGAGAGGCATGTGGGAACGCAGGTATGGGGAGTCCCTGAAACGTCAGTACTCCAGTTACTACTACACCCTCACACTATGGGTTGAACTGCGAGTGAGCTGTTAGCTAGAGCTTGAACTACAGTCCCTATAAACTACATGAAATGTGTGTTTTTAGTCTAGACTACAATTTTGAGAGTGAACCTGAATCTTGCACATCTGCTGGAAGACTAGTCCACAGCTAGGGAGCTCTATAAAAGAATGCTCTGCAGCCTGCCATAGTTCTTTCTACTCTAGGTACTAATAGACATCCTGCTCCTTGAGATTGAAGCAAGTGAAATGAGTTGTGAGAGATTATAAATTAGTAGCAGTATTTTGTAGTCAGTCTGAGACTTAACTGGAAGCCAGTGAAAGAAGTGTAGAACTGGGCTAATATGATCACATTTTTTAGCTTTTGCAAGACCTCTGGCTGCTGCATTTTGTACCAGGTTAAGTTTATGTAAGGATCCAGATAGGCAACTAGGAAGGAGACCATTACAATAGTCTAGTCTGGAAGTTATAAAGGCATGTATTTATTTTACTGCATCATGAAAGGAAAGCACCATACAAAGCTTAGCCATGTTCAGTAGAAGGCAGAATGCAGTTCTAGTAATACTTCATATGTGAGCATCAAAACATAGATCTGAACCAACCAGGACACCAAGATCTCTGACCACTGTAAGCTGAGTAGGAACACCACCAATGTTGAGGTTGTCAAACTTATTTCAAGCAGCCTTAGGTCCAACCAGCAGTACATCTGTTTTTTTCTTTGTTTGACATAAGGATTTTTTTTTGCCAACCAACGCTGGATATCTGGTAGACAGTTTTCTAATCCAGAGAGCTGCAATGCATCATCTGGTTTAACAGATAGATATAAAACTGTGTATCAGCAGCTTAACAATGGAACCCAACATCATGATTTTTGAAAATGTTACCAAGTGTGATAATGTTACTTGCTGGCAGTCTACGCAGGGATGCCCAGACCTCCCTCTTACCAGCCACCTCCGCCAGCTCCTCCAGGGGAATACCAAGGTGTTCCCAGGCTGGCCGAGAGATATAATCTCTTCAGCGTGTCCTGGGTCTGCCCTGAGGCCTCCTCCTGGTTAGACATGTCTAAAAACCCCTCCCCGGGGAGCCGTCCAGGAGGCGTCCTAGAAAGACGTCTGAACCATCTCAACTGGCTCCTTTTGATGTGGAGGAGCAGCGGCTCTACTTTGAGCCCCTCCCGAATGTCTGAGCTCTATTTAACTTGTTGAGAAGAGAATTTTGTTTTCAGGACATTTATTACTTTTCAGAACATAATCAATGGCTAATGCATTTTTGGTCAAGATTGTAAAGTGGTAAGGATCTGAAGAGCAGGTCATTTAAATTATAGCTGTCTGAGGTACCATTCTGTAAGTAACCCAAATTAATATATGTTTACATATCATTTCATAAAGGGGATGAATTATAACTCATACTGTAGCTTCAAGCTTATCTAGGCTAAGCCAGTGAGGTGGGGCTTTAACCAGTAGGCCTTTTTATCTTTTGCCTACAGTTTTTTTACCAAGCCATGTTCACTCGGAAAGGAAACCAAGGTTATTCAAAACCAAGTAGACCTAAATCACACTTTTTTTTGTCACTTTTCAGAGTATTGTTTGGCCAGGTTTTTGAAATGTATTTTCAAGCAATGCACCAAGATCTATTCTTAATACATAAATATATCAAGAAAGCATTTATGATTACCTGTTTGTGGATGGTGATGCATAACATACGTAATTTCTATATCTGAACTGTTTAACAAAATGGTGTTAAGTTTGTGGACGATGAAAACTTCTCCTTTAGCTGTTGGATCATGCAACTGAAGTTCCCGTTAATCATATTCATTATGGTGTCACACACAATTTGTGTTATTCTGGTCCATGGTTTGCTTATCATGTGAACACCTGATATGAAATGATACTTTAATATAACCCATCAGACAGCCTTTCCCACAAGAAACATTATTTCCAAAAGAGGACCATAATGACGATAAAAGTTTTAAAACCATGTCATTACCATATCAAAGCTCAAGATCACTTGTTACTACTCTGTGGCGCATTTCCTTATTTAATTATGATAATGAGATGCTTTGTTTTTTTCAGCCTAGAAATATTTTCCTACATGGATCTGACTGCCACGTGAAGATTGGAGACTTTGGGCTTGCATGCAGAGACATAATAGTGGATGCTCAAGATTGTGAGCCCAGTGCCAGTTGTAAGAACGCCATTAAAAATCTCTAATTAACCAGTTCCTAATAGATTACACATTTGTGTGATGTATTATTGTTGAGACAGCGTCAAACCACATAGCTAACAATAACATTGCTTTTAAGGTTACTTCTTTATTATTAAATTATCAACATTTTGACAGGCCTACCATGCCTATTCCAGGAGAACTGGAGCAGTGACCTTTACAACAGCAGCACTGCAATATCATTCTATTTTCCAGGCTCCTTTCACACCACTGGAGTAGGAACATTTGTATATGCTGCACCAGAACAACTAAAGGGCTCCAACTACGATTCAAAGGTATGGCCTTTATATCTTTAATCACAAGGTTTTATTTAGACAACAATAATGAGCATGCAAATTGTCCTACAATGTAAATACTTATCTGCCTCTGTCCTCTGCAGTCTGATATGTACAGTATGGGGATAGTTGCTGTTGAGCTCTTCCAGCCTTTTGGGACCGAGATGGAGCGTGTGCATACACTGGAGAATGTGCGCCGAGGGAAGGTCCCCAGTGGCTTCTCAGAGCGGTGGGCCACACTGAGTGGTTACATCAGTCTGCTGACCAGCCCGGAACCCTGCCAAAGGCCCAGTGCAGCCCACCTACTGCAAAGTGAGCTCTTTGATAACAAAAACAGGGTAAGTCTCCTGATTTCCCAAACTTAAATAATAAACAGGCTGACTCGTACTGTTTTTCAGTTATTTAGTTCATTTTCAGTCATTTATATGGCTAAATTTAAAGTGAGAAGACTGCTTTAATGTATAGGAAATTTTACAATATTTCGAAGATTTTAATTGAAGACATGAAGTGCATGTGAGTCTAAACTTTAGTAAGTTTAGTAAATATGAATTTAAACTGCCGGGAATCCTATAAATCTGTCCCGTAACACCCATCTAGAGTGGCTTGTCTGTGCATAAATTTAAAGAGGCCAAGTGAATGGCAAGCATTACAAAATGCAAGACTAAATCTTATGATTGTTTCATGACAGGCATAATTCAGTCAAACGTGAAGAAATAAAATCTGTTATACAATAGATGATTTGGTGTAGAACACTTGCTTGCTTTTTAGTCTACATTACTTTAGTCAGTGTCACAAGAATTTCATTTTAAGAATTTCAATTGTGAAATTTCACTACATGTTTAACATGTTATTTGTTACATTCAATTTTTTGTTTATCTTCTTTAGAATCATTTTAGTTTTGTCATGTAATGAGAAAAACATTGTTTTATTGTTGAAAGTGTGGTTAGGGTTCAACAGGATTAGCATTCTGTAAGAAAAATAATTTCCCAATGGGATCAATAAAGTTAAACCAATACTCAGTATACTCAAATAACATTTTCATGTATGTAGATGGAACCTGTGGAGACTTTCTATGCAACTGCAAAAAAAAATATGTACTTAGTGACCATAATCTGTTAAATATCTGACCAATTCACACTAACATCTAGACCAGGGGTGCCCAATCTTATCCGCAAAGGGCCGGTGTGTATGCAGGCTTTTGGGATAACCTGTATGTCAGCTGTTCAAACCCAGGTGTCAGGACTCTTCAGCCAATCAGTCCTCTAATTAGTAATCTAATTAGGTAGTTGCAGCGAAAACCCGCATACACACCGGCCCTTTGCGGATAAGATTGGGTACCCCTGATCTAGACCATCTTTTTCCAACCTGGTCCTCTGGAACCTATCAGGAGCTGGGGAGAGCAAAAACATGGACTTTAAGGGGGGTCCCCAAGGACTGGGTTGGGAAACATTGCCCTAGACTAAATTTTATCAGTAACAAGCATTACAGGGACAGTCGGGGTCAGAAACCCAAAAGAATATAGCATGCTGCATGTTTCATAATGTTGGAATGTTCTGTTGCTGACATGTAATCATTTTCCTTTGTATGTTAAAAATATGCTGCAAGGAAAAATGACGATGTTTTGGATCCTCTTGACTGAATGAAAACCAACGCAGAAACTCTGACATGTGGTGCCTCATGCATTTTGCCCTTTAAGGTTATCCATAATTTGCAAAGGAAAGTTGAGGAGCAACAGGAAGAGATTATGCAGCTGAAGAAGCAAATCAGTGAACTGCAGATCACTCGGGATGCATTACAACAGGCGGGTCCAACCTGAACAGAGCCTGTAAAACTCCACTCAAATTCATTTTGTTTACTTATGTAAATAATTTAGTGCAAATGGTTATACATATAACATCCTCTGTATTTAACTATGTGCTATATTACCTTTTAAAAAGTGTAAAATGTGAAACTATTCACCTTGTAATAATTTATTTTGCTTCTGTGATTAAAAAAAAAAACTCATTCAGTGCAAGTTCTTTAATTGCCTATGTGTTTTACTTTTTCGAACCACACGACGGCGTTTAATTGTTGCATGTGTAGTCCACTTTAAATAAAGTACAGTAGTCTTTCGATTGCTGCAACTGAAAACCTGCTGGTGTCTAATTGCATATTTACACAACCAAAGCAGAATAATTATAATTACGTAGATACGTTTTAATTGTTCAAGCTTTGCATAGATTGCGACTAAATTAAACGAAAAAAATTCACATTACATCAAATGCGACATCAGATTTTAATCCTCCTAAAAGATACATTTTGCTCAAAACCAGAGTAAAATTGATTGCTAACTTATTACAAGATACGTTTTTTTCCATTCCTGAACAAAGAAAATACTTGACAGCCGGGCTTTACTGGCTACTGCTTTTATGTGCGGATTTTTTTCTGACATCTGGTAATTTCCACACTTTTCTACATTAAATTAAATTCGTATGCGTTTCGTATCATTGCAACACACACGGATATCTACGACTAAAGTACCTCGCACCATCTTGCTAGCACTCCGTTCCTGATCGTTTCACCAATTCTTCCGTCTCAGAACAGCAGCAGAAACTGCTTTAATACGTAGATACCCGGATGTACCCGAGGGGGAATGTACGTCATTGTTCACCGCCGGACGCCCGCTGGATAGGGGGATGGACAGATACGGCCACAATAACTAATACATTTACAAAATAACAGGTAAGGACTTTATTTAATAAAAATACAACACAGTCATCATTTTGCTCGAAAATATGGCTTGTCTAGTTTGAGTTTAAATGTGTGCCTTCTTAGCTAACTGGGCTTTTTACTGTTAGTCCGCCGCTCAATGTCTCTCGTCTATTCGCAGTAAGTGTGGCTTAGGAGAGCATACGTGCTCGCCGGTGAATTTAAAATACTGGGCCCCTCCTTCGTGAAACCTTAAACCGGTGACCGAATTGAACTACATAGCTATCTGTTTAACTGGCACCGAGTCTACGTCGAGTCAAACGACTTAATTTACTGGGTCGGCGTGCGCGTTTCTGTCTCCGAGTCGCCCCCCGTTTCACACTTCGCTCGTAGCCGTCGAGCTAGCCGGTTACTCACGCTATGTGACCACATTGGCTCCGCATAATGTCCATCGTGTCACGGCGGTGCGGCTTCATTGTTACGTCTCGCCGTTACCATGGCGTTTACAAATGCCCTGAGCACGTTTAAGGTCCGATCTCCCGCGCCTTCGCAAGCTTAGATTTTACTACTGTCGGCTAAATATTAATAATGGCGGCTATTAATACCTTGACTTAATTAAATACCTCCCCTGACGTTTTCTTTTCGTGTGAACTTTACTAATTTAGCAAGCTACTGAAGTACAGGCCTAAGTAAGTGCAGCGAGCTACCCAAGTAAGGCTTCATTTTAATTGTAAATGTAGTGTACGTACTGTAACAAATGCGTTTCCCCCGGAGAATTAGGTAAACTAAGCTATTTGTCATTTCCCCCTTAAACTTACGTCTTTCGGTATTTTTCTTAAAGGATTGACTGTATAGATCGAAATTCTGTGTACATGCCTGCAAATTAAACTGAAGATGGACACCAAGCGTAGCAACATACAAGTTGTCACTTCCTTAAATTTAGACTTAGCCGAAATATTTGTTGTCTTGTTATATCAAGCTTCATTAGGATTGTTAATTTAGGTTTTTGAATAATCGCGTTTATTTCATGAGGATTGTCGTACAACTACGATAAGATAGGTTTCACATTCATTTTTTCTGTGTCACGTGTCCTTAGTTTTTTAACGATATGGAAAATATGCTTACTTCATCTATGAACTATTAAATTGAGCAACAAGCTGTAAGTCGTATATGGTTGCTGAACCAGTTGAAAGTAGTATGGCGAAAGTCCTATATTAGTAAAAAAAAATGTTTCCTTCCCTGTTTTATAATGGTAGTATTCTCTTAAAATAAACCGCCTGTGTCCTGTGAATTTCTATGGTGTTGACTGGGGAGCTGTTTATGACAGAAGATGGGTCCTTGTACAGAGTGAATGCAGTTTACCTGACTGTGTCATCAACACGCGGTATCTGGGTCTCCAATACACTGTCAAGTTCTGCTTAATTCCTAAGGTGAAATTGAGGTGATTTGATTTTAGTGTTTCATTGTAATTGAAATCAGTGGGTTTCTCGACCCACCAAATTTCTTAATTTGGGTACTTATAATGGTTACTCCTATTTAATCTTTACATACCATTTTATTTTTACAGTCTTGGCTCAAAAATAGTTGTTGGCATGTTCTCTTTGGTAATTGTTCGTTATTGTTGTTTGTGTAACTTGAAGAAAAATTATAGATTTTAAATGATCAAAAATGTTTTTTCGGTGCCTAAGTGTCATGGTCTTCCGGACAGGGTGTGGTTTAGATGCATTTTTGCCCGTATGTGAACTTGTAACTGGGAAACAATTTATTTAAAAATCATCTGTGTCACTTTTCAGTATTTAAAATCCAATAGTCATGTTTGCAGAAACATGTACATGCGGCACTCAAGCACCCCCTGTTGCTGGCTGGCTGGCTGGCTGTATAGCAGATTCATTTCCCTCCAAAAACGTGCACAGTAGGTCCCCAGCCTCTGTGGGTGCATTAAGTGAATGTCATCATCCATGTCTTAGATTGCTTAAATCTGCACATTTCATCCATTATAAATCGAACGCAGCTTATATTATAGTGCATTTCAGATGAAAGGGACTGGCTCTGGGAAACTAAGTCCTAAATAGTATCATGTTAGACTAAATGTAGCAAAGGCGTCAGTTTGTTCATTATGCTGTGTTATACAGACTGATATGTTATATACTTTATAAAGAAAGTTGCCTAACCTCTAAGCTTTCCGTGTGAACCATCACAATAGCTTTTGCTTATGACATTTTGCAGTATGTGACGTACATGGTCATCATACCTCAGGTATTCTTTGTATGTTTAAGAATACAGAAGAACATTTGTTTGAACATAATCCACAGAAACATAGGCAGGATGAACAAACAGGCTGCCAGACTAGGGAACATACCAGATGGGATGTTTTCCATCACAGGTCACACACTTGCATGCACAATCACACGCTGTGGACAATTTAGAGACATTAGTTTGCCTAAGTACCAGAACATCCTTGGTGCAGAATACTTTGAGAGAGAAGATGAAGAGATGTTTCTTTAAAACAAATTATAACATTTATGCTGAAATTGTGTTTATCTGGATTTTGTGCTTCAGATAATGGATGTCCTGTTCGGTCTCATTAGTTCCCATGTCTAGCTGCATTTTTTTTTCCTATTTCTCAGCCATCTAACTGTCAGCTGTCCACAATGATTAATTAATTACTACAAAAATAATTTACATTTAGCTCGATAGTATAACCAACATGTTTTATTGGATTAATAGATAGCAACATATTTTATTAATTGTAACTGTGTATTTTGATCCATAGTGGCATATTTTACTAATTATTATTTTATCTATAGCTTGGTAACAACATGCATGCTTAACTGGCATGATTTCAATAATTATTACTGTGTTCAGTAATAGTAAGTGTTTTTACCAATATGCATTTAAATGCAAACCTATTTATGTTGCACATTTGTCCAAATTTTCAGGCATAGATTGAAGCAATAGCTATTGGCTTAAACAATTTAATGCTGAACAGTTATATATGGAAAATTGTCATTAAGTTATAACTGTTAGTAAGAAGGGTACACACAGTTAACAGGGGACCCCTCTCAATATACTCTGCTCAACCATTCATAGCGCTTCTAGCAGCAAACAATATTATATAATTTGGGGCATATTGAAGTGTTACAGTTGGTGTTTCAGCTATGCTATGGTACGGCATTATATGAAAAATTCATAGCATACGGAAAATTTAAACCAGTACGCTGGGTGAGCCGGTACACTGTCGAGCACTACTACCAACATTTTTGTATTGTATTTTTCTTACAGTGGAGGTGATGCATAATTTAGTTAAATGGGTCTTTTAAATATCTATCTAAAAATGTATGGTTTATTCCGTTTAAAGGAATCATTAGTAGTTCACAGTTGCACGGCATGGTGGTGCAGTGGGCAGCATTGTCGCTTCACAACTCTGGGATCTAGGGATCGATTCTTCACCAGGGTTCCGTGTGTGTGGCATTTGTGTGTTCTCTCCGTGTCATTTCCGTATGTACTCAGGTCCCCCCTCAGTCCAAAAGCATGCTGAGGCCAACTGGAGTTGCCAAATTGGCCATAAGTATGCATGTGTGCCTGTGCCCTGTGATGGCTTGGTATTCCCTCCTAGGTTGTTCCCTGCCTTGTTCCTACAGCCTCTGGGATAGGCTCCGGGGGGGGCGCCGCCCCCGGGCCCCCCGCCCGGCGGCGCGCCAGGGGCGGGAAAAGACAAG
>JABFDZ020000097.1:17283658-17314883 GCA_019775955.2 Pollimyrus isidori
TCCTCGGTTGGCCCCTGCCTTTTTCACACACCCCGTGTGTTATGTCCCGGACCCCCCCCCCCCCCCTGCAACCCTGAATAGGACAAGCGGTTTCTGAAAATAGATGGATGGAATGCTTATATATATAAATAATAAATTTGTACAAGTCACTCGTATAATGTTTTATTTTTACCACCTTCCACTAGGCTAATTGTTTTCTCAGGTAATTCCCATTTATACTACATTCATTCACTGCTTCTTCAAATGGTTTTCATGTATCATCATAATTTGTATTGTACGATTACATGGTCCGTCATATAATAATCCAAAACAAGTTTACACCCCTGCTGGTTGTATGTTTTGGTTCGATGTCATAACTGGTTCAACTTTAAACTCTTCTCTGCCCAGAAGTAGGTTACAGAAATGCTGATGTTCATTGCTTATACACTCCAGTTCTTCTTTTTAAACTTAATTTTGGGTGTTCGCTTGTGTACACTTTTCTTATCTAAACCAGTTTTTAAATAGTGTGCCCATATCTTAGACAGTGGTGGAGTTTATGGTAAGAGGCTTGTGGTTTTATGCTGGTTTTCAACTCTTCCAACTGGACACTTGATTCTTTAGGACTGCACCCAACCACAGATCCAGTGTTCGTGTTTTTTTATTATTATTATTATTAAAGTGGTTGATATAATTGTTTGATTTAATGCTGCATGAAGATGTACAGTATACTGCTCTTGTGTAGAACTTGATGGGAAAAATATGCAGAGTAAGCATCTCCTTAATGTCACGGATGTTTTATTTTTCAGCAATGAACAATGACCATAGTTGACAAACCATCAGAGCAGTCTGACCCTGAGTCAGGTCAGCTCAAGCTCTCAGGCCCCCTGTTGTCATTGACCCCTGGTGATATGGATGGAGGCTCTGCTAACTGGGGCATAGGCTCCCCACCCTCAGATACCTCCAAAGCGAAGACCCGTGCGGAGCCCACCCCTGGAGCTGCTGTTTACAGCTGTGGCACAGCGGCCGCAGGAGACAGACAGAAGGAGCAGGGTGAGCGACACAACTCCAGCAGCCTGAAGTCATTTATGGACAATGCCATGATTAAGAGGCTTGGTTTCCTCGTCTTGGATCCCTGTGTTTTTTCACACAATCACCTGCTCTGACACTCCTTGCTCTTGTCCCTTGAGTCTTTGGGCTTGCTAAATTCTTTTAAAGTTACTTTTTGTGATTTTGGCTATTTATACATGCTCCCCTTTTTATCTTCTCCTCTCACAGTGGTGACCGGCGGTGATGGTATTGCTCTCCCGCAGAAAGTTCTTTTCCCTGCGGAGCGAATCAGTCTGCAGTGGAACCAGGTCCATCGCATTGGAGCAGGACTCCATAACCTGGGCAACACTTGCTTCCTAAACTCTGCCCTGCAGTGTCTCAGTTACACTGCCCCCCTTGCGAACTACATGCTCTCCCGGGAGCATTCGAAAACATGTACGTTTCTAGAGTGAGACTTTGGAGGAATTCCAGTGCTTGGTTTCTGTACTGGGTTTTGGTGGACCTTCTTTAAAAAAAAAAAAAATCTCCTTGCAGGTCATGAACCCAACTTCTGTATGATGTGCATCATGCAGAATCATATTGTTCAAGTCTTTGCCAACTCTGGAAATGTCATAAAGCCCATTGGTGTTCTCAATGAGCTAAAACGTAAGTACCACGGCTATGCATGGATTCACACCCTTATGCCGTGTCTGATAATTGTGTGTGTCAGTTTGTTATTACTGCCTTAGGATGAATGTTTGTCTCTCTTTTGACTTTGGATTTTTTTGCAGGGATCGCAAAGCATTTTCGCTTTGGAAATCAGGAAGATGCTCATGAGTTTTTGCGGTACATAATTGATGCTATGCAAAGGTCGTGCCTCCCTGGAAATAAGTAAGTTGACTCGTACAAAGATATTTTGATTTAATCAGTATTTTAGGATATTTATTATCTGTCACTACATAATTGGAACATTTCTTTAATCCTTCTCATGATGTTCTCACATTAACAGTAGCTGTTCTGTTGTGTTTGAAAACACAGTTGATATGCAGATGCTTCTTGCTTTATGATGACTTCATTTATGATATTTCAACTTTGCAATGCACTGATAGTAACGCACATTCAGTAGTCAACTTTGATGTATGACCTATGCCCGGGCTGGCGATATGCTATGCAATGCTTTCCACCGATGCCGGGAGATGGCAGCATCCGCTCAGCCACACTTCCAGCCTCCGTAGCGATCGTGAGCATAAACATCATATACAGTGTTTAACAACGTACCGTACAGTGTTTTCATTTTTCCTGTGTTTAGCCGAATAAGTAAATACAAGTTTTTCAATTACTGGTATTAATTACAGTAATTGTTATTCATTGACAATACCAATTTGTTTACTTATCATTTATTCTTTTTCGACTTATGTAACCACACTGTCAGCAAAGAGCACCTTTTTACATGTCTTTTTTATGCAGATTAGACAGGCAAACCCAGGCAACTACATTTGTCCATCAAGTTTTTGGAGGCTACCTAAGATCGAGAGGTAGGCTTTCTTCTCCTGGCAATAATGCAATGTCATATTTAACTATATAAATTTGTTGCTATTGCAGTATAGAAGGTTTGGTATATAAGTGTTTGGTGGTTCATTTGGAATGAATAAAGGTTACACACGTTTAAGACATCACTGTCCATCTCAATTGGCCCCTGTGGCCCATGTTGCTAACCTTCAGTATTTTCTTCCCAGTGAAATGCCTGAACTGCAAAGCAGTCTCTGATACATTTGACCCCTTCCTGGATGTTGCTTTGGAAATAAAGGTAACTTGCACACATTAAGACACAAGAGCAAAAGAAATGTTGTGTCACAACAATCAAATACCCTTTATTGCACTGGAAGTAGAAAACATGATTTCCCCTGCAGTAGTCAGTAAGTAGTGATAAAGTTATGTGTTGACTTTGCATTATACATCTGTATGATTTTGCTTTCCGGTAAACTTCTAGACTGCCCAGAACATCACAAAAGCTCTAGAGCAGTTTGTTAAGCCTGAACAACTGGATGGAGAGAATGCCTACAAGTGCACCAAGTAAGAGGCAATTGTCATTAATGTTGTTTGTCTGTTGTGAAGATTGTCTTCTGCAATCCGTCTTTTTGTTAGTTTAAGGCTTTATCAGTAGGTTAATGGTTATTCAGAGCAGTTCTTCGTTACTGTCTTAATTCAAAGTAACTTGGATGCAAAGTTGAGTGTAATGCATATTTTATAACTTTTTATAGGTGTAAAAAAATGGTGCCGGCCTCTAAGAGATTCACAGTTCATCGCACTTCCAGCGTGCTGACCATTTCCCTGAAACGCTTCGCAAACTTCAATGGCGGAAAGATTGCTAAGGTTGGGCTCTTCTCAGCATGCTTTTCTTAAAAGAATCTTCACATCATAAAATACAATTTATAACAGAATGTGGGCTTCTGATCGCTAAAAAGGAATGTTACTGGAAAAAAAAGCTATAAAAAAACTCATTCCTAAATAATTAATGGAACCTGATGCCTCTGGTCTGAGCATCTTAACTGAGTAACTCAAGCAGGGGTTTCTTAAGCGATACAAATGGATTGGCCATTAGGATATTTATATTGGGAAATAGAAGCACTTTGTACCTTCTGATAACTCATACTTCCAAGCAGTGTAGGAAATTGAAAAAAATATTTGGGGGTAACTTTTGCCTCCACCGTCTAGAAAATGGGGGTAAATGGCCACTTAATGCATACAGTTTGTTTTTAACGTGAAATTAGCCCAGTTAAAATGCATACAGTAATCATCACCTTGTGCCAACATGAGTAAATAAAAAGTTCCAAAAAGTGTGCAGTCATCAATATTTGTGTGTAGAATACCATCTATATGTGTGTAGAATACAATCTATATGTGAGAGAAAGTAGAAGTCCGTTCTGACTAGGCTTTTGATATACGTTATTGTGTCATTCTGTGTCACGTTTTGAAAATATGTCTATATACTATGAAAATTCATTATATTACACTAGGCAGTAGTCAGTCTTGTCAGTGGGTGGGTGGCGAAGCCATGAATAAGCAGACAATCCGTAGCCGTGCCCTAGCAGACGGAGGCTTTTTTTATTGTAAAGTTAAATTGGCCTCTGCCAACTAGCGTTACAAAGTAAGTAGTATGTAGTTACATTCACATGTTACACCCCCCATCCCCATCCCCAAGATGTCTACCCCTCTATCACAGTATTTATGGCTATTGTTTCCCTTTGCTCCCAATAATTTCTTACGCTGCTTCTTCCAAGTCTGTCTTCCAGTGGATAGCATGAATTATTTGTTTTTCCCAGGATGTGAGGTACCCTGAGCACCTGGACATGCGCCCATTTATGTCTCAGTCTCACGGAGAGCCCTTGAACTACCTTCTGTACGCTGTGCTGGTTCACTCTGGATTCAGCTGCCACGCTGGACACTACTACTGCTACATCAAGGTTAGTCCTGTGGGCTCCAGTCATTGCCTTGCCTTGAGATGTTTTTATACAAGCTCATCATGAGTATGTGGTTGAAAACCCTCTGCTTTGTTTCAGGCCAGCGGCGGTCAGTGGTATCAGATGAATGACGCTTCAGTCGCTGTCAGCGACATCAGAACGGTCCTCAACCAACAAGCCTATGTCTTGTTTTACATCAGGTGTGATGCTTGATATTTTTCTCAGACCTCTATGTGAATATCTCTGTCTTTGGTTCTGGGATGCGCTGTGACATACATTCATCGCATGGGTGTTGCAGATCCCTAGACTTGAAAAATGGAGTGGAACACAACCATTCCGGTCGAATGCCTGGCCAGTCCTCCCCCCGGCCCATCCTCGCACCTCGACCAGCCGGGCCCCAACCGTCCTCTACTGGCTTCATCGGGCCCCAGCTGCCCCCCCACATGGCCAAGGTGCAGTCCCATTAACCGTGTTTGCCTTGCCCACTATGGGAATCGGTTTGTGTGTTTTTGCAGTGGAGTGGAGCGAATGCTAGGATTCCTTAATGGCGCTTAATTAGATAATAAATTGCTTTAAAAATATAACTGACTTTTCAGGGGAGGAATTTCCCCTGAGGACAGTAATGGCTCATAAAAAATCGACTGTTTATTGAATTTTTTTTGCTTGTTAGCAAAATCATTATTGTGCCCGTTTCATGCTAGTTACAAAGACTGTGGAGCTGTACACAACCAGCACTAGTGTGTCTGTGTCTATGTTTGGCTGTCTGTCTGTGCAGAACTCCCCACACATAAATGGGACCGGCTCCGTTCGAGGGTTACCGTCCAGCTCGAAGCCTGGTAGCAGTCTGGTGAGCAGGACGGGGCCCAGCATTCCTTCCAGTTCCCTGGCCTCCCAGGTGCTTCACCGGCCTACCAGGATCCCTGAGTCTGCCAAGAGGCAGAAGCTGTCCTTCCTCATCGGTCAGGGGAAGACCGTGCGGCCCCCCGGGAGCCAGACAGCCCTTCATTACAACCCCAGCTGCTCATCATCCATTACCTCCCAGCTACAAACACAGCCTTCATCGTCCACTGCGACTGCCTCCTCTTCCTCCTCACGGTCTACCTCAGAAAATCTGCCCGCTGCAGTGTCCCGGCCCACCCTCCCCCCCGTGTCTCCGGGCTCCCATGTGAACGGCACTGCCCATAACCACTGTGCCGCTTTCCTGGTGCCCTACGGACAAGAGTCCTCTGAAGAGTCCGACCAGGAGGGAGGAGCCATGGAGAACGGCCTTGCTGGGCCTCACGGCACGCCTGCTGTGAACGGGAGCAGCAGGGTTATTGCCACGGAGACCCATGTGTGGGAGAATGGCTCAGAACCATCCCATAATGGCACTAGACCAAACCAGAATGGGATACATAAGGTCAATGGTGTCAACCATACTGAGAAGGTAATGATATCTTACCCTTGTTATTATCTGCTGCAGGTGAGAATATGGCCACATGGCAATAAGAGGTAGACAGTGGTGATACAAGACAGAATTGACTGGTATTATAGAGTTTCTGCTATATTATTTTCACAAATGCCAATGAGGCACTTTTTTCCTTTGCTTAAGTATTAATGCATATTGCTGGTGCATATTTATACCTCAAACATACCGATACTTGGAAACTGTTAGTGTGTTGATTCAAGTAAAATCAATTCTCCATTTAATTTTCAAATTAAATCAGGTGTTCAAGAGTATGGATATTGGTGTTTTGCAGGTCTCTCCTGAGGCACTGGGCCTAAGTTCTCAGAATCCGTCTCCCGGTGTGAGCGATGGCAGAGATGCCCCAGCCAGTGTTACAGAGACCCTGGACGCTAACCCCGTGGGGATTGTGCCTGGGTATGGAATATGTTTTAGTATTTGCCTTTTACAAGACATTGAGGAAATGAGAGAGTACAGTAATATACTGATAGTCATACTGTGTAGCACATTCACTTGTGAAGCATATCAACAAGCCTATATGCAACACATAAACCTAGTGAGCACTACTAGTGGTTTCATCTTTGTCCCTTATAAAAAGTTTATTGGTATGATGTTTTCCAGCAAAGAAGCATTGCTTCCTATAGCCTCCTCCCCCCAAATGGGTCAGCCCCACAGCTGTACCTCTGTCCAAGACGACAATGCCTCCACTAAAGGAACAAGGGCTAGCAGTCACTTGAATGAGCTCACCGACCCTGTGTCCAGTGTGGCCTCTGATCCTGGTCTGACGTCGGGTAGAAATACTACGACTGAGCTTAAATCGAAGTCGCTTCATGTGGTCTCTCAAACCCCTGTTTATGTTTCTCAAAACAACACTGTCACCATGATGGATGCTGCAGGGGCCTCTAACCACGGCTCCACAGATGCTGGTTCCATTAACGATTTGCCGTCTGGCCCGAGCCCAGTTTCTGGAAGTGACCATTCTAGAGTGAAGGAGAGCACGGAAACTACAAAAGCAGCATGGAGAAACACCTCTGAAAGCAGCGGCCATGTTCCCATGTTAGAGAGCAAAGAGGAGTCTGAGTCCAACCCAAGACACATCTCCAAGGAAGGAAAGGGGGCTGTGGATAAAGCGGCCCACCTCTCTAGAAACTGGGATCGAGGGCCTGAGAAACACCGCCACCGCCGGGAGAGGAGCCGGGACCGGAGCAGGGAGAGGAGCCGGGACCGGAGCAGGGAGAGGAGCCGGGACCGGAGCAGGGAGAGGAGCCGGGACCGGAGCAGGGACAGGAGCCATGAAAGAACGCGGGGCAGGAGCAGGGAGAGGAGCCGGGACCGGAGCAGGGAGAGGAGCCCGGACCGGAGCAGGGAGAGGAGTCATGAAAGAACGCGGGACAGGAGCCGGGACCGGAGCAGGGAGAGGAGCCGGGACCGGAGCCGCTACAAGCATGACCGGAGCTATCGCTCTTACAGGGACAGGTCTCGCAGTCGGGACCGACATCACAGGGATAGGGAGGTAGAGAGACGCTGGGATCGCTTTGGACACTACAGCAGGGAGCACTACCACCGGTCCAAAGAAGACCGAGACCGTAGACAGGGTGAACACGACCATGATTATGACCGGCTCCTCGGGTACCGTCGCCGGGAAGAACTCGGCAGCCAGTGGCGCCGTTCAGAGGAGGGACGAGGACGGGGGCACCACACTCAGGACGGAGAGCACGGTAGAGCCAGACACTCACCCCAAGCCACCGCTTCGCCACCCCCCGGCCACGGCAGAGGCTCCCACGTGCGGCTACCCATCCGGGAGCAGCATTCTGAGGACCGTCGCACTAAGAAACACAAAAAGTCCAAGAAGAAGAAAAGAGCAAAGGACAAGTATGGAGAGCATTGGTAAGTTAATGTGACAGAGAGCCTTGAGTATCAAATACGTACATACATACAGACATACATACATACAGACAGACAGACAGACGTACATGCATACAGACAGACAGACAGACGTACATACAGACAGACAGACGTACATACAGACAGACAGACGTACATACATACAAAGACATACAGACAGACGTACATACAGACATACATACAGACATACGTACATACATACATACAGACATACATACAGACATACGTATATACGTACAGACATACGTACATACAGACATACATACAGACATACGTACATACGTACAGACATACGTACGTACGTACAGACATACATACGTACAGACATACGTACGTACTGACATACATACATACAGACATGCATACAGACATACGTACGTACAGACATACATACATTCAGACGTACATACAGACATACATACGTACATACAGACGTACATACGTACATACAGACGTACATACGTACATACGTACGTACAGACATACGTACAGACGTACGTACGTACAGACGTGCGTACATACAGACGTGCGTACATACAGACATACGTACATACATACATACAGACATACGTACGTACGTACAGACATACATACATTCAGACATACGTACGTACAGACATATGTACAATTCATGCCAATTTGCTTAGGTCATGGCTGGCTACTTTCATTTACCTATTACGTACCTCTTACCTCAAATTAAAGGAAGGAAAACAGAAACAACACATTCCAAAAGGAGAACACATTTTATGCAAATAAAAAAATGTTGATTTTTTCAAGTCATCATTTCACTCAAAAATATTTTTGTGAAACTTATTAAATAAAACAAAGAAACAGGCTTTTGTAAATCATGTTGACAGTGGATGTCATCTTGTAGGGTAGTGGCATAGCTTTTGTTTGAGTAACATGGCCATTATATACTGCCTGGCCAAAAAAGTCACCATTTGAATTTAAATCTGCATGTACTTAAGAGCCAATGATTATTACAGCTCAGCAATGTTACACAGCAATAAAATGAAGTGTGCTGAGTACCTAAATCTATTGAATGGCCAGATTATCCCTTCAACCGATTTTTCCTTTCATGTATGGCATGAGCATATTCCAGGACCGGAATACCAAGATTCTTCAGGCTCCGACTGTCAAAAAGTGGTTCAGGTAGCACGAAGAATCATTTTCACACATGAACTGGCCTCCGCAGAGTCTTAACCTTAACCCCATTGAAAGTCTTTGAGATATGCTAAAAAAGACAGAGGAATGGTTCCACTCACCTTATACCATTACAAGACCTTGACGAGAAATGCAAATCTGGGTTAAAAAAGCATTGATACTGCTCAGGCATGTGGAAACAATGCATTAACGAATATGCACCATAATCAAAGCTAAAGGCGGTCCAATGATATAGTAAAGTGTGCAACCTTTTTTTTTTTTTTTAGCCAAGTGTAGTATTTTCCTATTCATGGCATACTCAAACAGTGTTGCTACAACACTAAACAGTTTTCCAATGTTAATTGAAATGTATTGATACAAATATTTTATTTAATGCTTAGTGGTTGATAAAAGGGAACAATTGGTATCAGTATTAGGGTTTCTGTAGTGTGGTGTAATGCAGTGCTGTCATTTATTGATGCTCTATGGGCCAAAAAGGGTACATTTTTGATGCAATGTGTTCCTCCTGCCAATACAAACATGGTACAATCGGTGCCATATAAAAATGAGACTGCAGAGGGGTAGGCTAGACTTGGCCTTGTGAATATGATAAATCAAAAATATTTGGATCTGGACACCACAAAACATTATAGCAAGATCTATACCCGATTTCACTTCAAGACAAATTGCAACAAAATTGAAGCAGGGGTGCTAGGTGGCAGCAGAGGAAGGCAATGGTGGCATCCGAAGACGTGTGATGGATCTTTTTCAGACTTCCTTGGAACACTGTATAGGCAATCTGGGCCCTGCTTAGTTTTGAGACCAATTAAACCAAAATTGGGCTGGGAGGGGGGGCTAGAGATTGCAGAGGCTTGGGGTCGTGGGAGGATTTAGGCATATATTGCAGGGCTGACTGGGCCGTCGTTCACACATCCTGCGTGTCGTGCCTCTTCAGGGTATCCTACACATTTGAGAGGACCTCCGACAGTAGCTCCAGGAAGCACAAAAGGAAGAAGAGGTCGAGACATGAGGCAGACTCCCCATGCGAGAGCCGCTCCAGCCTAAGTGGCGAGGACCACCGTGGTAGCGACTACGACAAGGCGAGCCGCAAGCGCCATCACCACGACGAAGCGCGCCCAGCCTTTGGCAAACGCTGCCGGACCCCGAACGGCCACCACACTCCCAGTGGGCTCCAGCACCACAACCATGCAGGTGATTAAGCTTGTGCGTGTCGTGGAAAAGCCACAAATCTCCATGCACTTCAGGGAGCAGCTTCCACAGGTGAAATAGGTTGGATTTTGATAATCTTGGTACCTTTTTTGTTTTACCGTTAACCTTTTTCATTAAAGGCTGAATTGCCTGCATCACACACCTCTTACATCAGATGGCAACACTGAGTCATTTTTGCTGTCATAGTTTGTATAGTATTTCTTTTGTACAGTAGTATTTCTATTCTGTATAGTAGTATTTCTTTTTTGTGCAGGGAACGTCACATCTCAGTCAAAGAGTAGCACTCCCGCTCGCTCTCATAATGGCCTGAGCACAGAGACGGTCCATGAAGAGTCTTTCCTCTACAAGACTGAGCGAATTAAGGGTAAGTGGGACCACTAGAATCTTAAACAGAACTGAGACCCACTTTTTCAGTGGCCACTATGTTACATCTGTGTGCCTTTGTAAGTGTGTGAGTGTTCTGCTCTTATGTCTTATAGTGCAGCTGATCTCATTTAGCAGATTTTAAATGTGTTTTTAGAGCAAGCCACTTGTGAGGACATGGGAGGGGATAGAGACACTGGAAGAAGCTTGTCCTGCAGTAACATGGACAGAAATGAAGTTGGTGAGAGATTTTTAGGATCTAGGATAAATTCCCTGATGTGCCATAACCATACATATGTTGCAGAAGGCAAAGGCTTCGCATTAGATGTCTGTTTGTAGACTTCAGATAAGCCCTACTATAAATTACACTGTGTTAGACTGAATAAGGTTTGTTTGCCGCATGGAATAAAAAATTGGAAATGACGTTTTGAACACTAAAAAAACCAGCATAATATAAGTGGGTCTTGAAGACTGATTTTGCATACTTCATTTTTTTTTAAACAGAATGAAAACATGATTTTTTTTCCGTTCAGTAAAGGTAAGGATTGATATCAACATTCTGACCTTCCATAAAACACAGATTAATTGTATTGCCCAGATAAGGAATACATATAGTTTTGGGATTGGTCCACCGCCATATGCATTTCTTATTAATGTGATAACTCAAAGTGTTGCGTGGGCAAAACTCTGCAAATGATAAAATTGTGATACAAATCCCTGAAAAACAGAAATAGTGCTAGAAAGTGGTACCAAAGAGAAGGGCAGTCTCAGACACTTGGCCCTATAGTATTTGTCGGATCAGGAACTTTGTAAAGGAGAAGGTCTGGAACTGATTTCATTTTGAGACCAGGGAGTACATTATTGTCATTCTGACAGCATCTACTTTATGACATTCTTTGAAGTGCGTTCTTGTAAGGAGTTTTTCCTAAAAAGTGTAATGGCGTGATGGTAAGGCAGATCTTTCTAAAATAATCAGCCTGTGCAGTATAATATGCATTTCTGTGTACCTTTTAAAGATGGTTACCAACATTCTGTATTTCCTTGTGTTTCTTTTTTAGACCATGGATTTTGTGAACGCCTTCTTCAAAAGAAGTGAATTTCAAATTCCGAACAAATTAAATCCTGCTAACGGAAAAGTGGTGCTTTAATCATAAATTATACTGTATTTTTACCACAGAAGATGTTTTAGATATTCTTTTTTTAAGCTGAAATGTTAATTTACTCTTCGGTGGTGAAAAGTATCATAGTGAACGTCCTTAAGAATGCGACTGAAATATATTTAATAATGAACTGTAATCAAAGAAGAAGCCTGGAGCTTAACATCTCAGCTGCTGCTTATAGACTCAGGACTTTGTCACTTTTAAATGAGACTGGTTTCCTTTTTACGGTGTTTTCCTAGGATGAATGGAAGCTAAAAATATTCATTAAAGGAATGGCTCTTAAGTACTTGGCTGTTGCCTTCAGAGTTGGGATGTCACCATACTCGCAGGATACTGATCTGATACTGAGTGAATTGGTTGTTGTGTTGTGTACACTTGCACCACAATGACAATAACCTGGACAAACTAGAGAGCGTAGTTTTACACACTTATTTTTGTCCTCTAGCAGCTCCTGGCTGGAAAGGATTTGTTGGCTTTCACTGAAAACCATGTTCCATAAATCTCCATAAGTCGTGTATCATGTCTGCTCATCAAACTAGTTCTGCTTTCTAAGGCAAAAATCCACTTGAGTTTCTAGCTTCAGAAAGAATACTGTGAATTGCATTTGAACTGTACTATCAGTTATTTTTTTATACATGAACGTTCCTGTATCAGGAATATTAATAGAAAAAATATTTTTTTTGTTTTAATAAATTTCCACTACATAGTTTGGACCCTTTACTATGGGCATGTCTCATTTATTGGCTGTTTGCTTTTTTCTACAAAATGAAAATATGGTTAATATTCTACCCTTCTTCTGTAGCATGTAAAATTTATATGATGTAAAAACCTGTATAAAGAAAAAGCCTTAAAAATGCATTGTCATGGTCCTTGTATTTTTTCTTTTCGGAGTTTAGTCTACCATGCAGATTACTGTTTAAAAGTAGGGCGCTGTATGTAAACATATTTATATTGGGCCTGTTAGCATTAACATGTTAACAAATGCAATTACTGTAAATTACTCATTATTATTATTATTGACAGTCCTGATTGGAAGTTATACATGTAAGCTTTTTGTTGAGTTCATGCTTTTGTTGCCTTTTGTTTTAAAAAAAAAACTTGGACAAATTATTGCTGGCATTGAGTGATATTTCCATGCGTCTTTTTCAGGGATGATTCTTTGTGCAGGTGGTTAATTGGTCCATTGCTTGGATTATTTTCATCATTGTTGCACATATTCTGTTCACTGCCATGTGTACAGCTAATACAGGATGTGTACCATCCCACAATGCATTGTTCAGTAGCTGATTTTACCCTAGGTCAGGGTTTTTATTTTCATTCCCATGTAAAACACTGCTGGCTTCAGCCTCATCAATCACCATTCTCTTCAGAATCCATTCCTATCCCCATATCATACTTGCTCACTCCAAATGATGACCACTGACATCTAAACTGATGAAAGCTACAGCCGTATGGTTTTACATGCAATAAAATTCACACCAAAATACAGAATGTACATTATTTACACATAACTTAAGAATATGCCTTCCAACAGTCACAAATGGAACTTGCAATTGAGTAAAGAAAATAAATACAAAAGCAAACTGATATTGGATGTTCAATCACAAACTGGTCACAAACATTGTTTCTCCACAATGCAATGTAATATTTGAAAATAAAACAATAATAAAATAGATTCCATTGTAATATTTGTTAAACTAGCAGGTACTTCTTATGTTAGCTCCTATACATAAGGATACTAAAAAGCTTTATTTGACTCTGGTACTTCAGAACAAAAGATGTTTTTTAACAATGTTTTTAAAAAATCAGCCTTTTATTTAGACTGATGTGGAATGTTGCAAACATTCTTTCTAACCTCTTAAATGCTGATAAGTGTAACAGCACACCAAAATAACACCTGCAGGAGTATTTTTTCCTTCTTCTGTATGTTCATTATTCTGTTATGCAAAACTGTAAAGCTTCCGGGTATTCAGCTCTGGGCTTTCCATGTCTTAAGGGATTTTTCTTAAGACACTTTAATGCCACAGGTATTAAAGAAGCGAAGTGATCGACATGCTGATTTCAGGAGGTGACAATTCTCCATTTGAAACTGTCGATGAATGTAGTGGAGGTCGAGCTACGAGTTCTTCTCCTTCCTGCTTGAATTACCTCACCCTCGGGATGCACAATTTAGGGGACACATTTAATAAAAATGTTCCTTATATTACAAATTTCCCATTTTTTCATAAAAATTATACTCATAAAAATTCTGTTTTGATTATATAGCTGTGTTTTGAGATCACACTGGATCTATGAACATGCATAGGTAGTTAAAAATTGCAGCTAAAGATGCTAAAATAATAATCACACTGGGGAACTTGGGGTGTAGTTAAAAAATACCACAGCTACGACTGGCCTCACATTCTCTTGTTCAGCTGTCAGTTTGGACTGATGTCATGCCTGCTCTTGTTCTGCATCTGGGCTAGTGTCCCTGCTGTACTGGATGTCTGGAAGACCACTTGGGAATTGAGCCCGTCCTCCTTGCCGTCTGTGCAGCTCTCACTTTTTGTTAGCGATCCTTCGTTTTCTGGTGGCCAGCATGTCGTAGAAAGGATCTCTGCTGATGCTGGCCCTGTGGAACATAGAAATAATGGAAAACGGTACTTTAATGCAATATCAGAGACGTCTTTGATATGGAAATGTGTGCACGTTTTATATAAAGAAGAGGGGGAAAAGTTTGCAATGTGACCCAGTTCAGTTTCCATGGTTTCCAAAGATTATTTTTTTCCACCCATCATCTTTCTGAGCTGAGGAATTTCTTAGCATCCAAAACACATTCCACCTTCAGCACAGATTCACTGCTTAACACGAACATGAAAAAAGGATAAATAAGCTAATGTCAAACATTAAACATGCACAAGACATGCTTACAATAGGATTATTTCTTCAGATTATTAATATGTAATAGACTTTAAGTACTTCATTTGGGAGGGAAAAATACAATTACAAATGTTAATATACACTATCACGCCATCCAAAGTCTCTCCTGCTTCCGCGGATAGGCTGCCTATAAAGCATTAGAAGATGTGAAAGATGTATGGATAGATGTTCATATGCTGTTTCATACTCCTGTGCCATATTAACAAAGGGAACAAGTACACAATGGTGCATGTTTACTCTATCTGTAGCCTGGTGGAAATCCTGTAATCATTCCACATTGCTGACATTTCTGGAATAAACTGACCATGAGTCATAATGCAGACCTTAACCAGCTGTAGAAAACTATCTTTTGGATAGAAACTATTTTATTTTGAAGGACCTTGTAGAAAAACTGCAGTACTATCACTTGAGCCCTATTTACTCTAACCTCTGATGAATCTGCTTTAAAACCTCAGTGGCACAAACTACCCTGCATTTGTATAGTTTCATATTTTCACAGCTGCTTTTATAATTCAAATGCTGAGCTGTTTCTCAGATGCAGATGCCTTACAAATGATTTGCAAGGCAGTGCCGCATGGAAGTAAATCTGTCGAGGTGAGTAGTGAGCTTTAAGGAAAGAAAACTCCATGTAATATGAGGTGATTTTAACATTCCTAAGAACTACTGTCTTTTTTTTTAAAGGATTTCCCTCTGAGTAGCTGTCGACAAGAAAACATTTTTAGCCGTCTGAAAAGACATAAGATGCCAAGAGTGTCAAAATCCTATCTTGGGAGCTCAGAGGGTGACTTTGGAGAATGATTCGTAAAGAACGTGAGGTATCCATTGCTGTAATGGAGGAAGACACTTTTGTATACGGAGAGTGTCTTTACAGTTCTTGCATTTTACTCTTTTCTTCTTTGTTTTTTTCCCAATTTCTTTATAATTTTGTATTTCACAATTTTATAATGCTACCCAATACCTACATTTTAGCCACATTTTAGCCATTTTGCATATGCACACGGGTGTATCATGTACTCTTTCCTTAGTAAAGCCTGCTAGGTTCGAGTAAATGATGTGAAATTGGGTGCACATGTAGAAAAGAAGACTAGGAACCATATATGTACAAATTTGACCAAATCCATCATATAGTTTTTGATATATTCACAGAATACCAAAACACTAAGTTGCATTTTTGAACTTATTCAACTTTTTCATATTCTATTGTCCATAAGTTATAGAGAAGTTGTGAATTTCAGTTATGCAAGTCATTGCAATTAATGGAACAATGGTCCGCTTTGATTTTAAGTATCAGTCATGTCTCTCTAACTTCTACATCTGAAGTTATGAAGCTTCAAATGCAACCATACAAAAGAGGTAGTGATTGGCTGGCAAAATTCAATATTAATCTAACAGGTTCAGTATCAGTGTACTTATTGTGTGAGGCTATCAGCCAACACTCTCAGTTCAGAGGATAGACAGACGGTCCAGGAAGTCCTTACTTGATGGACTTGATCCATTCCTCCTTCTCCTCTGGTGTGGGGGCCGATATCCTGTACACCACGTGGTTCCCCTCAACCACCCTACCGTCCGCCTCAGTCTTGCAGGCCTTGATCACCTGGCCCTTATGATTAGGGTTAAAGAGCTCAAAACAGTTCTGCAAGAAACAAACAACATAAGGTGACTCTTCATTGCTCTGAAGTCTATAGGTTACTGTAATGTTAATGTACCAGTGAGATAGCTGCTCCAAGAAAAAAAAAAAAATGGAATAGCTCTACTAGACAGTAGTATTTCTAATCTTTGGCAGGGGGATCAAAACATTGTGCTTACAGGCTTCCTGGGCTCTTCAACCTCCCTAATGCTGAGGTTTTCCAGCGGAATGATCCCACGAGGCTCCTTGTCCTGTCAGACAAATAGCACATCTCAGCAAATTCCTTTCTAATTACGTGCTGTTGTATAGAGTGACTAACCATACAGATCCATAGCAAATATTGCTGAGATTCTGAAATATAATTCAAGACACAGAAACTTATACTTCACGGTTACTGCAAACACATGACCAATTCTTAATGTCAAACCACAAAGGCAGTAAGAAAGCCATGCTCTCATTCTACCCTGCCTGTAGGGTATGGTTCCTGACCTTCAAGTTGCAGATTTCTAAAATAGGCCATAGCCTGAACATAAACCCTACATGCTGTGTTAAGACTCACAAATGCGAAACTCCTATTTGGTTTACATATTTCTTATAGAATAATCCATATGAGATTTACCGTTGTGTACTCAAAATAATATAGGCAGTTGTCAGTCAATATAAACCATCTTCGTTTCCAGGTCTTCACTCTTCCACCTGTAGGGAAACAAACAGCAGAGATATAAAACCTTTCAGGAAGAACGGTCAGGTGCTCTGAAACAATGCAGCAATTTGCTGTACACCGTGTCTCTCATTTAGGACTCAATAAAACCAAAACTTATGTTGAAAAATCATCTGAGAAACTGAATATTTGTTCAAAGTAAAAATGTAAAGTGTTCATGTTTATGGTTTGCTCATTACCACATGTATTTTTTAGAATTTATTTTATGGGCGGGGGATTGTCTATAAAGCAATGAATATTTTTCAGAGTGCAGGGTATAACCAACAAACTAACACCAACAACCACAACCAAGCATTTGCACATGGAGTATAGAACAAGGTGTAGGTTAGTTTATCTGCAGTACCTGTTAGTATTATTACAGCAGTTCATTTGGTCTGAATGTCAGGGTTGAGTGGAATCATGCATCATCTCAGAATCATCTCAGTAAATGATAAGGGCAGGTGGGTTAACAAAATTCTTTTCCAGAGATTATAAAATATGTGATGTGAAGATAGAAATCAAGCAATTTGTGAAAGAATAATTATTCTTAAAGTATACCTAATATTTGTTCCAAGTTACATTGTTAAGGCTACTGTGTGGGTGTCAAATTCAATAAAATAAATGTCAGGTAACCATCGGTATAAAATGTAAAAGGGCTCTGACTGCCCTTAAACCTTTAACCTTATGAAATCACATGTAGGATTTCAGCTGAACCAGTGTGGAGACTTCAGTCACTCCAGTAGTTTGCAGTAGTTTGTTTGAAATTTGTCATAAACACCCACAGGTTTGGCTTCCGCTCCGAAGGTTTTATCTCATCTGTTCCGGTTATATTTGAACATTTTCTTACGTAATGTGGTGCATGTATTTATATTTATATGAGAATTCTTCCTCGCAGCAGGCTACACGGTAGCCAGTTTAAGCAGAGGTCTCAAAGTATGACAGACAGTTTCCTGCGGGCCAGGCAAACATTTAATTCATTATTAAACGTGGCCTCCGGATCGATCTTCCACTTTCCACAGATTAGCATTCTTTTTCCAGATTAGCGGATCATTCAGGCAGCGTTATTTTTTTAAAAAATTCTACATCATTTCTATTTCGGCTAAAAAAGAACAATTAAATCAAGTGCCCCTCTTGAGCTGAACACCTCCTCGCCAATGCCCCTCCCAGGCTATTTAAGCCTGAGATGCCTGGTTAATGGATATACATTTAATGGTCAGCTCATCCTACACGAAGAGTTATGTCCCTCTGGCACCTTGTGACTAAAGCTGGGACGCAATGCGAAAGGCGTAAACGGTCATCGAATGAGACGATGGAATGAAATTAGCAGGTTATGGTGCTGGGGACTCTAAAGGTCAAGTGTAAATGTATCCTCAGGATGGAAATGCATCTAATTCTGTAGGGAGTAACCACAGAGTCTGGCAGACAGCATGAAATGAGAGTGGGACCTACTGAAACTGCCAAGAATCTCACACCGTGGGCTGCAGCCAATGCCGCCCTGAAGAGGTGATATTCGTTTTTTTTCTTTTTCCACGTTGTGCAGACAGCATGCAGCGAGGGCTGCACTGCCATGGCGTACGACCAATGACAGAAAGGCTGGAAAAAGCAGTGGTGAGGGGCGGAATCTAAGGGAACGGTTAGCAGCTTCCGGAGCAGCTTAAGTATTGAAGGATTATCAAGGGTATGGAGGGAACAAAAAAGAACGATAATAAGAAACAAAACCACCTGGCACTAAAAAATACATCAAACAGACAGAAGTCGGCAGAAAAAGTAAGCGCTGAATAAGTAAAGATTAGCCAAACTGCAGAAAAAATGGGGAGATAAAACATGAAAAAAATATATATATATTATAGTACTACATAATAAACACCAAAAAAGCCCCTGTAGAATATTTTTCTTTCCTCTGATTTCAGATATTTTATATAAATCCACAAAGCAGAAAAGTGTCCAGCTTTTTTCTTCAACAAATGTTTCACACGTGTTTGTGAAACACGGAGCCTGGAGGCCGAGGTGAGAAAAGGGGAAGTCTGGTATCCCGTCGTCGTCGGCACCCAAGCCGGTTTCCCATCAGTACCCAGGCCGGTTTCCCATCAGTACCCAGGCCGGTTTCCCATCAGCACCCAGGCCGGTTTCCCATCAGTACCCAGGCCGGTTTCCCATCAGTACCCAGGCCGGTTTCCCATCAGTACCCAGGCCGGTTTCCCATCAGCACCCAGGCCGATTTCCCAACAGTACCCAGGCCGGTTTCCCATCAGTACCCAGGCCGGTTTCCCATCAGTACCCAGGCCGGTTTCCCATCAGCAGATTCAGCTCCACGCCTCCTGACTGTCTGCTACATCAGTCTCCTCTCTCCTTAGATGTTGCTGCTTTCCCTGAATCTTACTGACCGCACTGTACATTTGTACATTTTTGGCACTTTTTAAATGGTGGGGGGTCCAGCCGAAACACATTCCAAGACACTCCCATTACTAAATATTTACTGGAGCTGTTGTAATATTGGCCAGACCGACTCTACATACTCAAGATAATGAAAAAAAATCTCCTTTCCAACTGTAAGCCACACTGCAAACTGCAGCAAATCCAAATATATTACCAGTCTACACTAATGCACTCACTGACCCTTAAGAAAATTTCTGCATATATTTCCAAGAAGCTGTTTTCCTGATAAGATTCATATAATCCACCTAACCATCGGGCTTGGGAGCTGGCCCAGTAAATCTGAACACAGTTGTCTCCTGCCAATATAATTTCTCACTTTGGTTTATTAATACATCTACCCTTGTATTTTTTTTTTATTAAAATACTGTGGTGCCCCTGTGATTATCACTGAATTAGAAGGAAAGGACAAGCAGTGAGCAGACTCAAATACTGCAAGAGCGCATGCACAGGTTGCATGTGGGCACCATGGGGGCAAAGTGATTTTGGGATGTCCATCCCAATATCCAGATGAAGTTTCATGCAGCCGGGCATGCAGTACAAATGCCAAGAGGACTCAAATGCAATAAAGCATTAAACAGAAAACTTGTGCGTGAACCCAGAAGAACTCAGAAAGTATCCTGTCTGTTCCAGGAGGATGTAACCCAGCCTCCACCATACTAACCAAGTTTTAACAGCCACCCTTCTCTGTCTGGGTTGAAGAATGTGTGTGTCAGGTCATTTCCATCATCTTCTGGGATTTTAAAAGGTTCGTTTTTGATGCTTTCGTACAAATTCTGTAAAAAAAAAATGTGTAAAAAAGATTAGTCCTTTTTAAAAGAGATTTTTCTGCCATCCACAAGTGATGGTGATTGGTAATCAGATATAAATGCCTATTGCAGTTTCCCTGAGCAGCAATGGGATAGAGCATAAGGGATACGTACGTAGACAGGGAACTCCATGGCATTTTTAAACAAGGCAGAATACAGTGGTACCTTGGTTCTCGAACTTAATCCAGACTCTGGATGGAATCCTAAAAGGTTCGAGTTCTGATCGAATTTTTCCCATAAGAAATAATGGAAAACCAATTAATTGGTTCCCAACCCCCAAAAATACACCTAAATATGTTTTCTAAGCATTTAAACACAAAATGAACAGGATAAAACAAGAAGAGCATTTTTTTAATGGCTTCAAATCCCAAGATTACCCCTGTCCTGCCCCCATCGTCCACTCCTTCCGTGTGCCACGCCCCCTCGTTAACCTCGTGTGGGATCCCCATGTGATCAGCTGTTTCTGGTTGTTGTCATAAATCCTCTGTATTAAGTCCACGTTTCAGTTTGTTTCCCCAGTCCGGTCATTGGTTGCGTTCAACTTGCTTACAGTGCTGGCTTAAAGCAATGCATTCTGATCCTGACGCAATGCATTACAGTTAGATGCATTGCGACCACTGCACAAACTGGAACCACCTCCGTGACGACACACCTTAGCGGAAGAGTTTAGTTACATGCATGATGTTTATATCCCAGGCAATTCCGATGTGTAATCTGCTGTTTCTCCCGAATATCATGTAAAGCAGTGAGAACTGGTTTTCAGTTAATTTACCTGGTACAATAAGTTTAAATAAATGACACCAATGCTGTAATAGTACACGTAAGTTAGTGATTTATTTATTGCCGGTTACTGTAATGTTGAGCTGCTTTATTTGGTTAATTGTCCAGTCTGTGAAGAAGGCATTCAAGTAAGAATTGCATTGTAGTATGACTCATTTCCTGGCGTGTACAATTTATATTAGGTCAGCATTCACAGTTTGACTTCTGATATTCAGATCAAGTTCTAGGTCATATTGGTTTGTTCGACTTTCAACAAATTTGAGTTCTAGTGAGTTTGAGAACTGAGGTACCACTGTATTAAATGTAGTATCTAAAGGATTTCATGGGCGAGTGGAGAAGTCAGGCACGCCCACCCTGAGCAGCTCTTCGGGCAGGTCCCCTCCTTCGTTGATCCCGCGGTTCATGGAGATGAAGCGCTCCACCGCAGGCTTGTCCCTCACATTGGGGTTGTGCAGGCTGGTGTTGAGCATGATGATGGCGAAGGACAGGACGTAGCATGTGTCTGCAGGGCGCCACACATACAGATACAGCTAAAAAGCCGTTCTGAGGATCACTTCTCCTGGGCATGGTTTATGTTGAATTTTTTTGCCTATATGAAGTCGTTAATTTATAACTTCAGATGTAAAAGTCAGAGACACATGCCTGATACCCGAAATCAAAATAAATATTAAAAATACAGCTTTTAATCATGGATAGTGTATTTTAAATACATGTATTAAATATCTCCTTTCTCCTAAGTGCCAACATAGCATCCCATATCTTTCTATCCCATAGCTTTCTTTCTTTCTTTCTTTCTCTTGGGTCGACTCTGTTCTGAAAGGCGCTGTGTCAAAATCATAGGAATTAAACTGAACTGACATTCTTGAAATCTATCCCTCCCTAACATTACATCTGCTACAACTTTGACACCGGCTATATAATTCATAAATTGCCGGGCACAGTGGCAGTCAAAGCAATAAATACAGTGAGGCACGTCAGTAAATATATCGTGGCGCTGCATTAGTTGCTCCGCTGGCGCCTGCGGCCTGTGAGCCGGCAGCCCTCTCCATTTCATCTGGCTGTGCTGAAGACCTGGTCTCCTCAGGGATATTACCAAACAAATGCACTAGTCAGGTCAGTGATAGCGTTTTGGTCAGATCTCAACATGAAGGGAAAAACAAATGATAAATAAACAGCATTTCAAGCTGCATGGCTTTTCCTACAGACCTCTTTGCTGGTTATAATGCGCAGATTATTACTGTTAATGTTATATTCTCAGGTGTATTAGCTGAGGAGGAATACAGGCAACGATGAAAAGCATCATGTATGTTCGACATAGGCTTCAGCGTAATAAAAGCCAAATATTTTGAATCATGATTTTAGCCAATAACATGGGATAGTAAAATCTTGCATCGAGGAAACCGTCTCTTGTTCTGTCTTACCTGTGGACTGGAAGACCCCTGGGTTGCATTGGCAGTAACGAGAAGCAAAGGCCTCCATCATGCGATCGATCTTCTGGGCCTCGCCTGGGAGCCTGAAGCTCCATAGGAACTGCCTGATGGGCAGGAAGTAAGAGACAGAAGAGCATGAGACTGGGGGAGAGAGAGGCAGCACAAAAGCCAATGAGACAGAGAGAGGCGCTGTCATGACAGACTCAGTGAGTCAGAAGCAGCCCCGTGTCTCTGAAGAGCTCACACAGGGGCTCTCAGTAGTACCCATGTCTCCCAGCAGTTCTCAGTTTTCTCCAGCAGGGGGGAGCAATGGCAACCAGCCTGCAGCCCTCAGGAGAAGCTAATGGCGCTGAACTGCAATGTGAGTAATGAACCAGAGCCGCACATGCTCAGTGCTTAGCTACTGCCAATCCCTTTAGCACCCATTAGAAACATACCATATTAAATGTACTTCAATAAATGAACATTTCTGATTACTGAACTGGTATCCATCCAGATATGTTTTATTGTGAAACATGCTTAAATGTTCCAAAGTCGTTCAAAAAAATAAAAAACCTAAAACAGAATACACTTACATAGTGGGAAATAGGACTCCAAATATTTAACCAGTAACAATTATGAAAAAAAGCAGAACACCGTGTTCCTGCCAATAAATTCAGTGTAATAAAGAATAGACACAGAGCTCTCCAGAAGCAGATCAGGACTGGCTTCAGACTCCCTTCAGGATTATGAAGGAAATGTTCAGCTCACCTTAAAGCTTGCACAAGGTTCAGATCTGCAAATTCATGTAGCTCAACAAAGGCCTGGAGAACCTTAATGTTGAATTCATCCCTAAAAAAGGAGCAAAAAATGTTTTTGTGATTTTCAGGGAATCCAGGGAATATTAACTGTTCTCTGAAAACAAGTTTCCTCACCAGAAGTGGAGAGACCCCCCCTGCACCTGTACTACACAACTGCTCTGAAAAGAATGTCATACATCTCCCTTAGCAGTAATCTAGAATGCACAACCTAATTCAAGTCACCAAATAAATTCTGAAAGCAGTAAGCCAGCTCTTAAAGGACATAGTCTCAGTTTTCAATGCTCAAGCATGATCAAAAGACAGCCGATGGGAATCATCTCAAACTGGAATCCACACTAAGCCCCATGTAAGATGGCCCTTGGTGAGCCACTGCAGACACGAATAATGTGGATTCCGAAAAAAAAACTGACAGGACATTGGATTCAGTCTAAACATTTTACCCACAGGCTTCCGGATGTTGCATGTTTATTTTGATTTCATATATTCAAATTTAAAGGATAACTCTTAGACTGCAAAACAAAATTAGAACAATATTTAAATATAAAAAGAATAATATTGTTCCAGGCCACCACGATGATCTAAAGGAGATTAGAAGTATCTTTTATAGGTATGGTTGGTAGATATGATTTCATTCATGAATCATTTCATTAATGAGTCTAGGTTTGTGGACGCAGAATGTAATCTGTACTATAATGAAAACAATTTCAATTTCCTCAACATAAAATTTATTTATAACTGTAATATAATGAAACTTGAAGCTTACCGCTCTCCTAAGTAGTCCCCAATGACGGTTTTGTTTAAACCCTCCCCCTTGTAGAGGAACTGTGCGATGTCTTCTGGAGTGTTCTCTAGAAGGTCGTTTTCCAGGAGAAACTGAATTCCCTGTAATTAAAACAAAACGCGGTCTCCCATTTGTTCCGGTATTACACTAATTAATTAATGATATACTATTTTTACAACGTAACATAAACTTAGACACTCTAGTAGCAGACTTAGTAATGTGAACAGAATGATATGTGTAACAGATCCCATAGATTTTTTTTGTATTTATATAATATTAATATTCTGCAAAATATGAATCGGTAAAAAAATTCCTTCATTTCAGAAAAGCCTTGAGACTAGCCTGTATTTTTGTAGTATTCAACTGCAATTCTACCAAATGTACTGACAGAACTGAGGAGGAGTATGGATGAGGTAGTATTTACTATTTACTGCACTGCAAAAATCTAATTTCGGCACAATCATTTAATATCACACCAAAAACAGGACAACTGAAAAAAATATGAAACGATAATCATCAAAAAAAACAATAAAAATCAAGAGTGAATACGTTAAAACTGCTACACAAGGACATTATTCTAAAGCCTCAAAGACGACAATGACGTTCAGTTAGTAGCATAAACAGAACCTTTAAGTTAACACAGCGAATTGGCTGCTGCATAAATTATTCTGAACATCTGCCAATATCCATTTTCATTTCCTGGACAAAGACAAAGGGCACGAAGCAGGAACGTCCTTCACATTTTCAGCAAACAGACTCAAATGTGTCCAGTACCA
This sequence comes from Pollimyrus isidori, assembly GCA_019775955.2. Taxonomy (NCBI): domain Eukaryota; kingdom Metazoa; phylum Chordata; class Actinopteri; order Osteoglossiformes; family Mormyridae; genus Pollimyrus; species Pollimyrus isidori. The sequence continues at coordinate 17,308,425 of JABFDZ020000097.1, forward strand.
TGCACCTCAGGGTATGTGTGTGTAACAGACTAAGCTTTTAACAGCCGCCTAATGCCGTTGGACACATTTTCCTGGCACACCCAGTCTCCATTCATTCCTGTGGATGGCAGCGTCAACCCAGAGCACTTCCAACACATACAAATGCGTCCAAGTACTGCTTCCCTGCTGGGAAAGTTGTCTTCCACAACAATGCACGGCGCAGACTGACAGCGTGTGGTTTTAGGACATGAAGATTAGGTTATTAATTTCTCACAGCTCTTACAAGCTCTATGTGTCAGTCATCTGGAGTGTTTTTGCGCCTGAAAGGTGGGGCGCCACACACAGGTGTTTCCGCCCCATTAAGCTGGGAATTTGGAGGACAGTGTCAGGTTTCTGTGCTGTGGTCCCCGGCCCTTGCTGACCTCTCCGTAAATCGGATCCAAGCCAAACCAGCAGTATTTCTTGCCATATTACAGTCTGAGGGCCGTTTTGTTGAAATTTTATGTAACGCTTAGGCGGGTTAATTAAATGAGGGTTACTTTCTCTCTGCCGATTAAAACTGCATGATTTTGTCAAGTCCCCAAGCAACACCGTCTTCGAATCTTAAGTAGCATTTAGTCACTGCCAGAAAACAGATTATGACTCAATAAAAAGCAATGGTCTATGGTGTTAAAATGCATCATGCGGTAGTTTTAAAATGTCACTTTATATTTTACTTAAATATTTAGTGACCATAACTGCAGTTCATAAACATTACACAAGTGACATTATACCTTCAGATTAATCTGGAGTTTAATGATTATCAGCGTGTGCTGCCGACTGTAAAATAGTGACATACCTTCTTGGGATCCATGTTGAATTTTTTCCTTCCCATCGCAATCTGTTTGTTCCTCTGTGATGTTTTGCTGTATCAGTAGAGATACGATTGCATTTTTCTATTTACTCAAGCAGAAATGGTCATTTGAAAAACAGGTAAACACGGGTGTTCGAAAATGCACTGTGATATTATCCCAGAGCAACTAGTAAATGTCATTTTGGTCATTTTTATTATGAGTGGAGCCAGCAGTAGTATCACATTCAAATGATACACAATAAATACATTTTAATTAGAAAAGATTCTTTTATTCCATGAGATTTCTGTCTACGAGATGTAAGTCATATAAGCATGACTTACTGTAACAGTGATATACAACTAACAGATCCTTTCTAATAATACTGTTAATAATGTCAATAAAATGGTCATTTCAAATGTGCAACATAAAGTTTGATGTTTTATCACTGATAAATACACACATCTGATGTATTGATTGCTTCTGGATGGTATGCAGGACAAAATCACCTGTCCATATCAGATATGGACAGGTTCAAGTTATTACAGGATATAACCCTGTTGATGGTCTGATGCAGGAAAACATCCAGTTTTAGTAACTGGTAACTGGTTATGAACAAAAGCAAGGTCTAAGCAACTAAACACAATACCCAAGTGTACCAGCTGGATTTTATGAGGGTTTGAGTGTAATGTGTCAGACAGGATATTAATAGTGGTCTTCAGTGGTGACAAACATAGCTCTGTAACTGATAGCATTTTTAATTTATTCAACTACATATTTTGAAATGGTTTCTGCTAATATGTGCCAGGATTTTTTTCATATTGTTCAAATCTTGTAAAAAATAAAGAAATATTTTTATGGTATCACTTTTTCACAGTCTACATCAATGCAAATACTTTTAAGAACATACAGTAAGAACATAAGAAATTTACAAACGAGAGGAGGTCATTCGGCCCATCAAGCTTGTTTGGGAAGAACTTAACTAATAGCTCAGAGTTGTTAAAATCTTATCTAGCTTTAATTTAAAGGAACCCAGGGTTTTAGCTTCCACTACACTAGCTGGAAGACTATTCAATACTCTAACTACAGGCTGTGTAAAGAAGTGCTTCCTCAAATTTGTTTTAAAATATTCTCCCACTAATTTACACTTATGGCCACGAGTTCTAGTATTTAAACTAATACTGAAATAGCCATTTGGCTGAACAGCATCCAGACCCATTAGAATCTTATAGATCTGGATCATGTCCCCCCTTTTGTTGAATACTTTTTGAAGAAACAGTGATATTAGAAAAATTTTGAAATATTTCACAAAAAACATATTCTAAGAGGCTCTCACAACAGAAGGCTGAATAATGGTGCATTCCATATGAACTGCCATGTCAGAATTTCAAAGTTCCTAATCAGAAATTTCAGTTGGAACGTCCACTGAAGTTTGAGCTCTGCAACCCATACCTCAGAAGTGAAGATGGTGGAGCCTTCATTAGACGTGGAAGCTGAAATTGTGTGCTGCTCATTAGTACTTCTTTGTGTTTCATTTAATCGTCATACGCAAAGTACTGTCCAACCTATATTTGTGGATATGTTGTTACAATGTTTATATGCGTAAAATACTACGTAATGCGTTGTTATTCACTTGTTGTTGCTAACAGTAGCTAAAAACGAACCTGGCTAGAACTGTTACTGCTAAATGGCTTTCCGACTTGTACTGGATTGCGGTTAATGTCATTCCGAGCTCCCACTTCCAGCTTCTGAGATAAATGGGAAGCAGCGTAACCCCACGCTTCAGGGACGATTTAGCTCCACACTGCCTACACGTAGCATCATTACTCATAACTGATGCCCTGGCAGCACGATGCAGCTAAACCGCACTCTAACGACAAAGTCAGCCTCATCAGGCGAGTACCGTGCATGTTAATGCCTCCCGGTAATTAGCACAGCCAGAGGGACTTATGCCAGACCAAAGGAAATATTAAGAGCTGGAGCTGTAATCCAAGTGGGTTACAGCTAGAATCACTGTGTGCCTGCAAACCAGGATGAAACAAGGTTGCTTGCTAAATAGGAAATGGCTCACCTCTCCCCGATGCAAGTTAATTGCTCGATTTCAGTCATGACTTCGGCAATCTCAAACTTCAGACGCTGCAAGAGATGTGTACTTTTGAACAAACTACATTTTTCCTTGCTTTTCCTGCAAAATCAACTCTTCTCATAACAGTTAAAATGTCATTATCATTAGCTTACACCACATTAAGAAAGCAAAGCACCAGATTAAGACATTACTTTTTAATATTCTAAATTAAGTGGCTTAGTTGCTCAGCGGTTAGCACAGCTCTGGGGTTAGAGATCCCATAGCATTTGGATATTGAATCTTCTCCCCATGGTGTTTGGCTTTTCTCCCATGGACCAAAGATGTACAGTTTGACTAATTGGTATCTCCCAGAAGCTCATAGGGCAGTGTTTCCCAATCCGATCCTCGGGGACATACAGAGTGTCCACAGTTTTGCTCCCTACAAGCTCCCATGACCTGGGAGGGAGCAAAAATATGGACTGCCTGGCAGAGAGTTCAGAAAGAGTAAAAACATGGACCAATTATGGGTCCCCAAGGACTGACTTGGGAAACACTGGCATAGGGTGTGCCCTGAGATGGACTGGCATCCCATCTATCATGCACCACGCCTCTGCGCTGCTGGCAACATGCTCCAGGCAGCCCTGATCGGCTGGAAGATGGAGGGTTTCCTTAAATATTAAATTTTAACTTTAATTTTTAATTATTCAATCATTTAATTCACTAATAATGAATTTACATTTTATGAAAAATACCCAGAAATAAACTCAATTACTTCCAAACTCAGTACCATTTTAAAAATTCATTTGTATTTATAATTTTTCAGTATTATTACTTGAAGACAGTTAGAAAGGCATTTAAATTGTCTAAAAGAAAACCACAGCAACAGACAAGTAAAATCTGCCTGGTCCTGTTCCTTTGAAATTCACTCAATGTACAGAGGCAATTAATGTTATTCAGGAAGAAAAGCGTAGAAACGACATGGGTGACCAGAATCGTTTAACTTCAAATACCTCAATGTCATCCAGTAGCTCCTTCTTCCTGCGTCGTATGTTGGTCAACTCATCACGTTCATCGACTGAGAGATCTTCAGGCACTGAAAGAGACATACCTGCATTAGATACTACCAGCAACTCCAAAGCCAAAGCCCGGAATTGGATTACATCACTGAACTCAATCTCCGATCATGCTTGTACAAATTTTAATTGCCTCAGCTTAGCAGAGACTTTTATACAGTGGGTGAAATTAAAATTAACTGTATATCATGATAATGGCTATGTGTTGCACATCAGGTGTACATGTAGTACAGAACATTGCTTACATAAGTATAGGAGATTCAGTTTAATGCAATGTTTACATGCATGAATTAGATAATTCTACAGATGCTTTCAGACAGGACAACCTGCTCTACCTCCTGACTATAATCACCACATGGGCTTCTCCTGCATACTGTCAGTATGGAAAAGTATCATCAATGCTCAAGGATACATAAAATACAATATCAGAAATCCTGCCTTCATGTTATTAGTTTCATTTAATATTAATTTAATGACAGTTAATAACCCTGATTAGTTCATGTCTTTACAATACGTTTTGTTAGAAAATGTTTTTCTTCCACACAGGATATTCTTTGGAGAACCATATATTTATTCATTCGATCGAAATATTAAATGTATTTAAAATATATAGTATGTACAGCAGTCAGAAATTGCAAAGTTCAACGCTACGCGCAACACGTTTTGGGCTCTTCGCGCACAAAGCAGCGATTGTTCAGCGCGACCGCACAAAGCACCCACGTAATAGAGAAAGCAGAGCGGCCACCCTCCTACACCAAGCCGAAGAAAGGGGGAAGGCGGATGCGCTGACTACATCGTGGTGCAGCCACAATTCGCCGCTGTGTCTGCGAGTGCGTTGGCAAGTGGCTGAAGCGGTTAAGAGCTCAGCCACTGCGGGCGGTGCAGCCTAATGCATTAACCATGGGCCGCGTGCAGCAAACACTGGAGCCAGTTTGTTTTAACCTTTCTGTCAGTTCTTGTCATCGCTGAACACGTCACGGGGGTCTGAAAAACACAGGGCGTTCTCTGCAATCGAAACGTTATACAGGACCGTGCACTTAATAACAGAGTCTGACTGAAAGGGCTCTGACGTCATTAAAAGGTTATCTTGCATGATCAAATAATTTTTAAAAACAAAAATAATAAGATTGTACTCCAGAACATTTTTTGGAATAGTTGGACTGAGATGCAAATTAAATTAGAAATCAAAATGCCAAGCAATTTTATGTGTATATTGTGGATGTCTTAATATAATCATTTAATATGAATTTTTCTAAAAATATTACATTTTTCAACAACCTTATGGCTATAATAGGTTTTTTCATTTTTTATGTAAAAATGAGCGATCCGAGCAGACAGGGATAGGGCATGATTTTGTAATAAACAGCGAGCAGTTCCTTCCACTGAGGCTCACTGTCTGTGAACTAAAACGGTAAATCCGACAGTATGGAGACAACCCTTGTTTACTTGAACAAGGCCTCCGAGAGGAGCTAAACACTAGGAAACCCACACAAGACTTTTTCCTGCTTGCAGTTGGAGCCCCGAGCTATGACAGAGACCCAATGGCATCAGAGTCTTAATCATTTTAGGAAAAATGCTGAGACAACTTCATTTGTCATCCTTACTGAGTTTCATCAAATAGACAACTCTCTTTAAGCCTGTAATTCTCCTTGCAGATTATCTCATCATCTGATCGCCTCCCTTCAAAAGGCAGATATCAAAAGAGCATCGATGTATGGAACCAGTGTTCTCAGCGGAATTGGACTCTGTAAGGTTACTTTTCCTAGTGGAATTATATTCAGTCTGACGAGTTTTATGCTTTAATTGAACTCTGTCTAGCTAGCTTAGCTAGCTTTCAAACTGGATTTGAAGTCCACCAATCAAAAACACGAGAACTTAAACCAGGTCAGGAGATACTGTGCACGTCACATGATCTGTCTCACCCATAAAGTTAGATTTCACTCATTTTGGCAGACATAGTATGTGGATCACATGGTTCTCATTGCGCATGAATCACCATAAGAACATTAGACAAGCACACTAGGAGAAATATGCTGAATATAAACATGATCATCCATTTAACCATCCATTCATTCTTCAACTCTTTATCCAGGTTATGTCACATGCATCATTAATGGCAGCTGTCCGGCTGAATAGGCATTCTCTTTCAGGACTTAATTCATTGATATTCCACCCAAGCTTCACTTCAAAGAGCATCGTCCTTCTTTGTCTTCAAAATACCTTAATTGTTTATACTTCAATATCTATTTTTAACATTAGGAACCTGAACAAGTTAGCATTTCTATATAGTCTATATAATGTATTGTTATGGATAGACATTTGAGTTGTGAGTGAACCAAAAAAAGTAAATTTTAAAGTAAATTAAATATAAATTCCATTTTTAAAAATATACTATATAATCAAAATTGCAGTAAAAAAGATAGATGGATAAATGGATGGACGGATGGATGGCTAGATGAGCTTAAGTTAAATTAAATCTGGTGCCAGTGTAAAAGTTGCAAAAATACTTTGA
>JABFDZ020000097.1:17321490-17352445 GCA_019775955.2 Pollimyrus isidori
AACCACTGACACAGAGCGTCCGCTTGGGGACATGAGCGCTAACCACTGACACAGAGCGTCCGCTTGGGGACATGAGCCCTAACCACTGACACTGCACATGAAAGTGAATGATAATTCCCATGATTGGTCATGTGAGGTATATTTGAAGAATGTAAGCATTCAAAAAATATATATGAACGTACTTGAAGGGGGTCATCTTAGCTTTGAAATGCAGTACACCTCCAGTATAGCTTATACTTCCAAAACAACGGGGGTTAGATTTGCATGCTAATGAGGTCATAGATCATTAACTCCCGTTTCATTCATTTATTTATTAGTTGACCATATTACACTGACCTCCCACCCAACCTTATATTGACTGTTTAAAATCCTTCTCCAAAATCATCAATGCACTTCATTGTATGATGTAAAATAATTAAACACTAACACAAGAGGAAGTCATAGACTACAACATTAGAACACTATCCCAACCCACCCCCCCATAACATTTTCATTTTCAACACTTTCATCTGAAGAGGGAGGCATGACCCAGATGAAGCTTTTGGCTGAACTGAAAGAGGACTGTATTGTGCTGACAAAGAGGGCACCAGAATACTAAGGATGACGAGAGGTCTAAAGGTGGACAGGTCGGTCCATTGAGGCAGGAGTGGGGCGAACAGGCACACGGAGAGCACTGCAGGAGCAGGAGATACAACAGACAGGGAGAACACTAAACATCCGCAACAGCGTCAATGAACAAACTGGGGAACACAGGGCTGGGACATATAAACATCAAACACGGTTAACAAACTTGAGACAGGTGTGGATGGTTAAGACATTAAGGCTGGGAACAATTACGTGATTATGGTATGGCCAGTGACCTCTGCTGGCCAAATGGGGACATGATGGTGGCAGATCATGACATTAAGCAGATGACTTGAGGGAAACACGATAGCTCCTGATTTTGTCTGGGTGGAGAGCACTTCACAAGAACAATGAATGGATGCCAGACGTCACGCACATTAATGCACACAGAAACACACGTACACACTCACCAGTGTTGTGACCTGCCAGACACTCTCAGGAGAGTGAGAACTGGAAAAACTGAACAGAAAATATCTAGCCCCCAATCTCTCTCTTCTGTGGTTATTCATCAGTCAATTAATTCTAGGGAACCATACACAAAAACCCTTTTAAACTTGGAATTAGAACCATAACCTCTTTTATAACCAGAACTGCCTCTTTAAACCTAGGAGCGGCCTATAATGTCCAGAACGGTAAGGATGACCTAGAAGACCTATAGTCAGGACTAAGAATTATGCTGAGTTCAACTGGATGGCCCTCTCCCCAGGCATTTTTGGGTAGCTTCTATGCCTGTACGGTACAATTTATTTTAAATGACACAGTCAAAAACTGAAATTCCTTGTCAGGGCTAAAATTCTTTAATGGGTGACGCCGGCATGGTTGGTCACATTTACTTAACGCACGGATACATTTGAAAGATTTATTATCGCTTTGTCCCGGCTGCCTAATGAATTGTGCTGCAGACAGTAATCAGTGACATCGCAAAAATGGCAGGAATGGAGAAGCTAGTTAGCCTGCAGTATAATACCATCACGTGAGACGCAAAAATAAAACCCATTCGTCTTCTGCTGTAAGGACACGATTGCAACGTTATTCTTCATACCTTTGAAAAAGATAATTAGCTGGAGCCTACAAAGGTCTATACAGTACATCTCCCCGGACTTTAACGTAAACATCTCATTTTTAAAAAAAAATTAATCAGCCTGTGTTCATTGTCCTGTGCTAGCCTCTTCATGTTGTGGATTCCCCATTTGTTTTATTAATCAGCCTGTGTTCATTGTCCTCTGCTAGCCTCTTCATGTTGTGGATTCCCCATTTGTTTTATTAATCAGCCTGTGGTCATTGACCTGTGCTAGCCTCTTCATGTTGTGAATTCCTCATTTGTTTTATTAATCTGCCTGTGTTCATTGTTCTGTGCTAGCAATTCCCCAATTGTTTTAACTCCATTCTCCAGACCAAACATTTCAACCAGAAACACACATCTCCAAACCCATCATCATGACTGTCCTAAATTCACTAACCTGATCCCGCCAGTTTCCTGTGCTCAGAAATGAGTGCCAGCTGGCTGTAATCCCCATGTACCTCACTGCTATTAACCACAGTGTCATCACTAGCTGCCAGGCCGGAAGCGGGGGGATGCACACAGCTGCAGACGGCTGCTAACCCAAACCCCATTTGGCTCTGTACACCCAGTCTTCATATGTGTCTTTTGGTCTGCAAGAGCTGCCTCTGTGGATGGACTGCAGATCTTTAGGCACAAATGTGTCTGGGGAAAAACCCAGCCCACAAGTTACATACATGAACTAATATAATTTAAAAGCTAAATGATAAATCAGTCACTTAGACCCAGCTGTGTAATTTAACATAAAACTAAACTATGCAAGTCTGTTAGGTATTTCATCATTTAATTATAATAATTACCAATACTATAAATAAGCTGTAATTATATGTTTATATATACATATATTGTTTATGTGTATATATAAATAATTACCCACCACTGTGCCATAATGTTCTGCTCACTTCCTCTTGTGTTCATTTGAGATTCAGGTTCATTTCTCATTAATAGCACAAAACAAAGTCTCTTCTTATGAGGCCACAAATTTAATCCAAAGAAAGATGGCAACAAATAGCCATTCTACATTAATGTGATGTATACGTGTCCCAGCAAAAAGGATGCAAATATTTCCTGGATTTCCTGCAGGTTCACTCATGTCATTGTTCCAGCCCTGCCTTTTCCTCCGACCTTCTCCCTCTTCCCCTTTCCGAAAACCTGCAGAGAATAAATCCTTGAACCACGGGAATGGAAACACTCAGAGGGGTCGCCTGGCTTTGAATTCTTCTCAGCGCATGACTTGGGACTCTGGAGACTAGCAATAAGTCCGACTTCCCGTTAGGAACAGAGACAAATAACTCCACAGAACTCCAAAAGTTCCCCTCAAAAATGTTGTATTGTTTGCCCACGCATATTTGTGTTAAGCCCAGTATTTTTTTCATGGAATATTCATAGGACATTATACTGGTCTGGACAGCCATGCAGAGATGGCTCTTCCAAACAGAATGTGTACAGTTCACTACAGCCATCAATACTACTTAGTTAGCCCCTTCTGAATCAAGGAAAACATCTCCAAATCCTCCAAAGTATTTCTCCAAAATCAATGCCATATGCTGTACCCAGACAAGAGTGTGCAACGGTCATTTATGAGGCACTCGAACTGCCTCCAGTCATGCCTCAGTTTTCTGCTCTCATCTGAGGCTAGACATTTTAAGAACTTTCAGCCAATTGCAAGTCATGAAAACTGTGGTAGAAACTTATATGCACTCTTGCCATGAGCAGATTTTCTTGGAACTTCCTCAAAAATTCCAGCAGAAATCCACTACGAGAACCCAATATTTAAATGCAACTTTGTACAGGCATGGTTAGCAGATGCTGAACAGTTTGATAATTTTGCGATGCACCATCCAGCATCTTCCATAGAAGACAATCTCAATTATGACCGTGCATCAGTGTGAAAACCATGCAGGCATAACCCAAAAGTCAATGAATCACAGACGGCAGACCGGTCGGAGTCCCCGGGCAGCCCTGACACCAGGCGATATTAATCGGTGGGATGATGCAGTCCGGCTTCCTGCTGGGCCAGGGAAGGAAGCAGCAGAAAAGATGGTCTGGGGACAGCCAGGGCTCATGCAATGCCTACTGGCTGACGGCAGCCAGAGGAGGGACGGACTGGACTGTGAAGCAGCGGTGTCTGCGCATAAAGAATAACCACTTTGTCATTTGTTTCCATCTTTCTTAGTCTGAGACCCCCAAAGTCTGACACCCCAACAAAGCAGCTATCTGCCAAAGTACAAAATGTGTGGGTGCCCTGTGGGTAATTACACCAGCTCCACACGCTCCTGGCTGATTCAGTCACAGAACAAGGTCATTCTCATCTCCTGCCCCCCTTTCTACTCTCATAATACAGAGTCGTTAATAACACAAGCGAAGCGTTCAGCTACGGTTTTACTTCCCCCTGACAAACGCTAAACATGTCTAATAAGTAAATATTTTTAACTAATTGTTTATGTCTGGCAACAAAAGCACCATTCAAAAGTATAGATGCAGAACCTGCTGTCTGGTACCACAGAGCAGAAAAAGTGATTTCAGCAGCTCAAGGATAATGCAATTAAAGACAGCAAGCGTCTCTTTCTCACATTTCCATGGCTCAACAAGGACAACGCACACTGAAACCCAAACGATTTTTTTTATACCCATTCAAATTCAAGTTATCCCAAAATAAACTTACAGCTGTAAACATCAATGAGCTGTGACTACTTTTAGCATGAGCAATACTGCATTTTCGCACTGCATGCCACACATAAAATGATCGCAGGCAGTAGTGTAAGCATATTAGCAAATTCCATGCGCTTTCCAACACCCCACTTTCTATCCTGCTGTTAGGATATGTTATATACCATCCATGCGAAGAAGTGTTGTAGCTGGAAGAGGATTTAATTACATACTATGGCCCTTTAGTTGGGCCCTATTTCAAATTATCAAGTGAACAAATGAAGCTGAGCAAATAAGGCCCCAACTTTGACCATATGCTCAGTGGCCCCTTCACACTGGACTGAAAAACACCAGGGAACACTCTAAAGCAGTTTCCCAATCCAGTCCTCAAGGACCCACAGGCAGTCCACATTTTTGCTCCATCCTAGCTCTGGGGTGGACTGTCTGGCAGGGTGCTGTGAGAGAGTAAAACTGTAGACCAATGTTGGGACCCAGAGGACCAGATTCGTAAACACTGCTCTAGACCGACTTCTTGTGAATCTCATATATTGCTTTTTTCCCAATTCAGAAACACTGCAGCATAATTTAAAGGCACATGCCAAAAATTATATGAGGCACAGAGTGCGGTTAGAGAATAGCATAATTTTATCCATCCATCTTTGAAACACTTATCCTGAACAGGAAACATAATTTCACGTCTTGATAAAAAATTTATTTTAATTTATGCTCCTTTCCACGTGTGCTAATATTTTTTAAATGGCCAGCATGTTTTATTCTTTGTCATCACTGTGACATGCAGCCCTTTGCAGCCTTAGAACTGAACCAACGCGCCTTTTTATCCAAATTATCACGGCCTCAGTCCCCCGACCATTTGCTCTGCTGTGGCCTCATATGCTCTTGATTGACTGTGCTATGGGAAAGCCAGCCGGGCAGTGTCACTGCTGCGGGGGACGCCGTTCCCAATGGGGGACTGTCTCGCATCTTCCCTTCATCGCCCTGGCTTCACATCTTGGCGTTTTAATGCGCAGCACAAATGCCAGCGCAGTACAAATCAGGGAAAGAGGCCAAATGTCAAGAGCACATTATGGCGCCCAGTGCCATAGCAGAGCACTGATATTCATAGCAGGGGAAGCAGATGGCACCAGAAAGTGATTCATCTCCAAAACCAAAACACAACAATTCACCTTAACTAAACTGCCTTTAAAAAACATGTGCCATTTGTCACTGTAGGGGTAATGGATGCTTTTTTCCAGACAGTACTATGACCATCATGGTGCCTGATACCACTGGTGCTTGCTAATATAGAAGAAAATCTTCTGATGTCACTCTATGGATTTTTCCATCCAATAAACAAGCTTTCCTTAGCCTGCATCACCAGGCCACTTCCTGTTATGATGATGTCAAACACATGGGCCAGCCATTTGGCCGCAGAAATCCAAAGGAAACACACTATACCACTGAAACGTTTGCTTTCGACCACAAATGTCAATGCTGATGTCAATGATGTAACCAGCAGGTGGTCATGTCAAGTCTGACAAAATGAGTACTGTGTTATACATGGGCTGCAAGAAGAACTTCAGTGGGAAGTACATCCACACATCCATCAAGACATCAAGAAAAGCCTGTTTAAACTACTTATGGACTTCTCAACAGTCACCTGTAGAGAAAAGACCAAACGTGAGAAAAAAGAACACCGTAAAAGCAGGACACTGGTAAAAACCCAATACTGTACTAATGGATAATTAAATGATTCGTTAAATGATTACTAATAAAAATAAATATTGTAATTATAAAATTCAGCTAGCATCTCTATACCAGGGAGTGTGCTTCACAGAAATATTGATCATGAGTCCACAATCTTCATTATGTACTCAAAATAACGGTTCAGTGGTTGTTTTAGCAAAGGGGGCCTCATTGTACCCAGATGTTCATTTTACCATGAAGAGTATATAGAGCATGAAAAGGGTTAAAACACAGAGCTAGAGACAGTTCAGTGAAGGAGGAAGCACCCTGTGTTTAAATAGGCGATAAACACATATCCATAGAATTACATTTTTTTTTTTTTGCAATAAAGACATGTTTACGTGCAATGATGGTTTCCATTTTAAATCTTGAAACAGAGAAGATCATACAGTCCACCGGTCACTTATATAGCCTATCTAGATATTAACAGGAAATCACCTTTAAAAGAAGAAGGCTAGTGTCTCATGTCACAAATTCCCTGTGTTATTGTTGTTGAGTCGAATTCATGCAGTTTCATGTATAAATAAAAGGATTCATGCCCTGTAATCCTGTCAAATACTGTACAGCGGAAGGCAGCTGGTCTTTCAACTACTGCTATGTCTCTTGTGTGCCGTACATTTTTATGCTCTCACTTTTACCACAACAGAATAATCATTTTTGATTTTTTTTCCCCCAGTGCAATACAAATTTTTGATCTTTGTAGACTAAACATTGTGTGGGCTTCCCCTTTCCCCTACACCACAACACACCAACACAATAAGCTCATTATGACCAAACCTTGTGTAGCTTTATTTCCAGCATATCTAACAGACTGGTAATGATATATTCATGCAAAAAATCCTATAATGTGTAGTATGTTAAACTTTCAAAATAAAACCACCCTGCCCTTTGGGTGTCAGATTTGTGAATGGTTATCAGGTTAGAGACTTCTTGAGACATTTCTTCCAGAGTGGATGGAAAAGCCTCCAAAATGTTCAATCACCTTTAGACTTAGGCTGGAAATGTAGCCTAGTAAATTTCATATTCAACGCTACAACATAACCGTTCTGAACTTCATTAGCCTAATGAGTAGCCGACAATAACATCAAAACTGCTCAGTTGGGTATCAAATGCCTATTCCTTCTGAGGTATTTTACAGATTCTGTAGGCTTATTAGTGTCAGTCTGCAACACATGGTAATGTTTGCCCAACTATTTGCTATATGTCTGATAATTCTATGTCACATATTAGTAGTATTCAGAGCTAAGCATTTCGCTTGGGTATATAGAAACACTTCAGTTGCTTATATCAGCTGCTTCATACCACTTGGTTGTTTCCTGTTATCTAAGGCCTGTAAAGACCACTCAAATTTGTTTCCGTTTCTTACTATTACAACAAAAACTGAGTTTGCTTCAATGCAGCATTTCTGTTTCAGTAACCGTCTGTCTTGTTTCTTCATGGTCAATGTTTCAGTCCATCACACTGTTTATATACTCTGGCTGCATTTGATTTATTTCACATCAATCCCTGATAACATTTTTTCACTTTAGGAACGTTCACCAAACATTACCATTACGGTATGGAAACATTCAAAGTATCCAGCTTTTCAGATGCTCTCAGAATGTTATCCCACCACCACAGCTACTACTACAGCCAAAAATTACTATGTAGCAACAAATGAAGGCCATGGTAAAGCAGCATGTATCACCATGGCTTTACAAGGTTACTGGGTCAAGGCTGAAAAATGCATTAGCAGTGTACACATGTTGCACTTTTATAAAACAGTAGTCTTATTATAAAACAATATTTTTTCCACATGAATTGCATTAGATGAATGTTCATGTAATAATCTCACTGTGCTAACATTGACAGAACCTTTGTTAAAATGTAAAATGTGGAAATAATGTTCCATTAACATTACAGTAAGAATATTCTCTGCCAGCTTTGAAAAGACCTTCACATAGACTCAACTAAAGTTCTGGGAATGTTCCCTGCTAGCTGGGATCTTACCTTGTTAGCATACAGGAAGTCCAGCTCATTAATGGAAAACTTTACATATCACCAGGGAAAACACATCTAATTATACACAGACAATCGTGAGAACTAAGATGGCCACCCAGCGTAATCCACCAAAATGAATCCCTCTCTCAAAAAGTTTTCAAACCTCCCACCTGGAAACCGTCACAGACAAAACCACTCAGTTATTTATGATTCTGTTAGAAACTAAGAAGCTGTTTATTATTAGTGTGCGCGTCTTCAGTGAATCAGCACATAAAATTCAATGAATCAACAATCAAAATCCCTGACAGGCAGTGTTTTACTTCTGGTGACTTTCCGTCATTCATTTCAACCTGCTTTTTAGATGCATGCTCTGATCACTGTTAGAAGTACAATGCATCACAGTTTATAGTGCAACTGAAACACTGCTAGGCAATTTGTCACGTTCTGTATTTCACTCATGTGAATTCAGAATGATGGGATCTGATTGGCTTTTCACCAGCATGGAGGTGCACTTAGCATAGTTACAAAACCAGTACACTATACACTATTTTTATTTACATGTATACATGATTACACCCCTGCAAAAGATGAATGGTTATACTGTATCTTAGTGGTTAATAAGATAAAAATGTTATAACAAAATGACTAATAATGTCAATGAACAATGTAGTATTTCTGCCATTTTACCACATTGTTGGGCACATCTGGTGAGGTCACACCTGAACTGACTGACCAAGCTATTCCAAATATGACTATTCACTTGTTTTTTGAGATATCTGTTGTGTTGGTAAATAAGAAAAGGCCAATTCTGGATTTCAGAAAAACAAAACTGTAGGCTATGGACCGGACTGCCCATTCATTTTTCATTTCACCTTCTTTGTAAATGATTTAACATTAATTCACTAATTGCTAACACTATTTTAACACTAACTTAACAATTATTGTAATGTTAACATAACATAATAACATTATGAACAAAAACTATACATTAACTATACATACTAAGTATATGGAATACAGGTACTTAGCTATATGCAAATAACACTATTGTGGCCTATTTTAAAAATGCTATTTATTTATTAAAACCAGTTAAAAAAAACACACCACTTTTCTTACATGAACAAATACATGGTCAAAATAGTATTTTAAGCAATGCTTGCATGAAAAAAATGTATTTGAAACACACTGTAATTGACTTTAATAATTTATTTATTTATTTTATTTGTCATTGGAGAACTGGCTAATTCAAGCAACTCATCCCAGTGACCCAGATCTTAACCACAGATATTCCACTTTCAACCCACCCAACACTTTCTTCTGAGTGTGACTCCTGGAAACATTGCACTGCTGGACATTTCCTTATTTGAGACAGGAACATCTTCTGAAGATGCAAAAATGACGACCCAGTTCTACATCCCCAAGCATCACCATGTGGAAACTGACAGCATCTCTAATAAATGTCTAGACTCTAGTGTCCTCTAGCATTGTAAAATGAGCTAATAAAAAAATGCAAACCTCGATATTCCAGAGACTGAAATTTGCCACAATGCATTGAAAATTCCCAAATCCAGCACTGCTTTTTAAATATGCCTACAGGTGATTATTCAATCAGTCTTGACTTAATAGGCATTAGCAAAAACAAAGAGAAAAAAACTTTGTTTTAAAATATTCACGCATGATTACATTTAATAGGTAGTTCACAAAATGTGCATTTACACCATGGGTCAATAAGCAGTGAAAGTGTAAAAGGCCTGTTACAATCATTATTGTAAAATGTACTATCATAACAGATGTCTCAACACTATAAAGTTAACGGCCAGATAGTAATGATCTTAATAAGGATAATTACCAGAATGATCAACTTCTTTCTGCCATTCTCGTGCCCCCGTATATAGTCTCCATATGCACTTCCAATGGCGTTAACAAAACATTACATTTGATATAGAATGCAACCGTCGGCTTACCGTGATTGTCTTCGTCCATAATTTCTGAGAGAAAAAAGCAGTCCAAATACGAGGATTTAACACAAAAACTTGGAGGCTAATATAATTTAAGACAATATATCAGGTATATTTTGACAGCACCGCTTTACAGTGCGTTTACAGACTGTTTTGCGATATTTTATCGATGTACATAAATGTAGAATAATTCAAAACAAAATTTAAAGGTCCATTATGAATGTAATATAAATATGTGGGGAAAATATCAATATATTTCAGGTAACAATTCGTATCCTAGGCGAAGGCGCCGTCCGCATCTCCCCACGACTCGCATCTGTAAATTCTCATTGTATGACCGTCCGCCCGTTTGCACGCCTCTCCCTCCGCGTCATCCACTGGCCCCGCCCACCGCACCGCGACCGACAAACCTGCTCCAGAAACGTGCAAATGCATTTCACTGTGCTCCCATCCACCTCGCTGTATGAACATGTGCTTCAGGATTCGACGGCCGCAGATTTATTTGTCTTGCTACTAGGCATACTTCACGCCATATGCAGCTAAGGGAAAAAAAATACCTAGCTGTATAGGTCGTAAGATATTAATCTCTATAAATCCGTGCAATGACCTTATATTGGGCTACAATTATAGATTTAATAATTAAATAGTGGTCTTGAGATAGACAATGGATATTTTCTAATTACTTCTGAGTGGTGGCATATAGTCACAAATTATATTATAGCCTAATACTGGGAGAATCACAAATAAATGCATTCAGTTTTTATTGGTCCGAAAGTTTAGCAAAACTAGGCCTATATTTAACCACTTGTCTTTTTCAGGGTCGCAGGGGGTCCAAAGCCTATGGGTGCAAGTCAGGGAACAACCCAGGATGGGGCACCAACCCATCACAGGCCACACTCACATACATGGACAATTATGCAACTTCAGCCAGCCTCAGCATGTTTTTGGACTGGGGGGGACCAGAGTTCCTGGAGAAAATGCCACAAGGACACAAGGAGAACATGCAAACTCCACACACAGAGAACCTGGGTAGAGACTTGAACCCAGATCCCAGAGGTGCAAGTCAACAGTGATCTAACCACTGCACAACCACGCAGACCAAGCTGGTATTTAAATTTAATTTAATAAGGTCATATAAATTCAGCAAAAATGCAGTATCGTTTGTTGAAAAAGAATGTGCATTTGAGTCTGCAATTAAGACACAAGACAGAAATCAATGAGGAAAATAAAAACAGATATGCTGTTAAATAGGTTGCCTGTAATGAGAGACCAGTGAGGAAATGACAGCCTTATCCGGGATCGGTTGAAAAAAAAAAAGCTTTATTACTATTGCTTTATATAACTAATAATGTTTGATTTGATTAAAATTACATTTGATTTTCTTAAGTGAAGGCATCGATATACAATTATATTTACTTGGTAATATTTACTTGAAATGTTACAGTTTTGCCAAGGGAGCTTTCCAGTGTGGAGATTACACCTTCCTACCCTCTTTCAGGAAGGAGTGTGTTAGGGTTTAATGTGCTAGACTTCATCATTCATAGCTATAGCCAACTTTACGAAATGAGAATAATGAGTAGTTTGTCCAGTACATAATTAATCTATGAAATGTAATTCATACCATTTCCCTATAATACCATTTCAGTGGTAATACACCTATATAAAATTAAGAGACCACAGGACAATTTTTTGTTTGACTCATTTCTCAATTTCGGGGTTTGTGTGTGTGCGTGTGTGTGTGTGTGTGTGTGTGTGAATAATATATACTTTTTGCAAACTGCAGCCAGGTTCTTCCCTGTTTCTCGTTAATGAAGGGCTTCCTCCTTCATCGGACTTCAGTCCTGCTTCTAAGAGCCTGATATGAACTGTCCTAGCAGTGCAATTCACACCAGCACTTAATGTGTCCCAATCCCTTCGAAGGTCACTTGATGTCATCCTCTGATTCATGAAAAACTCTCAGATAAATTAATGGTCATCTCTGGCATTAGAATGTCGCTTCTGCCCTTTACCTGGCTGGCTTCCGGTCGTTCTCATTGTCTCTTGCTTCAGTTTCTTCTTGTGAACTGTTGTGTTAGAAATTTCAAACATAGAAGCAACCTGCTGCTCAGCGTGACCTTCTGCTAGCAGAGGCAGGATTAAACCAGGATCTAAAAATGTTTTCAAAATATAGAGTGGTCCCTTAATTTTTTTCTGTGGCTGTATACTAAAAAATAATGAGAACACATTTACATAACAGTGGTATGCATCACGGAAATATATGCCCAGTTTAACTAAATTAACCCATTAAAGATACTAGCTGTTTGTAATTCAAGTATCGTGATTCTTTTTAAAATTATGAGCTCAGGGATTAAATTCATTAATAATATAGCTGGTTCTTATTCACACCATCAATCAGTGACTAGGTTCAAATTGCATGTTTAAAAAGAGGCAGACAATTCATTAAATCTATGCTAATTTTTAGGCCCTCTGGCCCTCAAATGCAAAGATGTGTGCAGTTATCCTTCGTAAATAGAGTCATTTTTAATCAATATACTGATTACATTGCACATCTGTTTATTTAAGTAGTTCCCCTAAATAATGATCATGATTCTGATAATGTTATTTAACTTTTGACATTTTTAAGATGGCCTTACCATGGGTTAAATTCAAAGGTTTTCCCAATGTGAGAAAGAAAACAAATTACATTGGGTGTATTTAAATAGTGAGGGTATTAGATATTAGTAGTGAACAGGCCCAGTACCCATATGCAAGCTGGGACACAGACACCGTAACTGTCTCCCATGATTTTGAAAGTCCTGACCTGGAAAACTCAGCGACTGGACTGGTTCACTCTGGGATTAACTATAAAACTATAGCTGAGCTCTTTCAAAGAATGGCAATATGTGCACAGTGCAAAAAGCCCTTCTCACTGAAGAAGCCAACTATCAGCATGTGAAATATCACAATGAGTGTGTCAGGGTCTCAGGAGTGAATCAGTCCAAGTTAAATATGTTTGGGAGTTTCCACGGGGGAGGAAACTGATCACAAGTTTCCAGTTCTCAATTCCTCAATGTATTTTGGGCAGTTTTTATATTAACATGCTTTAAATTAACTTAGTGCCCTGGTATGCTTGACATTTTAGATTGTTCCATGTTCAAAATTGTGCAACGTTTACAGGAAACTGAAGTCACTCACCACACCCCAAGATCACTGCAGTTATATAACTGAGCTCTATTCTTGTTCGGTTACTCAACCGACATACATTTTTATGATTTAAATCCTGTTCATTTAGATACTATGAAGAGTCTTGGACTTACCTCATTCATATAACAGAAATCTATCTTGATGTTTAACAACTGCTGGATGAATGAGGAATATTCATTATTATTTATTCAAATCAGTAAACTGCAATTCACAAAACAAGCCATCATCAAATATCTAATATTGTTTGGTGCAAAAGCCCCACAACATAACATGATTTTATACCTGCATATTAATATTAAATAAATATTCTAAAATTCACATGTGCAAAATGTGTTTAGAATGCAATATTAGTATGTGAAGATTTTGAGTATTATGTTTTCCTATTTGAATAGCACAAAGTAATGGAATTAATAATTGTAGGACAAAAGTGATATTAATGAAATGTAAGATTGAGATCTTAGGACAGCTCTCCTCAACCACGTGGTGCCTTTGGCAGAAGCTCGTTTGTGTAAGTTTAGATTAAATGCATAAATTACATTTTAAAGCTACTGGCTATCATTATGGAGATCCTTTTCGATCCCACATACTAACCTTATCATTACTGCTTACTTTTCTACTACAGAGTCATGACCTACATGGCTCTCTCATTTGACTTACCAGGTATGTAATAAGATGAGTTATCATTTATTACTTGTGGAACTTGTGGAATATTTAACTGAATGTCAATCCTGTCTGCATAAAATACTGTATAAAATATGAAGGATATATGTATCTTCCAGAAGACAGTGAGGCAGGGAGTGACACCGTTGTCATACAAAAATTATGAAAGATGCAAAAAGTAAAGAGAAACGTTTATTGCAAGCATAAACAATAATAAATATAAATAATGCACCCAACACCCCATATAATATGTTCTGAAAATACAACAATAATTGATAAAGTATAACAGTTCACTGAAGCATGAGGGATCTTGGCAAACCTTGATATCCTTTCTGTAGGTATTCTGTTTGCCTTGTGGACAACTCTGCACACAAAACTGAACTGTCCCTCTCGTAATGAGGATGCCATGGCGAGGACAAACAGCACTAGGGTTACATTAAGAGTCTGCAGGAACTGAAGGAGGCAGCACACATGGATTCAGTTAAAACATTCCTGTCTCTTTGGCAAGGAAGTTCATTTCTTCCTCCACATGATCCTCCAAAGGGTAAGAATAAACTAATCTTTTTAATGGACAAATATATCCGTCTGTTTTTGTTATTTCGACATCAGACTTTAAAGCAGAGACATGTGAGAAAGATTAGGTAAGGGAAAACATTATTATAATTCTATCAGAAGGATGAAAAAGACAAAATATGTATTTCTTATTTTATATATAACCTGTAGTTTATGTCATACACATACATTCAAAACGTTGCAATTAGACACAAAATAATTTGTCAAGGTTTTCCCTAAATTTAGCAAGAAATATGAAGAAAATCACATTTTTTATTTGATCTTTCACTAAGAAGGAAAGATGGATGAAATGCAAAGGGGAACAGCAAAGACTTACTGCGACCTTAAAGATTTTTTTTGTATGAAATATGAACAAGGTTGTAGTCAGGAACATTAGACGCCCATCAAATGAACGAGGCTTAAAAGAAAGAAATAAACTGAAATAAGTTCAAACAGGTTTTTTAGTTTTATCTGTTTTTCTTGTTTGTGTTTGTTTACTCTTTATCCTGTAAGATAAGTGTAATTCTGCTCATTTCATCAAAACGATGAATAGAAGAACGAGAGTGTGGCATATTGTGCATTCTAAGTGAGACTTGTGTTTATGAAAAGTGAGGGAGCACAAGAGAGTGTCTGAGATGGGGAGA
Source organism: Pollimyrus isidori (assembly GCA_019775955.2). Lineage (NCBI taxonomy): Eukaryota > Metazoa > Chordata > Actinopteri > Osteoglossiformes > Mormyridae > Pollimyrus > Pollimyrus isidori. Next base: position 17,336,544 of record JABFDZ020000097.1, read on the forward strand.
GAGCAGGGAACTGGAGAGCTGGGCCTCCAGACTGGGGGAAGAGTTTCCTCTGTGCAGTGCAGATGTCCAATATAGTCCAGGAAATGGTCTGTTTTCACACTTTTCCCCTCATTCAAATTTAAAGGGTGGGGCGTTGAAACAGTCCCGAATTAGATTCTTTATTTTGGCTTTTCAATAAGGGAAAAACATGTTACACTTAAAATATTAGATCTTAATTCATTACAGGCTGCTATCCACCACATTTAAATCATTCCACCGGTCTACCGAGAAGAAGCCATGTTTGAGAATTCCCTGCTCCTTGGCAAAAGAAATGATAAAAAATAGATCACATGCTTAAGAAATTCCATGGCCAAAATAAAAAACATTGTGTTATTTTGTATCTCCTGGAGCAACTGAAATACAAGAAAACCACTCTTATTCTACTACCACAACGTTTTTTATTAGTGGCAAAGCACTAATAAAGCAGTGACCTTTAAAAAATGGTTTATAATTTCATGAAACTATATTTTTTTTCGATGGGTACATAGATATATATAAGATATAATCATTTCATTCAGAAGGAACTGGCAACTAATGCAGTGAGCTTGTGAACTGGAGACCAAGGCCTGCCAATCTGCTTTGCCAATCTACTCTTCAGAAAAGGTCTTTTTGGCAAAACAGAGAGCTGAGACTGGAAGGGTGGGAGCAGAGTCTGTGCTTGATTTCATTCCCAGATGTAGCCGTCACACGGGAGTACTTGACTTCCTGTGCTCAGTGCTGTATGGAGGTATTTAAGTATGCCTGTGTCAATGTTTCTCTGAGTGAAAGCAACAGCATCTCTAATGGCAAATAAGCAAATAAATCGGTTGCCTCACAAAATTAAAACATTTCTGCATGCTTGAATCTGACATACAATAGTGTGGCATCCTGCTATCAGGGCAGAGCCCATCAGCAGACGAGGCAGGAGGCACCCCTATGTGATTGGCTCAGCCAGCCAAAATCTGCCCTTTGCCCTCCATGCTCCGCCTCCCTCGACCACAGGAAATCCACATACCGGGTCACAAGGGCCAAGCGAAGCCCCTTTCCAGAGAACACTCACTGCTGCCTTCTTTCTGGGAAGATCCCCTACAGCACCAGCTTCCTGGTGAAGCTTCCTTTGTATATTTCTGCAGCAAAATGCAGACTCATCGAAGTGAATCCGAAACGATCAGCTATACATAAATGGTCGATCCGCGTCAAGCCATAGTGAAATCTAACCCCACACTTCCTCAAAATGTGCAATTGCTTCATTTTTATCATTATTAATCTACAGCGCTGTCCGACTCCTCATAATTTAGACTACCCTTTTCACCAGGAACCATTATTACAGTTTCAGTTACAGTTACATAAACCTGTTACTGACTTAGAGTCTGTCATGTTAAACTAAAGCATGACACTTGCTTAGTTCAAATGCAAAAACTGAAAAGTAACAATCTTACGGTGGTGAACATTTATCACGACATAGGGAACACCCTTAGAACAGGATGCATGACCAGTGTAGATGTCAATGAGAGGGCGATGATGTCACTTTTCCCTGAGACGCTAACCCCATCATTTCCCATTTCTCCACATAGCCTTCCTCCCTTCTCCAGTATTGTAGCCTTAATGAATTGGACAATCCTTTATTTACACCGTCAGCAGATCAGTGACAGTTTGATGCATATCATGCATAGTATAAGAGTGTTCCAGAGTTTTACCGGAGTCCCATCAATGCTTTCTGATTATCTTCCTTTTGAATACCGTGAGGATACCGTCAGTGCTTCCCGGAGACAAGGAACCCATTCCTTGTCTTGACCCAGTGTCCTTTCAACCAATGGATGATGATATACGTTGCAAAGTCTGTCATCAGTAGGCAAGTATATCTCTCTGTGTCCCTGTATAGGTTGGAAAGCTGTTTGAAAAACTGACAGATGCATGTGTTCCTGTAACACGTATAACTGAAGTTTTCATTGATATACGACATGCAAATTTCATATAAATTTCATGCCTGCAAAGTTTCATGCAAACCTGTATTGGCTCCTCCTTTGGAGGATGGATGGACAAATGGAAGTTTACTTCCAGGAAGTGCGCCACTTTGCAGAAGCAACTATTCAAAAACCTGTAGAAAGTGAATGCATATTGGATAGAGATATAGTAAAATCCCAATTAAACTGAAATCAAGTCATTTCTATTGACTTTATTAATTGTCATAGATATATTGTGATAGTTCAGGTATGTGTATTAATATGATTACTGCATTGGTTATATGCATTTGCTATCGTTAAGTAATTTGAGTGGTGTAATTTGACCTTGGTATTTTTTCACAAGGGTAGGTGTGACTGAATTACCATGATTAAATTCTTGCAAATACACTGAAAGTGAGGGGATCACACATCATCGTCTGTGACAGAGGTCAAGAATGGTCACTGACATCAATTATTGAATCAATGCTCTGCATCTAGCTAACAAGGCTATCAAAATATGAAACCTGTATGATTGGGATAGTTATGAAGTCTTCAGAGAATCCAATGCTGGATTAATGAAATGATAGTGCTGTAAGGAAAAAGTAACAGGGTAGAGAAGTACCTCAAGCAGGGGCGCCACTAGCAATTTTTGGCCCTATGACAAAATATGAGGTTGGGCCGCCTACCACACATAAAGCAGATCTCTGGGGGCCCCTAAAGGCGCGTGGGCCCCGAGAATCGTCATCGCTTACCCCCCCTTTACAGCGTCCCTGATCTCAAGGAATAGACAGGTGACAATAAACAGAAATTAAGTTTGGATTTCATTAATAAAGTGTCCTTTCTTTCATATTCTGTATTGCTTATCTAATGGAGGGTTACAGAAAATAATGCTTATTAAGGATAACTTTCCTTATATGATCACACACTAATTACCAATGTTAAATGACGTGATGAAAGCGAGCATTTATGTTCATTAAAATTCTATGGTAACCAAGCTCAAAGCAACAGGATTGTAATGTACAGTATGAAGGTGAATGTGAGTTAGTGGGAAACTAGTTGGGTGAGCAAAGAATTAAATAAAAAAAATAAAGCAACACACACTTAAGGATTCTCCATCTACAAGCATAATGTCAGAGCCTGTGCAAAATTGCTTTGATTCTTCACCAAATGAAACTCATTTGAACATGAGAATAAAGAGGGTGACATCACTATACAGTATATGTCACAAGGGATTGATAAAGGTTTGTATCTGGAACATTATTTTTTTCCATTTATCCAGCACAGCTATTAATCTGTTTTCCAAAATACGAGAACCCCTGAAGAGCAAAACATTGCAAAGACTATTAATTAAAACTGGGAATTTGTCCAGGATAATTGTGCCTGAGTCTGCAACCCACTCCATTCTTATGTCCTAGGTCAGAAGAGGCACCCCCACAGAGACTGGGATGGAATGTTACCAACTTCCTGCCTCCTTGTGAGAATGACTTGAGGAAGAAGAGAAAAAGATATCTGTAAAGAAGGATGATGGGGGAAATCTCAGGTAGACTGCCACCTTGTATTAAAGGCCAGCTCAAAAAAAACTGTATTACTTGCCAACAGAGTTTTTAGAATAATAATATTCTTCAAGTCAAGTTTTATTGAACCAATATCAGAATATATGCACTGATGAGACTTCTAAGCACTTATGTAAGTCAATCTGGCTAAGGGCATCTGCCAAATACAGTAAATATAAATGTAAAAGCTAAATTATATCCAAGATATTGTATAAACGCTAGTAGTAATGGAAAGGTTAATGTAATACAGGGGTGGCCAATCTTATCCAGAAAGGGCTGCCATGTATGTGGATTTTCAGCACAACTCTCTAAATGGATAATTAATTAGAAGATAGACTTGTTTAAGAGTCCTCACACCTGGGATTGAACAGCTGACCTACAGGTTATCCCAAAAACCTGCGTACACACCAGCCCTTTGTGAATAAGATTGACCACCACTGATGTAATTCGTCATTATACAAATCAGTTTCAGGAAAGTCCCCAGAGCGCTCACTTCCAGTTCTGCTCAACGCACTGGAGTAGGGCGAATAGTCACAGTTACAAAGACTGTATAAAATGAGGCTTTAAACTTGATCTGAGGATATGGAAAGGAAGCATTTCCAGTCAGAACTGCAGAAACCGGTTCTTTTTCTTCACCAAATCCAGAGAGACATATCTCTGGTAGAGGTTTATTCGGACATCTTTCTGAAATAAGATGTTTATTTTTAAAGCTGAGGTGATTTTCCCAGTGCAGACTTTCAGTGATGCTTCACCCACACAGCTGCAGCACTCTAAGAAGAAACATTGCTGCCAATGTCTGTGATAAAGTGAGAGAAAAATCAGAGAAAGAGAGAGAGGCTGATGAAGAAATACAAGGCCTAACAAGGTTATATATGCCATCAAGATTAGAGCTTTCACCAATGTCATTCTACGTCGCTGTTCAAGTGTATTGTTTTTCACGTTACCGTGACTGATTTTCAGTTATGCTAGAATCATCTCATCTATAGTGATGAGCAGGAGAAAGGGTTCCCTCTAAAGAGCTTGGCTCCATAAAAAGTGATGATTTCCGAGCTCTGTGCGCTGCACATTGTCTATGAGCCATGACATTCATGGCATGGCATAGTCCAACATTACAAAACAATAATTTCAAATCACCAAACAGCTTCGCCAATTACAGCTTGTTCCTCTTGTAATAATATTACAGAACATGACATTATTCTTTGTTATGAAGGATGTTTTCAGACACGTACCGCCGCAAACACAAAATAATGCTTGAGCACCCTGAGTTTCTTTAGAACTGCAGTGCAGTACCTTTATATCTGTATGCATAAAACATCTGCGTAATTACTTAACAAAAGTGCAAAATGTAAACACTAATGTCCTAGTGAATTCTCGGATATACACACACACACACATACTGTATGTGTATATATAATCATTTGCATATTCACACACTGTTTACACTGCACACTGCATATCTTCTGTACTTGCGCTACTTGTGACACCAGTAGCTATTCCAATTACTGTTGCATATAGAGTATTATTCCAGTACCTTTACCTATATATTTGATTCCTCATAGGATGTATTTAAACAGTACATGCTATTTCTCATTTATTTATTATATCTCAAACTCTTCCTTTTTTATATACTCAAACTATGTGTACTGTCTAAATTATTCTTGCTGCAGTAACAAAAGAATTTCCCAGTCATTTCCATCGAATTTCCATCGAGCAGGTTGAGGATGAGAGGATGCGGTCTAAGCTGACATCCATTATGGACAACACCTCCCACCCCCTGCATGAGACTGTACGAGCTCTGAGCAGCTCATTCAGCAATAGACTTCTACACCCACAGTGTAGGAAGGAGCGCTACCGCAGGTCATTCTTACCAGCAGCTGTCAGACATTATAACAGTTTAGTGTGAGCATTTTTTACTCATATATACTAACTGACATATCTATGACTATAACTGCTGTTACCAGGATCATTCACACCCCATCCCACCCCCACACTTGTGTACATATCTCTGTACATTTTCATTCATTTATAAAACTTTTTGTATATTTGTATTTATATCTTTGTGTATATAGACAACTGACCTACCTGCTCTTATTGTTCTACATTACTTTTTTGTGTAAGAGCTCTATAACACCTGAATTTCTCATTCGTGGGATAATAAAGGTTATTCTATTCTATTCATGATCAATTAAGTACATCAATCTATCATCCATGTCTGTACAGTATGTATTTAATACTATGTTAATTGTTATGTTTGCATGTGTTATGTCATGATGGAGGCAGCCCCTAAATGTCATTGTACTTGTGCATTCCACTTGCAGAATGAGAAAAAAAAATCCTTGATCACCAATAAGACCTAACCTTACTATATACTATACACTTTTAAGATTCTTATGTATAATTCTCAATAACATTCAAAATCTCCACAAATCTGACAATATTCAATTACAAATTTGACGAATAGGCAACTGTAAGCTTAGCAATATTATATGATCATTATATTCTCATTTTTTACAGGTGAAATGTATTATTTTGTGTTGGTTCTTACTGGGTGACAAACAGTTATACTAGCAAATCTATTTTTAAACTGGTATACAGTTAATGTTTATGAAATGTCATTTTAAATTAAGAAATTTTACAGCTGAGAATGACAGCTTTTAAGTTAGATATTTATAAATTATATTGCTCCATTATAATCCTGTAAGGGATTATTCACCACAGTTAAGTATCCTAGTTACAGTTACATGCTGACTCTGCAGGTGGGTGTCTCAGGCCAAAAACCCCACAAGCTGTCTATTTACACATTAAAATATGTCAGATACAGTACCTAGTATCTTCTCACTGCTTAATTTGCAGGACTTGCAACAGAAGTTGAAGCCAGACATTTACTTTCTCCTGTAACATTGGCATACTGGCAGGTAAACTATCCAGCAATAGAAAATCATCAGTTTCTCCCTAACAATCAGTTACACATTTACATATTAACAGTCTGCAGACTGCTGATTACACTTGTAGGCAAATATCTCTTGGCTGTGAGGTCCAGAGAATGACAATACAAGGAAAGTCTTATCTTGCCAAATGCTTACCTCAATATTTTATTTTTGAACAGCCAGTCCTTCCTGTCGCAACATTTTTCTTCCTTTATTTGATAGATATAGGATCACGCACACTTAGTACACTTACACTTTCACAAGCTAATGTCATCGGAACAAATAACGCTCCAGTAATGTGGAATACCAATGGCTGAAACTTCAAGGGACAGTAAAACAAACAAAGGTTCGGAACAACACTTGACTAAGTTACTTCTTTTATTGAACCTTGCCCATGAGAAAAAAACGTAACTAAATAAAACATGAAGCTTCCGGGACTGACAATCTGACACATTGTGTCCCAGTGTTCTCTGGGAAGGTCTGACACATTGTCTGACATTGGCAGTCCAGGTATTTTCATAATGTTGAAAATAAAGCAAATTCTTTACAACAAAGTAGATAACCATACACACAAGCAACACTCACTCAGTTAAAAACATTGTAACTTTACCAAAGGCACAAGTGAACTTAGCATTGCAATAGTAAAAGTATATTAAAACCGAAGCTAACTGCTCTGCATAGCCTGAAGTATCTACCGGTGTAGTCTCTTTATTCTTCATTTTCACTTTCCTTCATGCTGATGATGCCCTGCTGAGCTCAACATGCTGATAAAACTGCTTATCCTTTAATTTCTCTCTTTCTTAGTCCCCCCTCAATGTTGTTTACCAAATTAAAACCGTTTTTCCAAGCAAATCCCACAAAACGTAATCCTCTTCTTACTGGAATAAGGACATAAATGGGGGGAGGGGAATTGCCACATGGAGATGCAGTTGCCATGGCAACACTGATTAATTAACAGTTGCATTGAAACAGAAATTGAAGGAGAGAGGGGGGAAATAAACCAGAGCTATGAGCCGCTGTGGTAGATTTCAGCTTTACTTGTCCTAAAGTTCCTGGATAAGGCTGGGATTTAAAGTTTCAGCAATTTACAAATCTCTTTGCAAAGGGCACACTTAACAATGCACTAAGTGTCAAAAGTAGGTTAGCAAGTAGGTTAGATGCACTTTAAAACCTCTATAAAATGTGCCGGCATTAACTTAGTTAAATCCTGGACCATACACATGATCCACAAGTAGCAAAGAAGTATGATTAAATAATCCTCATCACGAGGTCCATCATAATTTACTATTTGTACATTTTAGGTCAACTGCTAAATACACATAGTATTTAACTAAAAGGATATACTTAAAAACTTAAATGATAAGCTTGATTATTTGCATGGGAATAAAACATGTGATCCTATATTTAGCAATGTATTTAGAGTCTATAATATAGTACTCAATGCCAAAGCAAAGACTTAACTTTCAATGATAACCTCACCACAAAAGATCTCCAAAAGAATCTACTGAACTGCTGTCATAACTCCAGCTGTTTCCATATTTAAGTTTATTCACTTTTTAGCCATCCTTACACATGGATCCACTGAGGATTGAGTGGCTTGCATAATGAAATTAGAACATGTTGCCCTCTAGTGTACAAATTTAGAAGCACACTAAAAGGAGGTAGATGATTGAACATTTTACAAAAGGAAAAAGTTATATGCATTGTTTTTATTATACACACACACACACAGAGATATATATATATATATATTTACTGCAATATGAAAGTATATAAACATTTAGTGATTATAGTGTTCCTATTTACTGAGGTTTGTGCAAGTCGTGTTTGTGCGAAGGCACTTCAGATTAAAAGTGAATGAAAATGCAATCGTCAATACAAACACTCTTCATTTAGCAATCGAGTTCTGTTCCTACAACTAGGTCTTTAAGCAAATTGGTCGAGATGCAAGGAGTCGCCATGCTTTACCAATAGTTCAACTATGCTGTAAGTCATTTAACAGGTATGTTGTTAAGTGAGGAGTATCTGCATTGCGGTGCAGAATTTAAATATCACCCCAGCACCACTGCAATGCAAATCCATCTTAAAAAAAGACATACAACTTCGAAGGACTGACCCAGTAACATGAAGTTAGCCACAGATACGTGCCATTTAACCATTCAAAGTACCCTAACCAGTTTTTGTCATCACTTTGACTTAAATTATTTTGCTTAATGTACTTTCTATCATTTCTGTATGTCAAAATTAACAATCGCTGCTAAAATGGTTTGCCCGGTTGCTTAGCCGAATCATTTTACATAACACAAACCTCATTACCAGAAAAGTGGCATATTTTCTAAAACGCAATTAATGTATATATATGTGATTTATTAATTCCTGTGAAGCTTTATTTGACTGATGCACTCAACAAAAGTTGTGACAGAAGCACATTTACCATTGTCTGACATTACCTTTCTTCTTAATAAGACTTGGTAATTGTGAACTGAAGATACTAATTATAGTAATTTTGCAACTGGAAATGTTTTTCATTCTTGCATGATGCAAAACTTCAGCTGCTCAATAGTCTATGGCCACCATTGTCTGATTCTCCTATTTATGCTACGCCATACATTTTCAATAGGAGATACCTGTATAGATGTGGACTGCCAGCAGCCCAGTCAGGGTCTATGAAGCCACATGGTTGTAGCCTGTGCAGAATGTGGTCTGGCCATATCCTGCTGAAATAAGCATGGTCATCCTGGGAAGAGACGCCACATTAATGGCAACATATGCATCTCTAAAATCCTAACATAGGCCTAATATACCTTCACATACATGCATCTCACCCATGCTGTGGGTACTGATGCACCCCCATACCATTACATGTGCTGGGATTTGTGTTTTTTCTGACAGCAATCTGGATGGTCAGTTTCATCTTTGTCACAGAAAACTTGATGCTCAAATGAAAATGCAGTTGTCTATCAATTTTGCAAAGCAGAACTTAAACATTTCGACAGCATAACCACAATGGAAATACGTGTTTAAAACAATCGGCTTCGACAAACTCAATAATGTGAGGGTAGCCATACATATATGTGCCTTTTAGCCTCTCAGAGTAGTCTAGCCTATCTTTATCATTACTTTAACTTAAATCAATTTAGCTTAATTTATTTTTATCTATGTCCGAATAATCGCTGCTCTAACAAAGGTTATACCAGTCCCTTTTCTGTGTTAGTGACTGCTTTTGAGCATGGCTGAACGATACTAGGACAAGATCATGTTGCGATATTTAGGAACTGAAAATTAACTTTATAGCTAAATAGAACTTATCTACCAAAACTGTCAAATAAGTTGCTGATTAGTTGTGCCAGCAGACATAAAGCAGTACCAACAAGCTTCAGCACAAAATCACCGCTACTAAATAGAACATATTTCGACACAACAGAAGACAAATGTCTTTTCCTGACCAGTTCTTGTCATTTTTTCCTCACTTATTTTTGTTTAATTTCTCACAAACACGCTACAAGATCTATGACTGAGACCAACAGCAAACAGGATAATGATTATGATCAACATGGAAAGCTCATGCAAAAATAGGGGTGGTAAACTTTTTTTTGTAACATTTGAAAAGGAGCCATCACTAAAACTGTAACACTTGCTAAGTTTGATTTATTATGACTGAGTAAAATGTTTTAGCGCAACTTATTGATGGCTTGAACGCAGCAAAGTATTGTGGTCCTTACCATGTGACAAATGACTGAAATGCCACGTCGATATTAACATCACACATCGAGCAAGTTTATTGGGGGTAGTACAGTCGTGCAGTGGATAGCGCGCTGCACACCACTACTTTGTGTCTGGAATTGCTATGTTCTTTCTGCAGTACTGTCTATAAACAATGAGTATATGTTTACTATGGCTAAAAGAATATGTCTGTAAAGCTGAGAAAAGTCAAGCCAAGTTACATTCATTTATAGGGCACTTTTAAATGTGAGACGGCCAAAAACAACTGTAAAAACTAAATACCATGCAAATAACATAATTTAAATGACAAATGGGATAAATAAACAGACATTTTTTTTAAGTTTAATCTTTTAAAAATAAGACTAGAAAATGAAAAAAGGGGATATAAAGCTCGTCATTGAACTTTTTCCGCACTATTCACAAATTAACTTATAGTCTTGTACATATTTTGAATACACGTTAATTATTCCAAGGAAGGAACAAATAATTTAATATTTTCATTTATTTTGTCATGATACTTGAGGTGAAAAAAAACCTACCAATTAACCTGAGATTATGCATTACATTTTGATTTAACAACAAATATACTTGAAGACCATCATATTCAAATTTCGCTTGTTCATTGTTATCATAAAATTCAGATCAGTCAGAGTTAATGACCTTGATTAGAACACTGGCCACAGTTAAGGGATCCTACGGAGCCACGGTGATCAGTAAAGATGATCAAGAAAATAAACTGATTTTTTGATAGCTATATTTTAATATCGGTTAAGATGACCAGGTCAGTTCCCTCTAATACTAAAGTAACAGACTGAGTTGGGTTGTTGAAATATTCACTCTTCGGGGTGTAAACTGTTGCCCCCAAGGCGATTTGGTTACAATTATGAAGGGAACAATTTGATGGATTGAATGCTTTCATTTCCTTTCACGATTCAATTAATCAATCATTCGATTATTTTGGTAACCCAAATTCAAAGCCTTTCTTTGAATTTTAATGATAACTGTCACAAAATATTACCATGAGAACTTCATTATACAATACTAATGTGATACAAATAAAGCAGAATCTCAGACCATTATTTTTACTGTTATTATTAAACAGGGAAAACAGGACAGTTAAAATTCAAGAGGCCAACTACTGAACAGTACAGAAAAAGCAGACATATTAAAGGAAGCTACCTGTCGGGAAAGGGAGGCGCCGGTGAAAAGTCGAACATGAAAGATGTTCATATTAAGTCTCTTATACCAGGGACAGAGGCCTCGGGCAAGCTATGACCACAGCTATGCAATGACCCTTTGCTTTGAATTGAACAGAATGAGCTTCCAGATTGACTGGCACCTCCAATTAATGTAAAATACCTAATTTATTTGAATTATAACTATGCTATAGACTTCGCTGACATTTCTTTGCCGACTTGTCTATGATGCGATGTGTATGACGTGTGTGGACTGTGAAGCACTGGCGGTGTCCATTGAGAAAATGTATACAATGTGACGCCTTTAAAATAGATGTATCTGACTGGTTGCATTTGAGCTGAGGCGCATAATCCCATCGAGACTGCTATATCTAAGACTAAAACAAGACTAAGACTAAATAGAGTCGAGACTAAGACAAGACCGAGACTAAATAGTGTCGAGACCATGACAAGAGCAAGACCACAAAAAACTGGTCGAGACCGGTCTCAGGAACTACAGCACTACAGATTACGGGAAAAGGTGAGAAGGGCCCAGCTATAGACCCCTGTAGAGTGGAGCTCCACTGGAAATACGTCACCTCCACAAGAAACATGTGACCCCAACTCTGTGTTACAGCAAATAAACACTAACCTTAACCCTAACTGGTGCACCACTTTACACACTTAAAGATCACGTGTTTCCTGTGGAGTTCCACCCTACAGGTGTCTGCAGCTGGACCCTCTTAGAAAAGGTTGATCTCCGTGACACGTTTCTCAATTGCTTTTGTAGCTGAGTCTTTAGCAATGGTCATTTAACGTTTTAAATCGATAAAGTTGACATATAGGCTGGAATATCATTTCCACCAAAATTGAAACATTGGATAGATGCCAGTGTTCTGTCGAAATGAGCTACTTTGTCGAGTTATCCTACCACAGTGCTAATCAATAGCCCTAACCCAACCCTAACCCCCAACCCCCCTAAAACCCTTACCCTAACACCTAAAACCTAACCCCAAGACGATGGAACTGCACATGCGCTAAAAGGCTCGATAGTACGTTTCAATAGGTAGTACAACACGTCAGAAACACCTATATTGATTTTTAACGAATATCGCACGATATGTTACGCAATACGCGGTACATCTCTATTGCTAAACACTACTTTTACCATAGCACTGCAATGATAGCTTGCGCCGCGAAATATAGTTATTTCCCTAAAGGACCGTAGCACAATTACCATGGGGCAGCACTTCTTTTAAAAATAGTAAAGAACTTTACTACGTTTCAGATATTTGAGTGCTGGAGACTGCCATTTTATGCGTCTACCTGTAGCACGTGAGCGCGATAGCGTCCACCTCGGAAGTAGGAGTACCTTTAAGGAGAAATTTTGCCCCGAAAATTATTACAGATCGATGCATTTAATCGCCGCAGCATTCAACCTCCATATACTCTATTTTACATTCTATTCTGTTATTTAAATATGATATATTCGTGAATGTTACATTGTCAGTAGCACAGCATGATTGTCCCCCAATACCCCAACTGTTTGGCAAAAGTAACCGGAAATGATCCATGAAGAACCGGAGCCGCCACTTCCGGTGTCCGGGAGGGCGGAGCTTCTTAAGCTTGGAATTGGGTGGTGGCTGCTCGCTTTAAGTTTTGGAGTTTCAGTCCAGTATTCTGTTGCGGCTAACGTGGAATGCGTAGGCTGGGGGAGGTTTAAGCATTATTTTCTGCATTTGGTTACTTTTACTCGTGACTTTTGCGTGGCTAACATCTGGTTACAAGGACTGATCTAGTTAGTTGAAAGGCAGGTGTATTACCAGTAGCTTGGTACTTGTCAAACTAGGCGAATCTTCCATAGGTTCGGGCTGATGCAGGCCATAAAATGTGTGGTTGTGGGAGACGGGTAAGTTAATTTTTTTGTTTGTCCCATCAGCCGCTGTCCTGTGGTCCCTGTTTCTCGTCCGTTATCATTGATAAATCTGGAAGTCAGAGCTCAGGTCGGAACTTCGCTGCACTTTCCCGGTCCCGGGTGAATACTTTATACTTGATTGCAAGGGCTCGATGTCATTCGCTTCTCCTCCTTGCTTCTTTCGGGGAATTACGTGAATAATTGTCCTGTCTAGGTCGTTTAATTATTATTGACATACTATTATTATAACTATTATTTCGCTATGCTTTCCCTGTCACCTCTTGTCACGGTGGATAACTATTACTCCTGTTCCCGTCGTTGTTTCTGTTAGGGCACTGGTGTTCCAATCCCTTTAACTTCTTCAGGAAACGAAATTTATAACTGTCTACCTGTCTAGATCTATTGTTAATGTAGTTTCGCCCGCTGCTGGTTAAGTACCTGTGTAAAATGAAGATAGCTGCGATCCAGTCTACGCTGTACAGTGCTCCCTGTAATGCAACGAAATTAAAGGTGTTACCGGATGCCTACTCAATATTTCATCTGAATTCTTCTAATTGACTCGTATTAAACACCGATTAAGTATTAAAACTGATTTACAAATACACGCGTGTAACGCTTTCTTTCTATAACCAAATGCACAGCTTAGTCCAAACTGGCATTTATCACCTCCACAAACAGTTTCACTAAAATGCACGTTGGTGAAAGCATTGATATAGTTTTAACATCTGCATCCATGTCTCTTACATTTAGCTGTAATTACAAAGTATTGTTTTTGCTTCTAAACGGCTTAGACGGTACCCTCATAGCCTTTGGTTGATGTGTCTGATACTGTGTTTATCAAAGAAATTAAAGAAAAGCTTATCTGGGCAGTTATACTCATTTGCATAACGTTTTATAACGTAAAGAGATTCTAAGTTTTCCAAAATAGGTGTTTCAAGGCTGCATAATGCCTGCCGAGGTTGTATATGTTCATAAATTGAAGGAGGCTGCCATGAATCCCTATAGACAACGATAATATCTTTGTTACTCCCACATAAGCTTATGGCCATCCAGAAACCCAAGTCAGGTACATATTTCCATTTGCCTGGCCTTCCTTATTCCGCAGAGGTATGAACTTGTGAGAAATACATGCATTTCCTTATTACGCAACAAGCAGGATTGTACATTCCCTTTGCTCCGGGAAGCGCCTATTGGCATTTGTATGGGCTCCTCTATCCTCTGCTGATTTGCTAACATGCTGATGATCTTATAAAGTGAGGACTTTATCTTTCTGTAAATACCTGAAAACATACTGTTTTGGAAATACTCTAGCATTATACATTCAGTGTGCTTCTCTCCCTGCATTTATTGAATACTGTCTTCACATGCTATGTTATAATGACCATTTAAAAAACTTATTTATTGATCTTATTTGGATAAGACCGCCTTAAATATATTTAACCTCTCTGATCTTCCTGGATTTTGAGCGAGTGCACCTAAATCTGCTTGCATTTTTAGCTTTTTGAATGTAATTAAATATCTCACGAAATTTCAGATACTTAATTCAGTTGTGTGATCCATTAGGGTGCAGATTTCAGTTTATCTTAATCTGCTTGATTATGGGCATAAGCACATATCTATATGCAGTTTATCTAGTACCTCTTGAACATCCTGGTCACTGTCAGTTTAGACACCTATCAGATCTTATAGTGATCGAATCTAAAAATAATAGATGAGAAACTGTTTAATAACTATTTAATTGGTATGTTCATTAGCCTAATATTACATTTTTTCCCTTGAATTTATCAGATGTTAAAACTATATCAATGCTTTCATCAACGTTGTATTTATCTTCATAAATACAACTGCTGAATTATATAAAATCTAGATGTTTCACTGGATTTAATACTCAGCCACAGAAATGTCAACACACAAACATTTACTGGAACTGTAGCAGAAATAGCAACACCGCCAATACACTGATACCTGAATGCTGATAACTTTGTTTCGTGAATGTAGCAGACTTTGCTTTAATTTTCCTCGTAAATATCGAGAGCGTTTGGACTTTCTCATAAACACTCGGTTAAACAAAGCCTGTTTTTATAATAAAATTCCATGCTTTCCAGGGCTGTGGGTAAAACATGCTTGCTGATCAGCTACACCACTAATGCCTTCCCAGGAGAATACATCCCCACAGTGTAAGTGTCTGCCTGAGGGCCCATGGCTGATGCTGCGCCGTAATACATGTGTAACAGTTTGAGTACACTGATGCATTTCTCTCTCCTCTTAGCTTCGACAACTACTCTGCCAATGTGATGGTGGATGGGAAGCCAGTGAACCTGGGACTTTGGGACACTGCGGGGCAAGAAGACTATGACAGATTGCGTCCCCTGTCTTACCCTCAGACAGTAAGTTGGTAAATAAGTATAAGGTCTGCCCAAGCCTGGTAAAGCCATGCCCCTTACACAGTAGTAGTGTCTATAACTTTTGCTGAGAGGGTGACTCAGTGAGTGTGTGTGTCATTGATGATAATTAGTGTGTATATATACTAATGTTTATAGATCATTCTCTAAGCTTTGAAAGTGCCCATTCTGTGTGTGTGTGTGTGTGTGTGTGTGTGTGTGTGTGTGTGTGTGTGTGTGTGTGTGTGTGTGTGTGTGTGAGAGCGC
>JABFDZ020000097.1:17368518-17378541 GCA_019775955.2 Pollimyrus isidori
TAATAATCATTAAAGTATTAAAGTAATGAATAAGGGGATTTCCCAAATGCGTAAACACATTTAAAGAAGCACTTTGAATGTATAACTGAGCAAAGTTAGCCTAAGCTGTCTTATTTCCCTAATCATTAGCCAGAAAATCAACAGTAGCTTGTTTAGCTCCATTATACATTCAGAGTGATTCTTTACGAATGTCACGGTGGAATATGAAGTCTGTTCTTCCTCCCTTTACACTTCACCTTCCCACATTCTCTCTTTTGAAATACAACTGCTGAGGTTTTTCTCCAAGGTGTTTTTTTACTATTATTATTTTAATCATTATTATTTGGTGCTGTGGCACCAAAAACTTTAATATTACAACTGTTCGGGTCTTCAAGAAGGTCATCTACAGAGGCCGATCTTGTGCATGCAGGCATACGCATGGCTTGCATAAATAAAACACTAGTACAAAACACTACTGTGCCCATTTTCCCGATTGTAATTCTGAGCAGGGTCACTGGCAGAAGTCAACAAACATTAAAAAATACAGAAGTGTTCTGACAAAGCGATGTCCCTAATATCCATGGTAGAAATCCTGAGACCGTTAGCTGATAACCAAGTCCATCATAAAATAACCAGCATATGACCTCGAAATTGAGTAGAATCACTTGCATGCTGTGATAAATGACACGTCAAAGAGGCACCGAATTATTTGTGCGGATGTTAAAATAACCAGCTATAAGAGAACTTTCAAAATCCATGGAGATGAAACACAGGAGATCAGAAATTTTATTTGGGAGGTCTGTAGGCAATTACTAATGAAATGTGTGGTGTGCCCATCATCATGGCACAGAGATATTCCAAAATTCCACCTATTTATGTTTGCTTAAATTGGTAGGAGTCCTAAACCGAGATAGCACCCCCCAACTTTACTCCCACTCAAGTAATGGTTACCTGGAGTGTTCGGCCCAGACTCAGTCTGGTCTTTAGACAGGGTTTGATGGCGCATTTGGGGCGGTACTCTGTCCACCGCCAAGGAGAAAAGGAAGTCTGCTGCCCTAAAGGGACACTGGAGAAATAAACCTCTGTGGTCTGAGCTCACCTTGGGGGACCAGGTGGGGGTTAGGGGAGGCCGGTATGTATCTCTCGTAATTAATGGTAATTGTGAACGTTTGAATAAAATATTCCATTTATAGTTAGTTAAGTGAAAGTGAGATGACTCACTAACTGACTGCACATTGCCTTCTTAAAAACTTTCCCATAACTGTTTCCCCATTGTTTAGTTTTCAAAGGTATCTTTACTGAAGGCGTTGCTAACTGTGCCTAAAAGATTGTCACTGGGGAGCACTGGTATATTGGATCATTTTAAACACTTTACTATCCAGAGAAAATCTTTTCCACGTGTGTTAAATATAATGTGAGTTAAACGCTTTGCGAGTTAAGGCTGGGGTGTACCACCTTGGGAAATGGCTCTGGTCAAAATCTG
Organism: Pollimyrus isidori; assembly: GCA_019775955.2. Classification (NCBI taxonomy): domain Eukaryota; kingdom Metazoa; phylum Chordata; class Actinopteri; order Osteoglossiformes; family Mormyridae; genus Pollimyrus; species Pollimyrus isidori. The sequence continues at coordinate 17,369,981 of JABFDZ020000097.1, forward strand.
CTATTTAGCACGGATTTTAGTCATGTGACAAAGTTTTATATGATGGACTACAATTTAAGAGCTGGAAGCTGTTTGATCATTTGAAATGCTACACCCTGGATTGTTTTTGACACAGTAATTTAGAACACTGCTTCCAAGAATTTTTTTATTGGGTATACTTTCTTTGCGGGTTTTTGGAACAACCAATGCCTGATTTAGGTCTAATATAGCAATGATTTCACCCTGAGATGTATTACTACAGATTTACAAATGTTTCTGTGGTTATTTTATGTGGACAAACTATAGCCAAAAATATTATTTATGTTCTTGTTATAGTACAACCATGAATTTTTTGTTTGAGAACAACACTGAAAAAACATATATTTCGCATTACGACACTTATCTGTAAAACGAGACCCAGTAATTACAGATGAGTATTTTTAATGGCTTGTATAGTCTTCTATATGAAAAGTTTCTGTAGCACAAATCAGCATATATTGCAGTTATCCGGACCCACCAACAGTACCCTTGATCAGTGGAGCAGTGTCCCCATAGTAACCTGTGCTGATATCAAAGTCATATTATCATTCTGCTAGAAATGGTCATGTGGAAGCTCTATCTGACATAGACGAATTCTCTGTATGGGTGCATCACATAATGATTTTATGTGAGCAACAGGTATTGTGAAGCATGTAAAATCTTTAACAACTCCCACTCTTCTGGTTTCGGAGGTTTTTTGTTCATTAATGTTTATACACTGATTTTTTTCCCTCAGATTAATGTTTTTATTTGTTACGCATGACATGTTAACATAAAAAAATAATGAAACACTGACGTTATTGGAATTTTCATGTTGACTGAAATCTGCATATTTCAGACTGTTCAACAGCTTTCTAACCACGCAACAGTCTTGATTGTAATCTTTTTTCTTGGTGAAGAATTAATATGGTTGTTCAGATGATTATAAATTTATATAGTAATATATGTTTTTGAAATTTGAATTTTTCAGGTAGTGTTCACTGTGTTTTGCATTCCATTTTCTTTAAATTGTTGTATGATACTTGTATGAAAACAGGAGTGATTCTCTTTTAATTAGAATTTAGTTCAGGTTCAAATAGCATGCCTAACTTAATGCTAAAGGAGTTAGCAAAATGTACTTTAGAACAATAGTTTGAGTCTACGTATTCTTCACCGCTGGCTCTTCCACTGGTCAAACACAAGCTTGGCGGACACTGCATCCTGAATGCCCATTCCTTTAGAGGAAAACAATGGAAACAGAAGTAAGGTACCAGAAATTCCACAATAGAGGAAAAGCATATATTCGAAATTCATAATGATGTATAGGATGCATTACAATATTATGACCATATATTTCTAATACATTTAAAACCGGATTTGAAGCCCCGACCCCGGAGAAGTGAGGAGGCACTGCTATGCTTCTGACAGAGCAGAGGCAGAAGTAACCAGAAGTCTTACCAAGAGACTTAAACACAGTAGTTCTCTCAGAGTGGGCTGGTTTACTCCCATTTATAACTTCACCCAGCTCTGCAAACACGACAGCCTAAAAACAAAGCACATGTCAAAACATACAAAGATATTCCTCATTTAATGCCAATTTTCCAACAACTGCAACTGTTACAATGACCCAGGTGTAGGACCATTGAAGTGCTGGACTTGTACTGCTGTCCTCACTCAGAAAAAGCACCAAGAAATCCCCGTAAGCAAGGACATCACGCCTGTTCCGTACTAAGAAATTTACATTTGGTGCTTCAACTAAATTACCCACATGTAAATAAATTTGACTTGAGCTTCATACTAAAGAACCTCTGGCCACAAGTTTGTGTGGATGGATGTGTGGCGTTACGTAATATTACAATTTGTCAGATTTCATCATAATCGAAGGGAAATACATGAGCGTCTCATACAAGTACATCTTACTGAGTAGCAGGTGTGTCCATGCATTTTAAAACCCAGGATTGTACTGTACCCCAGAAAGGATTACATCTCCTGATTCTGAGGAGGCTGCTTCCCTGCTGTCCACATACACCACGGCCTCCCTCATCAGGTCATCATCCAGTTCCCTCCAGTCTGGCCTGCAGGCTCCTACAGCTAGTGAGCAAAACACCAACGGTAGAGTACTTTGTTACTCTTTGTTATCCTTCCAGCAAATGTGCATAACTGGAGACACAGGGAACCCCAGGTTTTTCTCCTCGGGATGCAAGGCGAGAGATCCCAACCAGTCATTCATCCAGATAAATAAATTTGTAAAAAACGAGTAAATACATTTACAATGACATTATTAATACATATTGATATGACTAACACAAGCTACATTTTCAAATATAACTACTAAAAATAATTCAAAATTTGAATGAACTTGATATGTTCAATTAGCCTTTTTATCTGATCAGGTAAAGTCGCCTATGACTGCAAATCACACATGAACATGATAAAAGATTTGGTGTTTTTGCAAAACGGTGACTACTGTCCTCTCACAAATTCTGCTCCGTTGCCGTGCTTTGAAATGCAAATACAGGGGTTTTTAGTCTAGGCAAAAAATGTTTACCCCTGTTTTCTTCCTACCTCCATAAATCACTCTAAAACACACACTTCTTATAAACATTGGTAGAGTCAACCTCCGACCGCCTGATGTAATCTCACCCACGACGTGGGCACCCGGCTTCACCCACTGTCCCTGCAGCACGGGCTCTTTCGCCATGGTGACTGTGATTATGACATCCGCACCCTCTGCCGCATTCTTCACAGAGGAGCACACAGTTACCGGGCCCTTGGCCTTACTACTAAACATTTTTGCCTTCTCTTTTCTCCTACTCCACAAACGAATCTGTGGGAGGAAACAAAGCATGTCATCGATGTTACAGCCCAGGCGTCCGTCCATCCATCTTACAGCTTCTCATTCTGCGCAGGGTGATGGGGAGACCTGGAGTTCATCATTGGCAGGGCAGGGCAGAGCAGGGGTACATCCAGTGTGTGTCAATATGAAAACAACCCAAAAAACATAGTCCCACTATAATGCAAAAAAACAACAAGTCTATAGTGACTAAACTAAATATTTATATATTGTCTTAGATCATTTATGAAATTGTTTTTAGTAATACACCGAGTCAGATTTTTAACATGTCATGTCAATTAGTTTAAACTAATATTCTGAAACATGCACAATGTTTTCATTTTGTTAAATGAACAAATTACTTAAATTGGTGTCCTGTTTAGAACCAAAATAATCATTTTTCTTTCCATGCGAACTCCGCCAGTACCTCTTTGAAGGAAAACATTTGGGTGAAGATCTCATAGTGGCTGAGAGCCTGAGAACCTGACCCCAGGATACACAGCACTTCAGCGTGGGGGGGGCACAGAAACTGCAGGTGGAAAAATGGGACATCTGCTGCAACACGGTGATGGTTCCAGAATGGTTCCAGAATCTGTGTGGCGGCAATATGCTTAACTCTGAAGTTAAGCTAGTAAAATAATAGTAAAGAAAGTCTTACTTTGGTGGAAATTGCTGAAACTGCTGCTGTTCTTTTTTCTGTGATGACAGTTCCATCGATAACCTATGCATATCAACCATAGTAAAATGCATGGTGGAGATTTCAGGTTCAGAGTACAAATCCAGACCAAGATTTTGTTTGAACCAACCAGATGAATATGAACAGTTACAATCACAGAGTACTCAACTGGTTGGTTGAAACAAAATCTTGGTCTGAATTTGTACTCTGCATATCAGAATTAATATTATAATTCTGACTTTAAAAAAAAAGTCAGAATTCTGAGAAAAAAGTAATAAAAAGTCATTAGTCAGAATTCAAATAATATTTTCATGGTGGCCCTCAACCTCTTCTGTAGAAATGCTGGGCAGGTCAGCCTTACCCATTATTAAACTATTACTTATAAACCTACAACGTATGTTTTATCACTGAGATCATTTTCTTCACACACCAACACGTACGTTTACGCCATATTACAGCGTACAGGTAGCGCCACCGCCTTTACATACGCACGGCAGTCACGTTCCCCCTTTGCGGGTCCAGGAGCAGCACGGTGGCCTGGTGCGCAGGGATATCAGAGCCGTCGTCACGCTGGTAGAAAGACACCAATTTAGTGGCCAAGATATTTTCTTGGACCATATAGGCAGGCATCACTCCAAGGAATCTATGTGGAAAAAATAACCACTTTGGTCACTTGCAGAGTTTTATAACCAACGTAAATATAATGATATCAAAACTTGAAACACTGACTTACCCATTGTATCTCTCTAAGGGTAAAATAGTCCTCAAAGGTTGTATGACTTCTTCAGCATTGCGCTTGGAGAATTTTGCCAGTGCCACTTCCAAGTGCGAAACTAAGTCTGAATATTTTAGTAGCCCCTTAACTTCGTCTCTGCTGATCAGCACGGGAATCTCAGCCATTTTAACACGATTCACAGCGATATGATAGTTTGCAGTTAGCGATTCCTTATTCAGTTGAATTTATCTCGACAGTGCAGTGACGTCCTATAGTAAATAGAGTTGCATTTTGTTACTCGTGATTTTATAAGTCAGATGACGTCATCCTCCACCCCTAAATCTGTGTAATATTATATGTGTAATACAGCACTTTCCCTTATTTTCAAACACGAATAGTAATAAAAAATAACTGGACCGTTTAAACAGGTCCAACCAGCCTCATTTCTTCCACAGTTCAAAGGTCGTCTGCCAGTCACTTAAGTATGTGAGGCAAAGGGGTTCAAAACATTGGAAGCCTATTTACAAAACGCTGTCAGTTATATTAAAATACATTTGTGTTAGACCGACATTGAGTTACAAACGAATTTATTCTTCCAACACATAGTTGACGTTTTCCATGGCAATGTCACGCTCGTAAAGGCAGTGACTTGTGACAGCGCTTGCAGCACAAAATTGCAGTTAAGTATGAACAGCAGTTAGGTATCTATGCATATAATGGGCGGTATCTATGAATATAATATCTATGTAGGAGGAATGCTTCTTTAACTAACTGTGCATGCAACATATTGTTTGCATTTTAATTACCGTTTTAAAATAACCAGATAATTGATCGCTGCTGATATGGGACCGTCAACGAATTACCGAAACCTTTGTGTATTTTATATTTTTCCCCCAAATAGCTTCTAGGGTAGGGGTGGGCAATCTTATCCACAAAGGGCTGGTGTATATGCAGGTTTTCGCTGCAACTCCCTGATTACTAATTAGAGGACTGATTGGCTGAAGAGTCCTCACACCTGGGTTTGAACAGCTGACGTACAGGTTATCCCAGAAACCGGCATACACACCGGCCCTTTGCGGATAAGATTGCCCACCTCTGTTCTAGGGTATAGGAAGCAGTGATACAAAAATCAGCTGTAAATAATAGTAATACGTGAGACTTTGCCATCTACAATGTAGAACCAAAACCATTTCCAATGGCTGCTTTCCTGATGTTTTGGGGCTAATAAATACAAGAAGCATCAATACAAAAAACATCCTGATGTACCTTGTGTAAATAAGCAACTGAACTTTAGTCGGGATGACAGCATAGATCACATTTTACCTGCTTCAGAAAAGTGATACAACATTTCTATAGTAATGTTCTGTGTCTTTAGAATTGTCAACTGGATTCTGCATGTAGTGCAACCAAATTACCATCTGGCGCAATCAAATCGTGATTCATAAATATATATAAAAAACACATACCCACAACCTTTTTTTTCTTAAAAAAAAAAAGAATTTAATACCAGAAGACATTAAAATTTTGACTTTACATGATAAAAACAGTGAAATGACACAAAAAAATGTTACATCTCACTAGAATTGTTCTTAATAGTAAAAGACATTTTATTACACCAGGAGTCTTTCAATAGCCATCTGCACAGACTGGATTTGTGGTTTAAGCTGGGACCCCTCCTTAATGGTGACCGACGTGGCGATTACAGGTCTGGAGACCCCACAGGCACGACCCAAGGCCTGCTTGGAGCGCACAAACACATAGGGCACATTTTTATCTTCGCAAAGTAGTGGCAGATGCAGGATGATCTCCAGAGGTTCTGCATCAGCAGCCATCACTATGAACTCTGCAATCCCACGGTTCAATGTTTTGGTGGCTAGAGGGACATTAAAAAAATGCTGATTATTTAATTTACAGTAATGTTCCACAACTTTTTCCAACATTAGACAAAAGATAAATCAACATGGGTGAAGTAAACGTTTTATCACAATACAGTAGAACTTGCCTTCATTGGCCCCCTTTCTTAGCTGTTTGTAATTGGAGGCTTGTTGAACAAGGTCCAGGATAGTTTTGGTCAATGTAGCATCAGCCAAAGGGTAGGCTTTTGGGTTTACTTCAGGGTCAGCCTTGGGGGACAAAAACGTTAGCATACAAGGGCTGCACCAAACAGTTTACTCCACAGAAAAATAATCATCAACTATTTTATGGATAGGTCGAATGACCGGAACAGTTAATCTTCCTCCAAAAGCAAATCAACTTCAGCATTTAATTTTAAGTTGACAACAATCTGTCATTTCATAACTTTAGATAATTTAGATAGGGGTTCTCAACACTATACAAACAATATTTTTGCCCAAAATTAGATAAACAGATTAGTAGTATGCCTAAACATATTAATAAGATGCATATTGTGACGCTCAACAGTTAGTAATCTGCATAAATTCAGGTAGTAGAGCACGCCACACGAGACACTTATGTCGCGAAGAAGGAAGGGACAGATCAGTAGCAACAACAACTTTTGAGAGGGGAAATACTGTGGTTACGGTAAAATATGTTGGTGTTGTGGCAGTATGACAAGCAGATTAAAGTTCTACAGTCTCTTGCAAATATGGTTTTCATTTTTACTTTAGTTTACGGATTCGCTTCTTTTTTTTGGAGTTAGTTTCAGGTTTGTTTACGATAACGACACTGGTCCCAACACTGGCACCGTTAGTCAACGTCGTACGTTTTGTGATAATTTGAAGTACTACCATAATTACGCAGTGATATTAAAGGATAAATTTGTGGTGATTAATTGAATCGTTGTAGAAATCATAAAGGTAATTTTATTAAAATAAAAATTGCGTCGATTTAAAATATTGACCTGGACGCTTTTTCAGCCATAAAAAGCACTATTAATCATGTACAATATTACTTTAATTTCTCTAGTGCCAACTAAACTGTAAAGTGAAAATTTTACTAACGTACTGGGCAGGGCGTCAGAAGCATTTTGAATGTGAGGGGGCACACTGGCGTAAAACTAATATTTAATATTAAATATGCGGGGGGGGGGGGGGTACAAACTAATAATTATTAAATGTAATAGATTTAATGGAGGCGAGCCCCATGGTGTTGGGAATAACGAATTGTTTACTTAGCATTGTATTACGCGACGCTCTAATGAACAATGTCGGCTGGGAACTATTACGAAATAAAGCGGCGCCACTGCAGTGAAACGAGCACCACGTGTTTCACATGAAGCGTAGTAGCTAGCAAGTAACTATGAGACATCAAACACAATCGTACACCACAGGTAATACATTACAGTAACGTTTAATTGGTTCCTAAACAATTAAATGAATATTCTGAATTATATGAATTCTTAACTTCGAATAATGTTGCTTGCATCAAGTGGACTTTAAGCCAACGATGCAACTAAATACCTATCAAAAGCATTAAAATATGGCCTATAATAATTGGCAAATATCACAACCTAATGAACAATACAAACATCACATATACAGCAAAACTAATAAATACATACAGAAATTGTTTCATTTTAACCTTGCAGCTATACAGATTACTGCTGAAGTGCACCGTTTTAAACACAAACCGTCCATTTTCCGTTAATGCTTACCAGCGCAGCAAATTCTACAATTTTTTTTTATATATATGTATTTAGACAACCTCTTACCATTTCAGCATACACACGTGAGTCTGTCCTCTCGGCGCCTGCTTCACGGAGGACAACTACGACGAACTAGCGTTAGCTGCGTTAGGCGCGTTAGCCCAGCACAGTTATTACCAAACTAATACGCAGGCGCACGCCCAAACAACCGGAAATATGAGTTACACCGGAAGTAATCCGCCAATAAATCTTGATGTCAATGAGAATTCACAGAATCAGTTGGTTCCAATAGTTTGTTGTTAAATAGCTAGTAATATATTGCTTCTTTGTGTAATTTGGATATATTTTAGTTCACATCCACCAATATTCTGAACTAACCCTTGCCTGTTATTGGGTTCCGGCAGCATTTTCTGGAAATTAACTTTGGAAAAAAGATCAGTTACGTGTGTGTCTGCATATAATATATATACGCACAATTTCTGTGAAATTACCAGTCGCATTAATTAATGTAACTATAATGAACAGATAGTAAGGTTTTGACCTGCTGGATCCGAAAATCATAGTTTCATGGCTATGTTCTTTCAAATTATTTTGTAACGACTTTTAGTTTTAAAAAGTAATCGCGAGAATTTGGCTCCATAATCCTTCAAATGACTGACCACTTATGGCGCTTTTCCACTGCATAGTACGGTACGGTACGGTTCAGTACGGCTCACTTTTGGGGGGCTTTCCACTG
>JABFDZ020000097.1:17378860-17389573 GCA_019775955.2 Pollimyrus isidori
AATCCCGCCCACTCTAAAGCGGTACTAAACTGCAGTGGCAACGCAAACTGAGCCGAACTGAACCGTACCGTGCCGTGTCGAACTGAGTCGTACCACGCAGTGGAAAAGCGCCATTAGAAAGACTGCATTTAGGTATAGATTCAGCAGTTAATTTTTCCGCACTGTTTACCCACCAGTAGGGGTCAGTAAATGTGCGCCTATTGATTTTTTTCTTACATAGCTCCGAAATTCTTATTATTCTCAAGTGTGTTCTCCTCACATTGGTGTGAAGTAGAGTACGACTGTGTTCCTTTATTAATGTATGTACACATTTTAAAAATTCTTATATTGAAATGTTCAGTGAACAACTACAAATGAAGATATAAGTCCATTATAACACGGAAAGATTATGTAACAGTGCATGTCTGACATCCTATTAACTGGGATGGCATAATCAGATTCTAGGCTGTTTTTAAATTTTAACGCATCTCGTGAAACAGCAGTATTTAATATACATTGTAGAAAGAATGCCCTGATTTTTCTCTGCTATTATAGCTGAGAGAATGAATCAAATATAACATTTTCTTGCTACTCAGATGATGACCATACTATAAATTTATTTATTAGAAAAGAATGTATTTTAGAAAATGTTCAGTAAGTAATATGCAAACGTAGAAAGTCTCAGTGTGTGCAAAAACTTTTGGCTGGTAGTGTGTGTGTATGAAACAGGAACTCAGCCTCACTCCAACTTCTTTAATGCCAAGTATTACCAATATAAAGGATAACAGTATAATAAATTTGCTTTGTTCAATTTATTGGTATCTCTGTATGTCAAAAAAGATCTCCTTTTCCTATTAGCAGTGTCTGTTAAAATGACTTATTGCTCTTGACTCACAACACTGTATATAAATCTACTTATTTATTGCACATTCTGTTTAAATGCCAACTTAATATTTATATATTATTTAGTACTTATTTTCATTTACACTACAACCAACAAAAATATTTCCAATTAGTATATGAGTGCTAGACTTAGACCATTGACTGGAAACATTTGACTGGAATGCAAATATAAGGGTTATATCAAAATCAATATGTACCTCTTGCTTAATGAGCAGTGGCAGGTCCAGGATTGAGATAATTACATTATCCATAGAAGAAATCTTTTAAAGTTTCTCAACTTGGAAATTTCAGAACCCGGCCCAATTCACAAACATAAGATATTTACATATGCGCACATCGATGGAGAAACAGATTACACTGATCCCAAACAGGTAATATTGGTGCCACAACCTCAAATCTTCAACCTCAAGTCTTTCAGTGACTGCATCAGGGAATAACAAAGTCAGCCGGCCTTCCTGACCAATTTGCTTAACCACCTTATAATCCCCACCACGCCGCTGCTTCCCTGGCAGCATAGTAAATGCCTACTAATCAACACAGAACATCCTCAATATCTTGTACTGGTGTTGTCCATCCAGTTCAATTACTGTAATTGAACCCCTAGGTACTTGTTTGATTGCACATCCTTTCCCTGGATGGTCTCTCCACTCCTTTGTCTTGCTGATGTTAAGGTTCAGATACTTCCATGTGCACCATGTCCCAAAGAGCCACATAAGCCTGTTGTATTTACTTCCATATCCATTGCTAACTTTTACGTAATTACCACTGACCAAAACACCAAAAGCACATAAAAGAAGAAAAGCCGCAGAAAAGAGCACAATAGATGGACATGACGAGACGGAGGAAAGAGGGGTCTCTTAGTCTTGCAATTATAGTTGCCCTGTGCTACTGGGTATTCTATTTTCAGATGCAGTGGGCTGCAGGGATTTCCTGTACTTTGGTCTGTTCAATTCAGTTTCTTCTTTCTGTTTATTGACCTGGATTTGTGAGGCTCCCCTGCTTCGGTCATTCACAGATGTTGTACCTGTCTATGTTTCCTTCCCTCTATTGAGTATATTAACAAAATGAAGCCTAAAGACAGTCAGTAATATTGCATTTAAAAACCTATTAGTCTAAATGAATTCTACGTTTATATATTTTTTATTTACTTAGAAGATACTTTTATCAAAATTGATGTACATTTTCAAGAAAATGTGGTCAGGCAGTCTGTGGAACAATTGGGGGTTAAGGGCCTTGCTCAAGTGCCGAATGGGGTTAGTAGACATGGTCGAGCTCAGATTTGAGCCAGCAACCTTCTGATCCAGGGGTTCTTAACCTGGGGTCCATGGACCACCAAAAGGTCCATCAGTGGGTCAGTGGGTCTTAGAGGGTCCGTGATGATCAGATTAAAAATGAACAATTACGTTTACTGAATTTTATATAAACTTGTTTTATTTTTGCTGCTATGCATAAGAAATGTTTTGTATATGCATGAGCATTTGAGAAGTTCAATAAAATATATTCTTTCCATGCCAAATTGAGTATATGTGCTTTTGTACATATTTTTGGGAGGGGGTTTCATAAAAATGGGGACCATGGCTCAAAAAAGGTTAAGAACCACTGAAGCTTAACCCTCCAAGCCACACACTGTCCCCTGTTACATGCATTCATATTTTAATATTAAGAAGTGTTTTTGCACTTACTGTATCAATATTTACTGTATATAGTTTCTTATAAATACACAGAATCCATTGTATTGATATGAAATATAGTAAGTTTATACTTTTTCCACAAAAAGCAAAGTTCTGAATATTCATTATACCCTCCACATTAGCTGGCCTTAGATCTGTCTTTCATGGGGGAGGAAGGAGTGGAATAAAGTGAAAAAGAAGTGGAGCATGCATGCAGTCCTGCGAGCATTTGAATGGAGCTTTGAGGATGTTCTGTATTGTGTAGTAGCCAGTGTCATTTACTCGTCTGCTAAGGAAGCATGAAAGGGAATGCAAGGTGACTAAAAGCACTGGATGTCAAGAGAAACTGACATCCAAATGTCACAGACTCATTCAGATGCAGCTTCATATGAAAACCCTGCTATCCACGTTCAGTGGCCTTCTGGTAATGACGCACAAGCAACTGTTCTTTGTTACAAATGAACATTTTGACAAGAATAACAGATGCACAAAATTTGAGCCTGATGTCCAGGAGACAGCGCTTCTGCGTGAATCATTTATTACACTTTGTGTTCCTGGATCAAAATGTACACAGATCATAACACAGAGCACCTTTAAATAGAACTTGTGACACAGTAATAGTCTGACTGTTCAACTCCAGCATGTCCAGAAACTATAAATATTAATGTCAAACGAACTATATATTTATAGCATGTATTCTTCATCTGATTTTTAAAATGGAGCATTCATTTGAGACGAAGTGAGATTTTAGTTACCAGATGTATTTCCTGAAATGTATTTCCAAGTTAAAAAACCTTAAACTCCAGGTCATACCCCATGAACTGTTACAGACTCTTACCCTTACACACTTAAGCCGCTTTGCGTCAGGATATTTCTTAATATCTAATGACGAACGGAATGTTAGGCTGCCATTCTTTGGTGTGGTAACTGCCCTGACACCATTATGGACCAAATCAGTATTTAAATATCAAATATCAGTCACCTTGGGTATTACAGGTTTGTTTATGTGAAAAGAGCAGAGAAAATAGGGCCAGATGTGAGCAGTAAAGCACAGGAGAACAGGAAGGTAAGTCACGGTCAGCAAATGTTCAGGAAAGAATGTGCACAGTGGTAGCCGCAAGGGGGAAATGTCCTGAATTGGCAGTGAAGTATACTTCCAGTGCCTTGTGCTCGGTGCCACTTCAGATGTTGAAAACAACTTGTTTTGTGAGACAAGGACTTGCAGTGAGATGTGTCGGCGCTGGAATGAGATGATTGGCCACACCATCTCCTGACAAGAGGAGAATTTATCTTGTATCCGAGAGCTTGTTTGGGGAGGCTAAAGATGGCCATCCAATCATGGGTTTCAGCATGTGCTCCCCTCCAGATTCAGATATGGTAGCCAAGCTGGTGATTTATAAACAACTGGGTGTATAGACACTCTGTCTTTGGTGCCAGAGGCTTCATCCATGTGGTGATGTGAAGAATGAGGACCATGGGTGGCTTAGTTAGGGGACATTGAATATTTCATTTTAAATCACCCAGATAATAAAACAATTAATTCATTTCTGTAAAGGATCTGTGGATATGAGTGACCTGGTTCAATTTCCATTGCATTTAAATACAATGTAGAAAAGTTACTGTAATAACAAAAGCGCTGTAATTGAAAATGGAAACCATTATACCACCATCTACAGTGATGGACAAAACAACTTGCAATACTGCATAAGATTATGGGATTTAGAATATATAACACATATGTGTAATGTTGGTGGAGAGTAATAAAAAAATAATCGATAAGGCCCAGTAAAAAAAATCATTAGTTTATCATCCCCACCCGCGTGTCAAATTTAGCCCGCATCGATTTTAATTTTTTTAAGTGTATTTTTCTGTGTAAATTCCATTGCCAGCATTCACAAATTTCACAGGCAGACGATAGAAACCATTTGCCGCGCATTTGTATTCTTCCACCCCAGCTTACTTACTTCTACCTTCCCTCCCGATCAGTACGGAACACGCGCTGCTGAAGTTTACCGACCACTCATTCACTACTCAAACACCGGACATGTCATTCATGTCTAAGAAATAAAAAATAATAATAATAATAAAAAAAAAAATTCACCCTCCCTCATCACTTGTTTCTGATTGAAAGGATGATAAACTAATGATTTTTTTTTTACTGGGCCTAACCTGAATATGATGAAGCATGTTGTCAACAAAAGCTAAAGGCTGCTCTCTCGAAATTTGCCTCACCTTCCAAAAGGAACTGCACAGGTTCACACTGTAACTGAGCACTTCATTTAGATATTCCCCCTAGAAGACTGCTTTACCAGAAAGGCAGTGAGGCAGCATCACGTGATACGGACAATCGATGGCCTTGCTAATGCATTACACTGCATCAGCTTTGCATTCTGATTTAATAGGCTGTTATGGCGCTGCGGTGCTCTGGAACACGGTCACGGAACAGAATGGAGCTTCTGCTCGTAGAGGCGAGCCTGAGGCACCTTGTGTTCACACATCCGCTCGGAACGAACAGGAAGGATTTTACAATAGACCAACAACATTACACCATGCAGCTCTGGAACACATTTTGCGTTGCGTATAAATTAGTTTTTTTCTTTCAACAACACTGCTATTTCATCTGCCCTTAAAAGGTTTCTCATTGACCATATAAAGACTGCTCCTAGCCGTGTGTGAAAGGCAGTTAAAAGTAATAACTGAGCACCTCTGCCATTGCGTGGTAAAGCCTAACCTTTTAATACCAAACAAAATGACCAGTTAGACAAGTGCCCCTAAGATATCATTGAAAGCTCAAAACGATGGGAGTTAGGCTGTGTTCTTTGCTGTTTTTGCGGTTCTTCATAATAACATATTAAGGATGAATTCAGCAGTATACCTTAAACAACTCTCAATTCCAAAAATCCGTAACATTCAAATAATACCTCATGTCACAGGCTAATACTGATGTGCCTTTTCAAATGTAAGCAGCTCTCTTTGCATAGCATATGAAAAATATATTCTATAGAGTCCTTGTAGTATTCATGCTAGATGCAAAAAAAATGTTCTATTGGTCTGGAACATGCACGCTACTGTGACAAAAAAGGAGGGTTTGCTGGCATGGCAGAGTGACCAGGATCTAAATGTCAGCCGTCAAAGAAATAAAACACTGAAATGGAAAAGCAGGCAAGGACCCAGCAGTCAGCAGAATTCTATATCGGTGCAGGAGGACATACGTCTTCAGCCAAGAGATAATTACAATAAGACAGCTAAAAGATTCTATTAAAGCGGAACAGAATGAGAAAAGCTCTTTAATCAATGTCCTGCTGTCAGTGTACTGATCTGATGCATCCCTGCTTGATGTAAGAGCTATAGAGCAACTATAGGGGATTTGACTGGGGGTGCAATTGCACTGCTTCTCAGAAAAAAAGTGCTGTTTGAGCATATTAAGTTTAATATTATAATGTAATGATATACTTCAAAATGTGGCTTGTGCTTGTCATATCAATGTGTAATAATCATTTATTGTAAATGTATTTACTATTTATTTTTACAAATGTATTTATCTAGATGAGTGACTGGTTGAGCTCTCTCACCTTGCATCCTCTGGGAGAAAAGTCTAGCTACCCATGAACGCATCCACATACGCCGGCCAAGTTTACTTGGAAGAGACCTTATGGTATATGCTGCCGGGAAGGCATTTCCTTTATTGAAAATGTTCTATATATTACAGACATACATCAAGATCAAGGTCAAGAACATTCGTGTGTTCTGTTGTATGAAGGCTTCACAATCTAACGGTTTGTAAAAATAGTAAAAGAGTACTGACGTATTGTTCTTGATAATGCTAGCTATAAAGGCACAGCTGGAGAAATTAACCTTAATTGTACTATATCAAAAAGCAACAGAACATTTATTAGTAATCATTTTTGATAAAAGAATTGTTCACGTTTACCAAAGAACAGATGCCGTCATTATTATGA
Source organism: Pollimyrus isidori (assembly GCA_019775955.2). Lineage (NCBI taxonomy): Eukaryota > Metazoa > Chordata > Actinopteri > Osteoglossiformes > Mormyridae > Pollimyrus > Pollimyrus isidori. The sequence continues at coordinate 17,385,372 of JABFDZ020000097.1, forward strand.
CTGTGTATTGAGTAGATAATGATCGTTGAATTGGACGGCAATTTAAAAGCAAAGCTACCCTGAACCCCCTAAAATTTAACAAAAGAATTTATATCAGCTATTCTATACAGCTGGCGGTCTTATAATCATTCAGTCGCATTATGCCGTTTATACAACATTGCCGTTTTATTTTAAAACACAGTAATCATGAAAACCCTGTAATTATGATTGTGGAAACTGGAGCAATTTATAGATTTAAAATCTGGCAAGGTTCTTTTGAGCTATTTTACAACTAAAGTACGATAAATATCCGAACAAAGAACAATGTTTTTGGACAATTTCGGCGTACCTAGTTATATTTATATTCCATAATTATTTCAGGGATTGAACAACTATTTGCGTCATAATCTATTTATACCGATAGACAACGAAAATGGAACCGCGGGCAGTCTTCAAAGGGCAATGAATATTTTGGGATGTCCTAATACTGAAGAGGGGCCAACTACAAGTAGTAATTTAACCTCTAATACGGCGATTCAAGTCAGTCCGCACAAAAAAAGAAAAATTGACATTCTTAAGAATAACGACAAACTAGACAAACCACGGAGGAGATAAAATGCGAAATAGAAAAAGAGTTGTGCGGTATGTTTCAAATGATCACAAAACAAAACGCAAAACAGAACGCTCTGGTATTAGGATACCTGCTGAAATAGACCCCGCGAAGAGCGGTAGCGCGTCTCAGCACCGCTGCTCATCGCCACCAGCGGAACCAGACGTCTCGGCCTGGGGCCCGAAATCTCGCGAGATTTGCGTTGTGTGTCTGCAATTCTCTGCGTTGGGGTGCCCGATTATTTAACTCTATATATTAACGTCCGAGGAGGCTGGGGGACAGAAAAGCCGAGCGGACATCGAAGCGCAGCGGCTCAGCAGATGGCGTGTTTTATGGATAAGGTGTAACGTCTGGAGCGTCAAGAAATTTCATGAATATTGGCGGTCGCTAGCTACCGTTAGGTTGGCGAAACGATTCCTACAGATGTGGTGGCTGGAATCCCGAGAGGAGAAAAAACGGGGGCACAACCAATAAAGCAGGACACAGTGGAGGAATAAGAGGGCGATTTTCCCTTTTCTGGGACGCATGGAAAGACTGGAAGACTGTATCCGACGGTGGCGTTTAATATTTAAATAGTTCCTATAATCTTGCTCTCTCTTCGCGTTAGGACCTGCCCTCGCTCGCTCGTGGGGCAGTCTGCTTTCGGGTTTTTAGCTTGCCTTTTAACAGGGCCCTAGTCGGGTTGTCTGGACTCCACCATGGGCACTAACAGTGAGTGGGTGTTCGCCAGGGCTGCTGTTCTGCGGGACATGGCTAGAATGACCCAGGGCTAGAAATCAGCGGGCCGAAATCTCCGCTCCCCGCTAGACTTAAGATATATATATTTTTTTCTCACTGAAGAGAACCACCAAATCCTGTATTTCCGTCAGCTACATCTTCAGCGCTGGATAGATGGGTTGCAGCATTTGGTTCCAGGCTAGGTAGCGTGTTATCCACCTACCTAGCATAGCTGTCATCCAGACAAAGTGAGCTGTATGTAGCAATAAAAATAATGGATGGCTGACACCCTATTGAGCCTCCTTCTTAGGAGAGGGGGCGAGAAAGAGACACGAATAATAGGAATTTTAAGTCCGAAAACCAGTACACTACAGTAAAGGGCGAAGACCGATCCTCATCATATGGCTACAGCCAGCTGAACCGGGCAGCAGCCGAAGTCGCGCCCCAGAGTTAAACGCTCCGCAGCCTCCGAGAGACGTGAGAAATGGATAAACTCACCATTATTTCAGGATGTCTTTTTCTGGCCGCAGATATTTTTGCCATTGCCAGCATTGCCAATCCAGACTGGATCAACACCGGGGAATCTGCAGGTAAGCGACCCCGCCTTGGTATTTTTCATGATTAAATTACAGGCAAATTCTTAAATCACGGTTTGTACGGTGTGCCATATCCAGTTTCTGCAAAGCTTGTGTTTGATAATTCTTGCATGGGGTCAGAAGATTTCCAACTCTTCAGTTAGATGAAGTAGATCTCCTATGTCGTGATCTTTCAGTTCGCTTCGTCTTAGACATTTACATTGGATTTTTACCAGATACCAAACTGGCAAATTCCCTTTACCAGGCACAGATTAGGTAATCGTGGGTCAGAATAAGCAGTTTGAATAAATCGCGTTGCTGTACGTGGTCCATTGATAAAATTGCTCGCGTGACATTGCAGGAGATCGCGGGTGACCCGGCACGTGCGGGTCTCATTTTGTCGCCAGACTTCTGAAAATTGCGAATGGTGACGACGTTTGAGTATAATTCTTTTTTTCTGTTCTTTTTTTAACCGCTATGCGCGGTAACTGGGCGTTAATTGTGGGTATCAAATGCTGTTACATGAAATTGCTGGCTCCTGGGTCAACACTCGGTCTTAGAAGGGCTACCCATGCCAGGAAATTGGGTTTTGCTATAATCAATTGAGCCTCACCGATCAGCCTTGCAATTAATTGAAACATAAAGGCCTACGCTGTTAAATACAGATGCGTAGTGTTTTTTGCATTTATATTAATTACAAAATTTGCAGACGTATTGTGTTTCAAGTGCCTTTTGGGGGGAAAAAATAATGACAGGCTGACAGCCTTATCTATTACAATGAAAAATTGCGAAAATAACATCTGCGCTGTTTTAATGGTTTAGGAACTTGGCACTATTTCTGTCGCAGGTGGGCACTCCGTACAATTAGGTGTTATCACCTGGGATGATGAAAGTGCAGTTCATTTCTGAGCTATTTATAAGACGTCTGTGAAATTGACTCTGAATCTGAGCGTTTATACAAGTCCCTAGTTCCATGTGCCATATAATATTGGAAGCCCACAGTCATTTGGAGCATTCAGACTTGAGATATTCAGATCAAATTTCTACCTTCATTTGTTAAAATGGAGCATTATGGTATCAGCGATTTTAAAGTGCAGCAGTTTACTCCAGGGTAAGGGATTACTCTCTGGGTGCTTTGGGCTCTTCCCAGAGTTCAAAGACACAGTGTGTGTCTCAGAAATAGTGGGTTTTGCGTGTGTGTGTGCGTGTGTGTGCGTGTGTGTGTGTGTGTGTGTGTGTGTGTGTGTGTGTGCCCCTGATATATATACATCCATCCCCCAAGAATGTTTCTAGGTCTTATGCCCCATGCTGCTTGGGATGGACTCCATGGATAGAGAGTCAAAAAAGGCAACAGTAAAACACATGATGCCTTGGATTTGTAAACCATAATAATGGTGCCAGGTGAGAGCTGCTGTTTATAGTCAATGGAGAATCATTGTATTTCTACATTTTTGCTTTAGGGAAAATAGGAATGGTGAAGTAATGAAGTTTTAAAATTTTGATTCAGCTTGCATAATTTCACAGGTCATTTGCCAGTTGTATATCTGATGCTGGATGGTGTTTTTCCACCAGTTTTTGCAGATTCATGCTGGTATACATCTTTTGTCTCTCATAGATATTTATTGATAATAAGACAAGGTGATTTCAGCAGGTGTTCCTGAGGTCACGTGTTGACAAAGGGGACCCAGTGTTGGCGCCACAATAAACCTGCTGGCCAGGCCCAAGGGTTTTCACATTATTTCAGGGCAGCAGCACTCCACAGAAAGCAAATGATGCATGTCTCAGTTGTTCAGTGCAGTGTGTACAGGAACAATGTTTACAACACACGAAAGCAGATTTGTGCCGGTGGGTTTGATGTACAGATTTCTACCTAGATCTCCCTTGAATACTGCAGTCCAAACATTATTGGCTAATGGCAATGAAACACAACTTCTTCAAAAATACCTTTAAAACAGCTGAATGCAGCTACTGAATTGGCACATAACTAGCTAATGTTAGCTTCTTGATCAATTAAGCGTAGTGCATAGGCCATGTTGGTTAGTTCTGTTTACAGCACTTAGCACTTGAGTGTATAAAATCTCACACCGTCGTTCCGCTCCAGTTGTGGCGCTTCCTCATCAATGAGCTCTTCCACACAAAAATTGCCACATTTTTATTACATGTGATTATTCATTTAAATGTGCATTAATCTGTTTACTTTTAAATGATACTTTAATAGGCCAATCTTCTTTAGCATCTTTGAGTGATTTTTTTTTATTTTATTTATTTTTTTTGGGGGGGGGAGGGGGGGGAGACACAAAAATTACTTACACCCCCTGCGG
>JABFDZ020000097.1:17414238-17424364 GCA_019775955.2 Pollimyrus isidori
TCTGTCTGTCTGTCTGTCTGTCTGTCAGTCACATATTGTTCTTTTTGACCACTGGTGTCTGAATTTCCACAATTTTAATCTGTATTTTTTACATGGTCCTCCAACATCCCAACCATTAATACTGTACTTTTATTTTTTTTGCTCTACATAGGAATGAGCCGTATAAAGTGGCATGGCACAGAGTAAATGTGCCATCCCAGTGTTTGCCATGACTGGATGAGGTTTCTGAAAACTGATGGATGTTTGTCTCTGGAGAAAACACTGAAGATTACCACATTGACGCTACCCACTGTGTTTTATAACACATCTGCAGTACATGTTATGATAATGTAGGCCATTGATCCCTCTGTAACGCCGCTTTCCTGTATGCCGTATTCAACATGTCAGCCAGAGCATAAACATGGCTGAAAGAGACTGCTGTCCACGGGCCTCTTTCTGCTCGCTCTTCAGCAGCTGGGTCTCTGTATTGGCTCTATTCTTCTTTCCTGCTCCCCTTGTACTGATTATTTTCTTAAATTATTTTACTTAATGTCACCCATTTATATGGTACAACAGCAGGGACTCTTCTTGAAAATGAACCATTTGAGCATGTTTTTTTAAAACCCACAATGCTAATTTGTTGGCGAAGATGGTTTGCGTTCAGTGCATATTGTGTGTCATCGGTTTGAACCCATTTCTACAACCCCTAACTAAACTGGTTTTGTTGATTTAAGTGTAAATGAAAAGATGCATTTCAAATGCCTATTACAATATATAAAATAAAACCAGAGTACCAAAGCAGTGCTCAAGGAAATCAACACTCGTGTCTAAATTAGATTTCCCAAGAAATCCATCATCTGCTTTGATGGCAGCTTCACAAATGCAAGGCTTTTAGATTCAGCAAAACTCCAGCAGGAAATCACCCAGTATCTCTTCACAGCTCTGCTGTCTGTCTCTCCCTTCAAATACAAGCTCTTTGTCTTTTGTTATTCTTCTTGTGCTTCTTGCACAATGCTGGGGGGTTGTTTTGGATCGTTATCCTGCTGAACAATGAATTAGCCATGATCTTGATGGAACGGGATGCCTGTGACGTTGGCTGTGAGAGCCATGCTGGTTAAGTTGCCATGGGTTTGGTGAAGATCACCAACTCTGGCATGAACAAACCAATCCCAGACCATGACCACTGCAGACCTCATGAACTCGTGCTGGCTGGATCCATATAGTCTTAATTTTGGCTGCCCTTCTTAACAGGCCAGTGTATAAAATCTACTGTATAGTCGATTATGGTTTCATACAGAGTCTAAATATATACAGCAGACAAATTTGGATTGAATACATACTCAAGGCTCCCCTTTAGCCCTTTGTTCACAGCCTTGTTCTGTACTATTTTTGCTGTTTATTTTTGCCTGGAAAAAAACCATTCATTCATTCATTTATACTGTACAAATGGTAGAGCTTGAGGCAAGGCATTTGGCAGGACAGCAGAAAATTGTTTTGTTTCTTTGATGATTAAGGAACATTTATCATTTGAGCTGAAAAATCCTTCTCTGCAGGATATAGCAATGAAGAAGTTTCCCGTTGGCTTGATTATGCTGTAGACACACTCATCGTGCGAGTCCTATGCAGTATTGGTGTTTATTGAGAGGGTTTTGTCTTAACCAAAAAAATTAAACCTAAAATTGAACTTAATTTAGATTAAATAGTATAAAATGTAAAACTTGTCAGCAATCAAATATGAATATGCCTTTCTAACTTTTCCTTCCTTTGTAAATACATTGCAAGTTTTGATTACATATTGTATACCAAAATTATAAAATTATCACAGTTCTTAATGAAGTTTAGATTTAAAGGGTACAAAGGATTGGGATCTTGGTTAAAAGGTGATGTCTTGTCTTTATACTTGCAGGATCCTCTTTGGCACAACTACAAATGCGCAGAATTGCTGCATGTAAAACTTCCCCCCCAGTTATCTTTGTGCTTAATATGCATAGCAAATTGAGTGAAATTCCAAGTACTCTAATCCCATCCTCTTATGTAATATCTTTTTTTTGTGTTAAATGGATTGTAAAGGATGCGTAATTATTCAGAGATTACTGTGTTCTTCCAGTGACAGGCCTGGTTATTACTGCAAGTATATTAAGACGCATCTTTCCTAGAAGTTAAAAATATTTTCCTTTAGTAATTTTGAAAGCTAAAGTAATTATCCAAAGTGTGACTCTGGCAAGAGCAAAACGTTTAGATGTTTAAGTATCTTAAATTGCTGAGAACATTCCCCCTGCCCACCGACTCGGACCCATGCAAACACTTGATGGCAGAAACTACAGCATCATGAGCTCGGTGGAGCTTTTGAACAAAACTCTGCTCCTTCCTGATGAATGATGAGCTACACCAAGCTGCCGTTGTGCGAGTGTGATCTGTGCCAGGAGAAGTGCCTAATGTATCCGCTTTCGGGTTTTTGCTCATCCTGTTGTGGTCAGCAAGATCCGGCACCCGTCCTGAGGAGCACGGTAGTTGGTGGGACCCGAACGGGCCCCACTGCAGGATGCTGATGCATGCATTCTGTACATTCTCATTAGCAGAATATCCCCGGGCGGCATTGTTTTCGGTAATGGGAGGAAGGGGGGAGGATGGGGGGGGGAACCTGAAGAGTTACTGATAACGGCAGACTTAAAGTACCACATGAACATACAGCATGATGACATTATCAGCTGGCTCCAAGCATGTTTGTTTAATGCACTGAACGTCCATAAGGTTATGATTTAGGATCTCATAGAAGAATACGATGAATTTTAATTGTTTTTATAGAGTCTTGGGCCCCACTGAAAAAGATTCTTTTCCCCATGAATGCAGTGTCTAGTCAAGCAACTCCGATTCCATTACAAGAGGATTTGTTGTCCAGTTTTAGTCCAGGCGGCAATCGGAACACATCTGCAAACCATGCGCGTGTCTTGCCATAAAAGGTAGATTCAGCAAGGTAAATATCTTATAAAATTTTATTCGGGTTCAAGGTTGCCTTTTAAGCTTTCACAGCTGGTGACATAAATACGTAATCTGGATAACAAAGGTCCTATTCAGGGAGGACCCCACCTCCCTGGCCAAAGGCATCCTGCACACGCCTGAAAACAGGCCCAGATTGAAGGGACATAGCTTTCTTTTTTTTTAAGTTAGGATTCTGTTTGTAACCGAGGAAGTGAGCAAGGCAGCCGCATGCAGAGATTTCATTCAGGTCTGTGTGCTATGTTTTTGTAGAACGACAGCCACACTGAAGGTCAGCTCAAACCACTACCTCTGATTCACCCAAACAAGCAAAGGCGGCCTCTCTCGGGCTGGGGGGTGACACACTGCACTGGCCCGCAGCCTCTCTCGAGGTTGGAGGTCACACACTGAACTGGCCCGCAGCCTCTCTCGGGCTGGGGGGTCACACACTCAACTGGCCCGCAGCCTCTCTCGGGCTGGGGGGTCACACACTCAACTGGCCCGCAGCCTCTCTCCGGTTGGGGGGCGATACACATTATGAAACAAGATATAAAACACAGTGATACATTGCTTATCAACAGGGATACATTCTGAGAAATGTGATTTCCTCATTGTGAGAATGTCACAGTGTTAAACCAATATCATCATTGTCGAGTATTATAATATTATGGGGCAACTGATTTCCATGTGGCCTGTCATTGACCAGATGTCATTATGAACTTACACCCTCGTGTGTCCTGTTGAAACATTTACAGTTACATTTTTTTTTTGAAAATCATACAAAAATAGTGAACAACAGTGAAACATTTATTGCATGGCATTATTTGGAAATCCAAGGATTTAGCTGATTTTCATTGTTCTCTCAATTTGTGTGGAGATTATGCATCTTTTTGCTGTGCTTTAATGGTGTTGTGCTTGTCACTGTGCGATTTCTTTGACTTGAGAAATTAGAGCCAGTCAGGGCCGGACTGGGATTAAAAATTGGCTCTGGGTTTTTGCCCAGACAGGCCTGTCAGATACATACATGCTGATTGGGATATTAACAACCTGTTTATGGGATCTTGGCCATCTGCGTCTAAGTCATTATTGTTTATCTTTAATCTAATGAAGCCCATAGGAGTAACAGTTATGTTGCTAAACTGAAGCATATCATGCATATTCATACAGCCCCCCTCAAAAAAACAGCAAGGCCAGTTCATTTGTTTCTGCTTTACAATTAAGTCATTTGGGTCTGTGGTCAAAAGATGAGTTTGTGATGAATGTTCAGAATGTCTGTTTTTATTTCTTGGTATTGTACACTTATGTGTGTTGAACAATAAAGAACATGGCACCTTTTGTATTAAACCACCAAATATTTAAATGAGCAACAGTAGTAGGAACAGTAGCGTTAAATAACCTTTAATATTTGGTATCAATTGCTTGCAGTAACTGCATCAAGCCTGCGACTGAGTAGCATCATCACATTGCAGGTGTCTTCCTTTGTAGTCCTTTTTGCAGCTTATTTCAGTTATTCTTTGTTTCAGGAGGCAAAACCCGCGCTCTGCTGGGTTAAGATCTGGTGACTGACCTGACCAGTCTGAATCCTCACACTTTTTCCCTTGTATGGCGTCTCTTTTTAAATCGCCCGTGTGTTTTTGAAGTTCGCCCACATTAGTTTGGATGCATTTCTCTCTGTAGACTTCTGAATTCATTCTGCTGCTAACATCATGAGTTACATCATGAATATAGACAAGCCAGCCGGTTCCAGAAGCAGCCGTGCAAGCCCAGGCATGACACCACCTCCATTATGCCTCGCAGATGAGCTTGTATGTTTTTTTCGCTCCCCTCTGTACGTTTTTGCAAACTCTGATCAGGCTTCTGATTTTTACTGCTGATTAATGGTTTGCATCTTGTGGTTTGGCCTTCATATTCCTGCTCTGGAAGTCTTCATTGAACAGGTGATTGTGATACCTTCACCCTGCCCTGTGCAGGTTGCTGGTGATGTCACTGTGCAGGTTGCTGGTGATGTCACTGCGCAGGTTGCTGGTGATGTCACTGTGCAGGTTGCTGTCATTTACATTGGGGGCCTTTTCTCTCAGCTCTCACGATGTTTCTGTCGTCAACTGTTGTTCTTTAGGTGGGCCGACCCATTCAGCTCCTGCTGCTCTGTACACCAGTGATTTCTTTCTTTTCTGGGCTATGCCCAATGTTTGCGAAATGCTTCTGATTTTTCCCACTTTTCCCAGTTTCAAAATGACCGACTGCCATAGACTACTGTCTGGTCTTCATTTGGGTGTATCCTTTTTAAAAACAAATGCAGTCTTCGCTGGTAACATGAAACACCTGTCAGTCACTCGTCCCAGTATATTTGCTCACCTAAAAATCGAGTCGTCCGTAACAAAAGGTGCTATGTCCATATATTGATTCAAGCATTTTCATGTAAATATTTCATTTTTATTTTACCAACAAACTCAAATGTCTTCAGTGTATTGCAAAAACAAATGAATTGGCCTTGCTGTACCAATATAATCGGAGGGAAATGTAGTATAATTATTTGTACAGCATTATGCCATTTGCATTGGGGATATTCAGCTTTAATGCCTGGATGAAAAGCACCACCCAGCCACTTTAAGGTTACTGATTCATGGCAATAAACACTATCCGCCATCCTGCTACTGTCCAGTCTAGTGTTACTATATTTGAGTTGATGGAAATAAATAAAATTTGCAAGCACTACAAGCTCCCTCCCCGACTCCATTTTGCCTCACTGTATTACCACTAAAAGCTTTTTTTTTTTTTAAGAATAGGACCATTAACACTGCTGGCTACTTCCTGCTTTTTAAAGCATCTCTGCACTGTGTGCTCTGTTGTTTGCTTCTCTCTCAGCTTGGAACTTCTCCCCACTGAAGACTTCTGCTTCAAAGACTTTTCAGTCATAAACTTGCCTTTGAAGGAAAGCGGAGCTCAACACGACGGAAGATCTCGCAACAAAGGAACAAATAAAATACACTTCAGTGACTCACACATTGTATCCTCGATTATCCTAGAAGGATCGTTGGGCCCTTTTACTAGGTCCTGAAAAAAACCCTGTAATGTCTCCCCCAACACTAAAAAAAAAGGCGACAATTATTTCACGCGAACCAAATCTAAACAACTTCACAAACATGACAGCCCGTGCAATGCATCAGGCGAAACGGTCGATTCACCGGGAGAAGCTAACTACCCTACACCAGATGCTGACAAGGTCTTACTGGCAGGTGTCTGACAGCAGTTCTACACTCACAATAAGGAGAGACATTCTGGTACATGCCGTGACTCGCGGTCACAAACTGTATAGCAAAAAATGACTGCATATGATGAACAGTGAATCTCTTGTTATTCAGTAGAGGTACTATTTAACATTTATTACTTTTAATCAAGACATTCTTTAATATTTGTTCTGGCGTTTGTTTCCACACTTTCTAAAACATGTATTTTAATTCTTTTTTTCTTAATTTCACTGGGTGACAATCCCTGGCTCTGAAGAAGTGTGATTATAGACATTTGTTAACATTAAGAGCATCTTCATCCTTAATCCTTGTTTAACTGTATCCTTAACAGCAGTGATCTTCCTGTCCTCTCCATCTGGTCACGCTGCTTTGTCTCTAGTGGTACTGGCAGGTGCCAGGGGACAAGGGCCACTCAGTCGTTCTAAGTTGTGACCTTTTCTTTGCAGGGTGGCCCATTGAACAAGACGGAGTCAATGGAGCACAATCGCCTACTTCTCTTGACGCCGAACTGTGACAGTGTAGACATTCTCAGGTACTCAAGACATAAACACAGTGTTAAAGTCTTGGTAGCTATCCTTTAGCAGACATCCGTGTTAAATAACTACTAATTGGGAGTGACAAGAACGTGGTGATACGTTTATACGGTATTAACAGCTTACCAAGAGGAATGAAAATACCAGAAATGTTGTTGTTCACACCAAGCAGAAGCCTGAATATGTAAACTCTGCGAGCTTCAAAGGCTGTTGGTTACAATGGATTGAAGAAACACCACAGGAATGACAGCGCCTCATCATTCTTCATTCAAGATTGCGCCACCTATCATTATGTGCATATGGACCTTTGTTAGCAGTTATTTATATGTCCATGATATAATCATTTCAATCACTACATTCTGTAATGAAAATCTGATGTAGTATCATTCAAAATAAAATTACATGTGATAGTTACCTTTGTCCTCAGCTAAATCTTCTCTTCTCAAGATGGTGGCGTACGCCGACTCCTCTGCTGTGGCCTGTCTGTGCATTTCCAACCTTAAAGTCACCAACAAGTGTAATTAAATTCAGCCCATACTGGAGTGTTCGTTTGCATTGGACTTCATAAGCTGGCAGTTAACTGACCTTTCCATAATGAGAATCGTGCATAAAAACATTGCTCTAAAGACTTGCCTAAATACTTGAAGTATTTACTTTGACATTTTATTTGTCTCAGCCCAATGTCTGCCCCAATTTGTAGGTCATCAATGAAAGCTTATTTCAGTAGACTGAAAATTAAGAAATATATCTCTCATTCAGGCTCTTGCTTTATTTATACATGATCAATTGTACTTGAAAGTCCTGTAAAGAAACCTTGTATTTTTCTAGTTCAGACAACCATGTAAATTAAATTTTTGGCTTGTTGTGTTAATTTGTCGATTTTATGCTTGCAAACACAGGGGATGTTCCAGAAATCTCTTTTCTCATTTAATTTAATTGGTATTTGCTGTTATTCTCCTGTATAAATAATCTTTCTGTCTGCTCCGTCTGAAAAGTTTGTTCGTAATTTCCTTAGCCTCCACCACGTAAAACACACATGAATCAAAATACAACCCTTGATGGATTCCTGATGAAAACTTACTGAAGCCAAATTGTTATTCTGATATGTTACCCCTAGTTTGCTGGACATATAAAGCTTTTAGAACAGGGGTGGGCAATCTTACCTATAAATGGCAGTCGGGTGTACAGGTTTTTTCTGCAACTTCCTAATTAGATTATTAATTAGAGGACTGATTAGATGAAGAGTCCTCCCTGAATGAACAGCTGACCTAAAGGTTACCCCAAAAACCTGCATACACAGCGGGCCTTTGCAGATGAGATTGCTTTAGAATATACCCAAAACTGTATCCATTTATCTGCAGGCAGCTTAGAGATGCATTCATAGCTAAAGCAGTGGAGTAGAAGACTGTGAAATAAACTTGGAGTCTGTGGTCAGGCATGGGTGATGGTCCCAGAAGGTGCATGAGAAATAGCTCCAGTACAGCCACCTCAGCAGCAAGAGGAGTCCCGCATCAGTGGGCTCATTATAGTCTATGTTAATGAAACAGGCTATTGCTGCCATTTGCACAAGTACACTGGAATGCTTCTCTTCACCAACCCATGAAATACACAGACACATATGGGGGGGTCGCCACGGCGCAGCGTCAGCTAGCATGTAGCACCCCTGGAGTTGGGGATTAAGGGTCTTGACGTGTGACTAGTCTGCTGAAGCTGGGCTTCAACTGACAATCATCTGATCACAGGCACAGAGGTTTAGCCTGCTGTGCCAAACACCCATTTCTATTTTGGCGGCAGGCAGACGGGCGGAAATTGGTACACGTGAGATGGATATTTTCCATTCTTACTTCTTGCTGCATCAACCAGAAAATTGAACTTGGCGGTGCCATAAGAAAATAAAGTGTGCAAGAACCGATAATAACCGCCGCTTTAATTTGAAGGTCACGCTTACAACCAGTGTCACATTGTAGTGCGGGTTGATTCCCATTGTGTGCCCTTGGCCATGCCCTGTCGGTGCATAACTCAGATATGGTGTAACACTGATGGTAAGTTTTGTGCAGCTATTGACATACTAGATATAGGCAGCCACCTTCTGCTCATTAAATTGCACTGTAATGTAAATATTATGAAGAATAAGCAAAGAAGAAGTAAAGAAGATACAGGGTTCTCCCAGATGAGGGCTTTTTTTTAGATCAAAAACAAGTTGTTCCTATATTTTGTTTAAGATATTTTTTAACTGGCATGTATTTGCATACACAGAATACACAATTCTGCACACTAGACTGTGCTGCCAATGTACAGTGGCTGAACAATGATTCTAAAACACCTAGTTTTAGAGCACAGTAATGTACAGTATTAGTATGATGTAGAGCCTCCTCTTGTGGCCAGTACAGCATCAGTTAGTCCTGGGAGTGACAGGCACATGTCCTGCACAGTGGCCAGGGGGGTTCTGAACCCCGTGCTACATTCTGGGTCTGCAGTAATCCAGGTGGTACGTCTCTTTTTGGCATCTCCACAGTGTAACTCTCCCGGATGTGGGAAAGATAATGAAGTTGGATTTGCCAGAGAACGATACTTCACATGGTCTACAGCCCAATGCTGGCACCATTGAAGCTGATGTTTGACATCGGCACAGATGACCAAAGGTTTGGACCCTATGGAGCTTCCAGTGACCCGTTTTGGTGGAAACAGAAGAGTCGAGGTGTACATGTCATTCTGAAGTTCGTTGAGCAGCTATGGATTTATGTTTTTTGAACAGTACCTGGACATCCCCATCTCTCTTGTCCACAGGTACTCCTGTTGGATGGAGGTGGTCCGTCCTTTGTGGTGGTTTGCTGACATCACCCGGGATACTGTGGCACTCAAAATACCACAAAGATTTGCTTTCCTGTTCAGAGATGTGCCAGAAAAACACACACCAACAATTTGTCCTCTTTTGATCTCTCCCATTATGTTGTGTAAATTTCAATATTATATGTGCAACTGTACTGTTGCTCTGTTAATTCAACCTTCACACTTTGCTCTAATGGAATGTGCCATCAGTGAAGACTGGCCACTAGGGTTATGACAAATCTCAAATTTATTAGCCTGGGATTGTAATTGATACTTTTACCTAAAACTCACAAAAATTACTTTGGTTTTGCCAGAACATGAAAAAACCTCCCGCACCTACGACAGTTTCATATTTCACATTGAAACACCTGGCAGCTCAAACTCTTTATTATATCACGTAAGGCAAACAGGTCCTGGGTGAGGAACCAGACAAAGTGCGGCTCATCAGACCCTTATGATGAACAAAAACACAGATTCACGGTTTCCCTTGCCCGGACGTGGGTCACCGGGCCCCCCCCCTGGAGCCAGGCCTGGGGGTGGGGCTCGATGGCGAGCGCCTGG
>JABFDZ020000097.1:17439744-17450567 GCA_019775955.2 Pollimyrus isidori
TCCAACCAAAGGCATCGTCTTTTGATGCAGTGGTATTTTTTAGTGGAGGTCGAGTGGCCACCGCTCCCCCTGACCCACAGCTTCACTGTCACCCCCCCCAGCGCCCCTTCAGGTTCACTCTGTCCTCGGCACAGTGTGTCCATTTAAGGGAGCTGTAGATCAGCCCTGTTGTGTTAACGGAGGGGCCCTGTGCCTCTGCCAGGTGGACATCATGCAGATGTGCGTGCTGGAGATGCCCGAGAGGCCAGGGAAGCCGCTTTTCCACTTGGAGCATTACATCGAGGGCAAATACATCAAGTACAACTCCAACTCCGGCTTCGTCAGAGACGACAACATTCGCCTGACGCCCCAGGTTGGTCTTACCGCCGTGCTGAAGTAGACGCCTCCGGCACAGCCGCCGCGTACAGAACGCCGGGGGGCCTGCTCTCATGACCCCCCCTGCTGGCTGTGCCATCTCCGCAGGCTTTCAGCCACTTCACCTTTGAGCGCTCCGGACACCAGCTCATAGTGGTGGATATCCAGGGGGTGGGAGACCTCTACACCGACCCCCAAATCCACACTGACAAGGGGACGGACTTCGGAGATGGCAATCTGGGTACGCGAGTGTGAGCATTCTGCCCTCTGGTGGCCTTTTCTAAAAGTGATATCGACGATGTGCAGTAATATTACTTGATGTTATTTATCGGGATTCTTTTTCCGGAGGTGTGAGTTCCCGGCACGGTCCTCGGACTGTGGTGTATTTATGTGCATTAAGTTCAAAATGAAAGCTGAAGTCATGCGGCTGCCGTGCGTCGTCTGCCTGCACAGGCGTACGCGGCATGGCCCTCTTCTTCCACTCCCACCTATGCAACAAAATCTGCAAGAGCATGGGCCTGACGGCCTTCGACCTGTCCCCGGCGGAGAAGGGCCAGCTGGACTGCACGAGCAAGCTGCTGGTGAGCGAGGCGGGAACCGGCGCACGCGCTCATCTCGTCTCTCCGACCACAGCCGACCGATCCCTGCATTCAGGGTCCCGTAAGATTATAATGGAGATGAGAAATCCCTCATGGCTGCATCATAGCGCCACGCATTGCTCACGCGTTTGCGGTGACGCTGCTGTAAACAAACCAACTGCGCTGCCAGTCATATGGAGTATAGCACGTAGTATTATGTACGGCACATAATACCTGGTGGAGTAAACAACTGTTGCTTTTCTTATGTATTTACTATACTTTTTACGGTTGTTTTAGAGTATAGTTGACTATACCATCTAGGTTTGTGTACACTATAATGTTCCCCCGACGACGTATTTCTCAGAAAGTACCGCCGATCTTAAGCGACGTATGGCTCTATTTTGAAATGGCAATTTCATCTGACCTGTAGAGGGTGCAGTTTCACCCCTGGTAAAATCGCCTATGGCTGGACGTTTGTTAGGAAAGCCCAGTCAGACCTGGCATGTGGAGAATAACTGCAGCCGGCATTCTCTGCACACACCCCCCCTCGCTTTCTTGCTGATTTTCAGCAGTCGGCCAAGACGGTGCTGCGTGGCTGTGAGGAGCCCTGCGGCTCCTCCAGGGTTCGCACCTTTTCCACGGGCCGCGTGCCCCCCCTCCTGTCCCGCCTGTCTGAGACCTCATCCATGGAAGAGGGTCTCAGTGACCAGGACTCCATTCCCTGCTCCCCCCTGCAGTTCAGCAGCTCCATGGGGAAATCTCCACTGGGTATGAAAGGCTGCGGCAGCTGCATGCACACACACACATGCATGCGCACACGGTGCATACACATATACATGCACACACACACACATGCATGCGCACACGGTGCATACACATATACATGCACACACACACACGCATGCGTACACAGCACACACACATATACATGCACACAGTGCACACAAATATACATGCACATGCACCACACATATGCATGTGCACACACATATACTGTACATACACACATACACACATGCATGTGCACAGTGCACACACATATACATGAACACAGAAATCTCTGAAATTAATTTGCAGAATATACTTTACTAATTGTATTTTTCATACTATTAGTATGCAAATATATTTCATTGTATTAGAATACAAAAAGGAGTGCTAAAACAATTCAAACCTGAGCACTTAAAGAAAGCTGAAGGTTATCGGGTTAGTTTCCTTTCGGTGAGCGAATGACGGCTAACGTGCCACATCCTCTACAGGGTTGTTATTAATGAACGAGATACACCCGCATGGCGACTCGAACCACGAGAACCGGTCAGACCACAAGGTGAGGCCACCGCGCCGCTGCCGCGCGGGTCACGAGGCGGGTGTCCTGGCACGCGGATGCCCTGCTGGGGTCCTGTGTGCGCCTGTCCATGCTGAGTAGCCTGTATTGGACCACCTCCCCACCCCTGCAGGATCAGGAGAGCAGCGGAGACAGCGGCTATCCCAGCGAGCGCCGCAGCGAAGGAGACCCCAACGACCACAACGACAAGGTGGGGTCCTTCCGGCCTGTCCTGGCTGCCCTCTGTACTGCCTGATGTTCTGCGGCCTTTTTTTAAAAATCCTTTTAGCTTGTTGTTAAATAACCCAGACTGGCAGCCTCTGTGTTCTCAGAGAGCTAAAGATTGTATGGTAGTGTACATTTCAGCAAGGTGGTCTTAAGATGCTTCAGCGAGCCCGCTCCTGCCAGTCATATTTATCAGGCAGTTTGTAGCACCTTGCTCGGTGTTGAAGGCAGCCGGACGAGCTTTCTCCCGTAAGCTTTCTGAATGGCCTTTACACATCACGCCATAGATCGGCTCCCACAGCAGACGATGGTGCGAGTCGGACGAGGACAGTATCAAAAGGGTAAATACCTACACCAGTAGCTAAATGCCCAGTAACCCAGTAAACCTCCCTCATGTTTCCTGTTCCATGTTTCCTCACTCATATGGGATACCGGCACCTGTCTGTTGCAGTCAGCTCTCACGTGACCCCACCCTCTATACATCTTACCCCCCACCCCCACCCCCCAATAAAAAAAAACAGTAGTTATGCCAAGCAAGTCCCCATACCCCCCAAATCACAGCCTACACCAGCTGGTGAGTGTCTGGTGTGTGTGACATGGTGCAGACCTCACCTTTGGCTTCCTCTGGCCAGTGGATCTGAAGGTTTTTATAAACAACATTTTTTTTATGATGGATGCTATACATGGCGTTCAGGCGAGGATTTTGAGGCTTGCTGGTTCACATCTGGAAACCTGGATGCTTTAAGGATTACTTATGAACTTGTTGCATGATGTTTCCATTCTGATCTACATTTGTACAGTATTGTGCTTGTTTTTTAAATCAGTTTATGGTTTGCTCTTTGTCACACCCACCAGCCACATTAACAGTCTGCATCTGCTAATCCCTATGCAGGATGTTACATAGATATGTTTCAAGCAGTATTTCTCTATTTTTACAAAATTTACTACAGCAGCACCATTCTTAGGAAGTACGGCATTTCGTAGTAGTACGTCATCTTAAATAGATCATTTTCCTCATAATGTAAATAAAAATGATTGCTTGCTTGGTGAAACTTCTGGTATCATAATTGTTCATTACACCATGACGTGGATTGTATGTTTCTAAACAGCATTATCCATTACCGCTTCGTCCATTAAGCCTGAATATTGGTTAGTTTTTTCCAACTGGGACTTCCTCCTTTCTCAACCTTCCCGATTATTTCTGTACTTTCAATTAACCCTGTTTCTGATCATAACCTGAAACCTTCCACAGGTGACCTCAAACTAAATTCGCACTTATTTTGTCAACAGATATTAACAGTGCATGAAGATCTTGTATAAGAAAAATGTTCAGGCTGAGAAATTTGTTGTATTTTGTAAAGCCGTGAATGTCTCATCTCATAATACATGTTCAGTTGATTATTTCAGAAATATTTTATTGTCAAGCTTGATTGTAAAATCGTTAGTATTTAAGTTCGATATTTAATGGTTTTTAAAAATAAACAGTGATGAGTCTCAGTAGAATAGTAATCCCACTCTTAGGCTGGACTGAGCGTCTTTACCCCGTGTCCCTGATGGTGGTACAGCCTCACCATGCTGGTTCCTGGATAAAGAAACACTCAGGTGGCCTGTGCTCCACCATCTGTCTGAGTCTCCCTGTAATACTCTCTCTCCCAGTTAACGGAGGAGAAGTGGAGCTTCCTACACACTTCTCGCTCGCATGTGCATCGACCTTCCTGCGTGGCTGTGGAGGTGGAGAGGCTCAATGCACTGGAGCTGGAGAGGAAGATTGGCAAATCCATCCTGGGGAAGGTGAGTGCAAGTGGATACAGCACAAGGATGATGATGAAACAACAGTAAATAGCATTATTAGCAGTAGTGCTAATGATAATATTAGCAAAAGTAACATCACCATTACCGATATTTACCGTTTTTTAAATGCATCCCTCATAACACAAACACAAATGAGTATAATTTGGTTTTGGGACAGATCAGCTGCCGAAGACAGTTATCTTGACCTCGTGATAACTTAAAAAGTATTTGATGGATCTTTTTCAAACTGTACACATACATTTTATGATTGAAAATCTAGAACTGACCAAATTCTGATGATTTTGTGATACCAAAGTTGAAGCAGCGCAGCAAAGTGATGATGAGGAGAAGGGAAGTTTCAGACAGGTGTTGTTCTTAATATGATGAAATAAAAATATTTGACTGACCTTTTTAAAATTTTGCTGGACACGACTAGAATTCCATGTTCGAGTTGGTGTGGATTTCTGTGTCCTTCTGTGCTATAAGGCACTTGATATAGTACAGCAGGCCTTTCTGATTTTATATTCAGAGGTGTGATCTGTGTGTTTACCTGCTGCATTGTGTACTCCATTTTAGGATATCGTGCCATTTATTATTATGCAAATTTTTATGCTACCAGCAAATAATACGATGTTACTTTAAGGCACCAGGATGACACAGGCCTTCGTTTCGTTGTTCCGTGACCCTGCCCTCCACTCAGGTCCACCTGGCCATGGTGCGGTATCACGAGGGAGGCCGCTTCTGTGAGAAGGAGGAGCAGTGGGACCAGGACTCGGCACTGTACCACCTGGAGCGGGCGGCCATGTGCGGCGAGCTGGAAGCCATCGTGGCGCTGGGCCAGAGCTACTTGCAGCTGCCTCACCACGTCCTCCCTGAAGTCACACTGCAGGTACAATGGCCTGGACATATTAATTTAATTTATTTTTTTATATATACGTATGTTGGTTTATGCTTCCTTGCTGCTGCTTCTTGTTCATAGTGTGTGATTGTGTGCTTCATTGTACGAGTGTGCATCCTGTGTTGGAAGTCCATCATATCCAGTGTATATCCTGCCTTGTGTGTGAAGCTGTGGGCTCTGTGCTGCATAAGGATGGATGGATGTTTTTGAATGTATCAGTTTACAGTAGGACCATTGCTAGGATCTTACGACATCTGAGGCTAAGCCTAGAGACCTAATTTGTGTGAGGGTTCTCAAATTGGAAGCATGGTTGTTAAAATATCTGAGCTAAACAAATCCTTTGGGCCTTGTTTGGATCCCGTTGGGGCTTCACCCTCACATGCCCCAGGCTTGTGACATGTCTGGTTCCCAGAGTGAAGCACACATTTACATTCATTTACTTGGCCAACGCTTTTGTGCATCGTGACGTACAATTTAGAAAAAGGAGTGTCAGTCAGTCCAGGGAGTAATTTGTATTAAGGTCCAAGCTTAAAGCCCCAACAGTGAAACCCCTCTTTTGACCACGGGATTCGAACCAGTGACCTTCTGAGCAAGGGCACAGGGTTCTAACTTGCAGGGCCACGCATTGCCCCTGGAGAGAGCATGTGGGATGAAATCATCGCCGGTTTTATAAGCCCTGTATATAATGGGCATGTGCTCGCCTGTTCTCTGTAAATGGCAGCTAATCGCACAGGGTGAATGCACAGGAAACAGCCAGCCCATCTCCCAGGGTTATGGCCAATTGGGAGATGTGGGCTGATGGAACAGCAATGAATTAAACAAACATGTTCTAGTTTGGGGTTTCATTGGGAAAAAAGGAGCATAAAATACATATGTACAAAAGCTGGCTCACATTTCTGTAACTGAGTGCGGAGTGTTACTGTAGTCTCACAAAAATGTATATTACATAATGGATTGAAATGCCTTCTGTGTACAGAAGTCAATGCCTCTGAATGCAGGAATAATCCTTCATGATTTCCTGCTGGGAAGCTTTTTAGGCAGCCAAAAATCTCAGAGAGAATCTGAAATGAGTTATGTAAAGTCCTTTTTGATTACACTCTTATCTTGAGTGGCAAACATCTTTATATAAAATGAATGTGCTGTGCCTTTTAAGCTTCTGAGTTCATCCAGTGTGTGTCTTTGGAAACAGGACAGTGAAGAGAACCGGAAAAAGGGCTTTGAGTTTCTCCTGCAGGCTGCCAAGGCAGGAGACCGGCCCTGCATGATACTGGTGGCTAGAGCATTTGACACAGGAACAAATCTGTCACCAGACAGGTGAGATGGTAAACATGAGGACAATTTCAGTATTAAACATCTGATGAAAACCACTTTTTAACGATTATGAATTTTTAGCTTGGATCAGGTGTGGGGACCCTGAACCATGGAGGGCCAGTATGGGTTCTTGGGATGGCCTCTCAGTCAGCCCCACACCGGCCCCCTGGAACAGATTCCCCACCCTGTGACTCTGACCAGGAAATGCAACTGGAATATGGGGAATATGGATGGAAGTTCATTAATTAGTTATGCATTAGGACCAGAAAACACTGTGAGGTTTGTAGATAAGTGGTTTTATAATGAAATGTGGTTTAATGCCCAAAAGGACAATAGCGGTCCTGTTATGTCTCTGACCACCTGTGTCGAATAACGAGCCTCTTCACCTACACTGGGCCTTGGTGCCCTTGGACCTGGTTGCCTGCAGGACGCAGAACTGGGTGGAGGCCATACACTGGTACAACTGTGCCCTCAACATGATGGACTACGATGAGGGCGGCGAGTTTGATGGCATGCAGGACGAGCCGCGCTACCTGCTGCTGG
Organism: Pollimyrus isidori; assembly: GCA_019775955.2. NCBI lineage: Eukaryota > Metazoa > Chordata > Actinopteri > Osteoglossiformes > Mormyridae > Pollimyrus > Pollimyrus isidori. The sequence goes on from JABFDZ020000097.1 coordinate 17,446,766, forward strand.
CCAGAGAGGCCGAGATGTACATGAGTGGAGGCTTTGGTCTGCAGCCGGATCCCCAGAGATCAGGTAAGGGGCCGTCTGTGGTTTACGGCACACGTGGTACTAACAGCACTCACACTTAAAGTGTATCAGATGTGCTTAATAGTTTTGTTTAGGCAAAAGTATTATAACCCAACCTATATTCATGGTAAACTGATGAAATTACAGCATTATCCTGGCCAAAGCTACCTGTAATGGAAATGTTTCTTAATCTGAAAAATTCCAAAAGTGTGCAAAGGCAGAGTTTTGCTTCTTGTAATCCTCGTGGATTTGTGATTCGAATTTAGCCACACTAAGCCTCGTCTCTCTGTGAGTCTGCAGGGGGCCGCAACTCTCAGCGTGCCGCTAACAACCAAATACGTAAATTACAGACATGCCGCAAGTGCTCCTTTTCACACTGTACCCCCCCAGGGGATCTCTTCACGGAAGCTGCGGATGCTGCGATGGAGGCTATGAAGGGCCGGCTGGCCAACCAATATTACATGAAGGCGGAGGAGGCCTGGGCATTGATGGAGGAGTGAGGGGAGGGGGTTAGGTCCTGACTGTTTCTCCATTTGTCACAGTAGTTTACAAACATGGAACTTGGATTTTTCAACGCTGTTGTCTTTCTCTGTGTGGCTGTTCTGAGATGTTTCCTGGTGAACAGTGTGAGCCTCAATCTAGAAGCCGCCAACCTGTGCCTGATGGCTGCAGTGTGTGCAGGTTTGTGTGCAGGTTTTGTAGAGACCTCTTATAATCGCTATTAACCTCCATAGGTGGGGAGGAGTTAGGAAGATTAGAACAAAAGACACTATCAGGATCGAGCGCGCCCTTTGGAAAATGTCATTAAAGCTCTTCAGGGAAGATCATTGGTCTAACTGGCAAAAAAAAGTGTATTTTAAATATAAATTTCTTAAATCTTATTTCTGATGCAAATGGTGTGCATTGCCAGAAATGCAATTTTTGTGTATCCTGTGGTCTTCCCTTTTACAAATTAACGGTGAATAATAAACGTTTTTCAAATGTGGTTAAAAGGAGTGTAATGGCTGTATGTCTGTTGCTCTTCGTGTAGGCCGTAGGCCGCAGAGTGGTGCATGTCACTTTCCAGGTAGTATGTGTGTGAATGTTATTTATGAATGTGGAATAAAATTTTTTTTTTGTTTTTGAAGTTTCTCAATATTTTTTTGTCTCCAGGTTGTTTTAACATTTCAAAGTTTCCACACCTTAATTTTGAATTCTGTCAACACATTTGTAAGATTTTCTGACTAACCCGCCGTGCGCCAGTGACCGGAAGGCCACCAGATTCGGGGCCCGGAAGCGGCAGAGTGATTTTACCGTCAGGCCCCTCAGCGAGGCCCTTGACCCCCGATCTCTCCTGGGGCTCCCAGCCTTCTCAACTCTACTTCACCTTGGATAAAAGTGTCAGTTAGATAAAACTTAATTTTAAAGACCAGGTTTGGTGCATACGACAATGGTGTACTTGGGGGAAAAACACTACAATATTTCAACAATGGCACCAGAGTACTTAATTAAACTGTATGCATGCACAGGTGGCCAAAACATCGTAAATGTATATCAATCCATTTTTCATAATGCTTATCCAAGAGATGCAAAGCCTGTTCCAAGAAGCACAGGACACCTGGTAGAGTAATGACCTAGGAGGGATGCCAATCCACACGTGGACGTCATTCACCTGATCCCATGTTCTTGGGATGAAAGAGGGAGGATGAGCAAACTCCATAAATACAGCTGGGAATCAAACCCATACTGCTGGGGATGTGAGGCCATGGTAATATCCACTGAGCCTCTACACCAACCCCTAAATAGATATCACCTTGTTTTTCTTGCATACTGTTTAGGACATTCATAATTTTCTTCACTGATCCTGATTAGTTCACATTCACACCTAGGTTTCTGGTCTTGTTGCCGTTAGGTGGATGTCAGCAGAGACTTCCAAAGCCTGCTTCTGTGGGATGGGAGAGTCCTGTGAGAAATTAATGGGAAGAAAAAGTTCATTATACAATCACGATGATAAACTACGGTGGGAAATTATTTAATGTTTTTCATATATTGTGTGAATAAGATTTTGGGGCCAAAAGACCTAAAATACGTATAGTTTTTGAAAAGGAGAATAAAAGGAAGACTTAAGTTGGAGTTGCCTGTTGGGGAAGACAAATACTTTCAGCAGCCATCCGTCAGTTTCAACTGAACTGAACAAATATGTCAAGCGTATGAACTGAGGCACACCCAGTGCATTAGGTAAGCAGGTGATTCTAAGACCATTTGCTCTCATGTGAAATGTTTATAAACATAAACTGCATAAAAGCATGTATCGCAGGCTAAGTCAGTGGCCATCCTGTCGATCTTTAAGTCGATTGCGTCGGTAAAATGTACTTCGTTTGGCAAAATAAACCTATATGGACCCCCTTCTCCGTAGCATGATTTTCAGTCATTTCAATTTTAAGTGGGATACCATTACCAAATTATAACGTTGCTGAGGTGTGGTTTCGATTGCCAGTAGTTGAAAATAGACCAGGTTTATACCTAAGTTGAATTCAGCATTCGATAAATATTTTATAAGGCACATGATGCTTTTATTAGCCGTACTTTTTTGTAGATATTTCCATGCAAGGCAATTGGCTAAAACGAGTCTCTGGCCCTTTAAGGAGGGCGGGCGCCCTCTATGGTCCAGTCGCGCCCTCTGCATTGTGGGATCGCGGCTTCCCACGTGTCTCGCTCGGCAGGGGCAGCAATATGGCAGCTACCTGAGATTGGAGGAGCTGTTGAACGACACGCAGGCACACATTTGATACAAAAGTAACACGGGGAGTTTATACAACTAGCCACCAAGGGTACCGAAGCAAGGATTCACACAGAACACGCCTGGGTGAGAGTATCTTAAACATATGTTTGTCTTGTGAGATATATTTCAGTATTCAGAAGAGGCCGGAGAAAATTATTTAGCTAGCTATTTTTTCCAAAGTATTACTTTTACATTTGGTTTATGATATAATTGTAAACTTGCTTGCGCTTGTAAGGGTTCTACTGCTGCCCGATCCATTTTAACTTAAATTTACTATCTTATGTACTGTCTTAAACCTGAACGACAGTATTGTTGGCTAACCAGGTAAGCAGTCCTGACACACTGTTGAGGCACTGGCTGATGCATGAATAAACTATAGCTAGATGTAGCTATCGAATACATTAAACGGATATTATCGTTTAGATTTATTTTCTGATCCTTCGTCATGCTAGATAGGAGTCAGGCAGACAGTACGGCTGAAGGAGCTATTGCATCATTTGCTATTAAACGTCATGTAATTGAATTTGGCACAACTAAACAACTCGTCAACAATAACTTATGTCACAATGATGACGATATACATATAGTTGGCAAACGACAGTTTTTACCAAACCTCTGGTCGGTTCATTTGGCTGGTTAGCAGACGTGTCAATCAGTGGTTAATAAATACTAGGCCTAGTCACGAAGGAGTTTGGTATGGTTTCCTATGCAGGAGGTCCAAATAAAACAAACAACGTCATGTCATTTTGTTAATATCAGTAGGTATGGGTATTGTGTGCCTCGTGAATATCGACATGCTTCAGTATGATCAAGTCGGGAATCTTTAAGGTCGTCGGCGAGCCAGCAAAATGTCTAGTCAGCATGACTGGTCCCAGACCAATAGTTACCTGGATTAACCTTCCGTTGTTAATAGTGGGGGGGGGGGGGGGGGGGGGGGGGGGGGGGGGGGGGGGGGGGGGGGGGGGGGGGGGGGGGGGGGGGGGG
>JABFDZ020000097.1:17450667-17469785 GCA_019775955.2 Pollimyrus isidori
CTTCCGTTCTCTTCAGGGGCCCGCATACATACCCCCCCCCCCCCCCCCCAGCCGCATTGGCGTGCTGCAGCAGTCAGTTTAGGGTTCTCTGGTACCGGTATTTATTTTTTTTTCTTATTATATTCCCCTTCAGGATTGCATAGCAGAAGCCTGACCTTACGCACACTTTATCAGAAATCCCCTCAATATGGCCAGTGGGGAAGATGATGACCCAATTATACAAGAGGTAAGCATTTCTGTAATGGCAGTATGATGAAACTAATGTTAAAACACCACAGCTCACCTCTTAATTCTTAATTCATTTTTGGATGAGTTTTTTATGGTTGTGTGATTTGTTTTAAGATAATCAGTACATTATAATGCTTTGTATTTAGTACAGTTAATACCTATGATGTTATCTTTTATATTCTGTCTCCAGTGTTAAGCACTTTTTTGGTCTGGGAGTGCTTGTTGCGCCTGAGCATTTTGTTCAGTTTTACTTGGGAAATGACTTCACTGGTACATTACCTAGGTATTGCTGCTTCTGTTATAGTTTTGCTTTCTGTTTAATTTCACTGTGCTAATGGAAATAAGCCACCAGAGAGACAATGGAAAGACAATAACAAGTCATTCTGCGTGGTTTTCCCCCAGCTGGCTAAAAGCTGAGAATTTGGGGACAAAATTCAGTGGTGGAAAGTGCTCAATTTTCATACTTAAAAAATAAAGTATGAAACCACACCAAAATGTTACTCAAGTAAAAATAATCCAGTAAAATACTGCTTGGTTAAAGGAAGACAAAAAGAAATACCTGTAATTAAAGTACTATATTAAAATCTATTGATCTTACAAAAATCAACCCATCCTTATATAATCACTTTGACAGCTTTGAATGTGGCATTGTCAGTTACAAGAATAAAGAAAACTGAGTGGCATATTTTCGTTCTATTCAGAAAAAGCAGCTGAACTTGCCAAACTTGCTGGCACAGATTAGTGGAACTACTTTTTTTTTTATTATTATTCTGCGGGAAACAAAGGATTGATCAATGGACCAGATTTCGTAGTGAATTATAAATATTTCTCCGGCTGGTACTTTTAGACCTCTTGTAAGCGGGGAGTGAGTCTACAGGAACCGTCCTCCCCCATTAAGGGGGAGAGTCTGATACAATCATCAGCTTTTCAAGGGGAGGAGGTCTGAGTTGGCTTGGAGTTTGGAGTGCTCACGTATAACTCGTTTTGTGTGGGGAGATGCACTGAGTCCACTTAAGCCGGCTGGATCGGGCCAATCGTGAACGTGCACTTAGGCCGCCCCTAGTCCACTGAATTTTATCGTCATTGTCGTGGTCTTTGGGCCACATTTAACCTTTAATTTTTTGCAGGTTGATGTCTATCTTGCCAAAAGTCTTGCCGGCATGCTCTACCTTTTCCAGGTAACTAGTAGTTTTTAGCGTCTTACAATCCCGCATGCCTTTTATTGTGGTATTCTGTACGTATTTCAGTAATAGGCTATTTTTTTTTGTCCGAACACACGTTAAAGCAAATGTTTGATTATTATATCTTTGTGGTGCTGTTTGCTTGAGCCGCGTCCACCTTCTGATTAGATCATGACTGTGTAGTTTTCCTGTCAAATCAATGTAAATGTACCCACGATGCAACAGAAACAAGTAAACGCTGCAGTGCCCAGTGAGGCAGACCCACTCGTTTTTAATGCAGTTAAATAATGTGAGTATAGGATGCCAGAAAAACGCATGTGTCTGTCTCAGAGTATGAAATTAACTCACTCTCCCTTCTGATTCCTCCCTCTCCTAGTATCCAGTGCGCCCCGCCACTATGACCTACGATGACACGCCCCACTTATCTGCCAAGATCAAACCAAAGCAGCAGAAGGTATGGCGGCTTCATGATGATTTATCGTCCATGTTCACACAGTAGTGTGGAAATGCCTAGTCTATCACACGCAGCACAGAATCATTAGGCCTTTATAAATAAAGAATGGAACCGTGAAGATGGGTGGGTTGCACTGCTTCGCAATGTAATTATACAGGATCTCTAACGTTCTTCTGAGAAGTGGTTTTACGTCAGTGTTCAGCATGGAGCATAATGTACCTGACTCATTGCAAACTATAATGCGGAGTGCAGCCGTCACTCTTTCCATCCATTTTCCCATGTCCGTTTGCCATTTTTAATGATGGTCGTGAGTAATGGCCGCTATACCTGTAGCAGTTAGATGGCCTAGCGGGCCCCCGCCCCAGTTCGCTGTTTACATGTGTGCTGCCTATATTTTTGAGGAAGCGAAATAGTTTAAGTAAACGGGAATGCTTCTGGGGGAGAGAGACGCGTCCCTCAGACTGGCCGGCGAAGGCGAAACGTCACTTGCCGTCTGCATGGCATTTGCAGGTGGAGCTGGAGATGACGATCGACACCATGAATCCAAATTACTGCCGCAGCAAAGGGGAGCAGATTGCCCTCAACGTGGACGGCACTGCTTCCGAGGGCTCCAACACCTACTCCATGTGCGTCCTGTGCTCTCCCGCCGGACCGCTTCTCTTTGACACTCAGACCGGCTGTTTTCTTTAGCCATGGAGATGGATAAGCTGCCCCCCCCCCTATGGTGTGATGCCATCTGACTGTCCCTCTTTCCTTAATGTCATGCCGCAGGAAGATGATGGACAAGCAGACCTTCTCCTCCATCCAGGCCACTACCAACACCTCGCGTTACGCTGCAGCCATCTTTCGTAAAGGTGGGCGAGTCGTGCTGACCAGCCGTAGCCAGCTTTGTGCCGTATACTCGATATCACACATCATGCCGAGTGCACCGTCTCACGCGTTTATGTGGCAAAGCAGTCTCAGTATGTGAACCGCGTCACCTGGTATCTGCTGCGGGTCCAGCGTGCAAACATGTAGCCCTCACTGCCAATTCGTACTTCGCTTCTCTTCCTGATGTTCTATTGGAGTAACGTCTGTTCTGAGTATGAAATATACTGATAGTGATACTTATGTCTCAGATGTTTAGGGGTTTTACCATTGGCCACCCTGGGTTCACTGCCTATCTTAGGTAAACTCTAACCCTAACCCCCCTCTGGCTGTGCTGTCCCCAGGGGAGCTCCATCTCACCCCCTTGCAGGGGATCCTCCAGATGCGTCCCAGCTTCTTCTACGTGGACAAAGCAGACTCCAAGCACCGTGAGAGGGAGGCTGCCAATGAAGGTGCGGGGGGGCTGGGGATAGCCCCACTATTTAACCAAGCCTTTAGCACACAGCTCACTGAATCGGCGTGAACCCAATCCGGTCCTCTGCGTCTGGGAGACACTGCTGTGTCTTCATACGCCATGAAACTGCTGCCACTAGCCTGCTCTCTCAAGACCACGGCTGGGGAACCCGATCTATGGAGGGACGGTGTGGGTTTTCGGGATGACCTCTGTCAGCCAGTAATAAAGCAGTGGTTCCAGTCCTTGGGACTTGCTGTTATTGGCTGATTGAGAGGCCATCCCAAAAACACGTACCGGCCCTCCACGGATCAAGTTCCCCACCCCTGATCTAGACTGACGTACAGCCTTTTTCCCTCATAGTCCTATTCGCTCAGATGACCTCACTGTTCTGCTGTGTTGCGTTTCATGCCTACAGTTGCTAGGTAATATTTTCATGCCTATAGGCACATGTCACTTTATACCAGTCTTTAGATTTTGTATATGTAGAGTATATATTTGTCATTAACTATAAGTATTAATACAAATATAATGTCCACTTTTCATATCATGAATATGCTTGACGTTTCATTTATCCACGTATATTTGTCTATATCTACTGAAATTTCAAAACATCAAATTTGTCTATTTCTACTGAAAGTGTGACTCGGCTGTTGGCTGCGTTTTATCGTCTGTTATGTGCAGCGACAATAAAGACACGTTATTCCATCCCGTTCTGTCCTTTGAGGTTAAGGAGTCTGACTGTGGCATGTTGTGTCCAGGTGGGGACTCCTCCCAGGATGAGGCTGAGGAGGACGTCAAGCAAATCACGGTGAGTCTTCCCACGTGGCTGAACGTGCCCTGACCGCCGGTCACGGGGGGGGCACCTTGGCGCCCCAACGCTCACCGCCCTCGCACCCGCGCAGGTGCGGTTCTCGCGGCCGGAGTCGGAGCAGGCGCGCCAGCGACGCATTCAGTCGTACGAGTTCCTGCAGAAGAAGCAGGCAGAGGAACCGTGGGTTCATCTGCACTACTACGGTATCAAGGTGGGTGCGACCAGTTTGGGAGGCTCGTGCAGTGCATTGTGGGTAGAGGCCGCCGTGGACTCAGCCATGGCAGTCACTCGGAGTGGATCCTTTTTTTTCATGTGCGCCATTCCGCTGTCCGTGTCTCTAACAGGACGGGCGCTCGGAGCACGAGAGGCAGTACCTGTTCTGCCAGTCAATGGGCATGTCTGAGAACACGGAGCTGGTGAAGACTCGCAGGTGGGCGTGGCCCCGGGCCGAACCCCTGCTCATTTATCGTCGTCACCCCCTGGGGCTCAGAATCAGAATCAGAACCCCCCCCCCACACACAAACACACACACACCTGAGACCTTATCACACCACGGCAGAGAAGGCCCCATTCATTACATTTATCCTTTCTCGTAATTGTCAATCGTAATAATTTGGCCCTGCTGTAAACTTTGCATTTCTGTTTGTGTTTCTCTAACTTAAACTGAGCTCCATTGTGACATGATTTCTTTATGACCTTTTTTTTATATGATCAGCGAGTACCTGTCTATGCTGATGCCCCCTGTCACAGAGGAGAAGATGTAAGTATCCAGTAAAAATATCTACCGGCTTTGGACAGGGTGTGACTGGGAGAGAGCTGACCCGTCTCTGTTTTCAGCGTAAAGCCGGTGGGGCCCAGTAACGTGCTGTCCATGGCCCAGCTGAGGACGCTGCCCCTCGGCGATCAAGTGAAAACTCTGATGAAGAACGGTGAGAGGCGCCCCCGCCTGGCCGGCTGGCTTATCTGCAGCTCTGACCCTCTTGGGTCAAGTCTAAACCCACCACTGTCGGTTCCGCCAAACCAGTGAAGGTGATGCCGTTCGCCAACCTGATGGGCTTGCTGAGCCAGGGCACCGACTCGACGACAGTGCTGCGGTGCATCCAGCAGGTGGCGATGCTCGTGCAAGGAAACTGGGTCGTCAAGAGGTAAGTAAGCCTGACGGGACTTGTGCTGTGACCCCCCCCGTGCCTTCTGCCCTCCAGAGAAACGCAGACTCCTTTGGCTCTCCCAGGCTTATTCTGGATGATTAGCTATATTTTTGTTTTCAGCTTGATCTTGCATGTGGCTTAGCGCTTAATCCCCCTGGCTCTGTAATGACCGACCTGTGTTCGCCTGTCCCGTTTTCAGTGACGTGCTCTACCCCAAAGAAAGCTGCAGTCCGCACAGCGGCGTTCCCGCGGAGGTGCTCTGCCGGGGCAGGGACTACGTGGTGAGCCTCTTCCGGAGGGCAGGGGGGCGTGGATTTTAGGCAGATGTCAATAAACAGGTGCTGGGAACATCCATGCCGAGCAGGGGGGGGTTTATTATGGTGTAGGCCGCTATAAGTCTAGCGGATTTTGCATTGTGAGATGAAAGCAGTTAATTATATCATTGGTCACTATGAATAGATGTTTGTTCTGGTACTTAGTGACTGTGTATCTTTTTAGATGTGGAGGTTTACCCAAGAGCGCTCCGTAATGCGGAAGGAGGTTGCAGCCATCATCAAGGTGGGTTATCACTTTTGTTGTTGTAGTTAATCACTTTAGCACTAGGTGTCACTAAAGGACCATCTGCTGCGTGAACGTCAGCCTTCTGGTTTGAGTGCTGATATTGTGAAGTGGAAGGCTGGTCTTTTTCATAGGTTTAAAATCGGTGCATTGCGTGCTCTTGGGTACTTGATGAAACGTCCTGGGGCCTTGTGGTGTCCCTTCCTTCCGTCCACAGAGGTAGAGATGACCCAGTAAAAAGTGAATAAATGTGACTGTACTGTTCAGCCTTTGTCTCACTCGTCCTGTCCTCTCTGTGCTCACAGCTTCCGCCAGAAGATGTGAAGGACTTTCTGGAACAGATGTCTGTTGCTCGGGTGAACCGTGGCTGGGAATTCATTCTCCCGACCGACACGGAGTTTGTGAAGAAGCACCCAGATGTGGCCCAGAGGCAGTACATGCTGTGGCTCGGCATCCAGACCAAGTATGCTGGTGGTGGGGAGGGGGGGCGTTGGGCTCCGTCTACACTAGGTGATTTTCTACGACAGTGTGGAAACCATCTAGTGATGTGAAGCAGTGCTAGCATGTGAAGTCTGAACAGTCATCGCTCAGTGCATGTTAACATTTAACCTAGAATCATTTGTGTGGATGCAGGCTTGGTTACAGTTCACACTAACTGTATTATGGTGGATAGACAGCTGGTTTCTAAATGGGTTGTGTGTTTACAGGTTGGAAAAGGTGTTCAATCTCTCAAAGGAAGATATGATGATAAAAAAGGTCGATCCTCCAACTGGTAAGTTTGTGTAAATGTGAATTTATTCTCCGTCTCTGTGCTCAACCAACAAGGTTTATTTATTTTTTTTGTCCGTTGAATCTACAGCTCAGCCAATGAGTAAACTGGTTGAGGAGACCACGCATTTTGAGATTCATATCAATTGTTAATTATTTAGGAGGAACCAAATAATTAGCCATGTATTGTTGATGAGGTGAATGTCGTAGCAGTAGAGCCTGTTGGATGCTTCTGCGCCTTTACGTAAAGGGTCCTTGTCGTATCTCAGCGGCGCATGTGACTGGGGATCAGCGGATCAAGGCTGCCCGCGATCGCGCCCGGGAGAACCAGGCCTCGCTGCAGAAGGAGCACACGCAGCGGAAGCGGGGGGGCGCCGGCCTGCGGGTCAAGGAGGAGCCTGTGAGCGACGGCGAGGAACCCATGGACACCGCTTTGCCCAACGGCTCGCTTAACGGGCACCCAGATGGCGACGAGGCCCCCCCCGCGGACACCCTCAACGGGCATAGTGTGCACACGCCTAGCCAAGAGCTGCAGGACTTCGTGGAAGCCACCTTCCGGAAGCACTTTGTGCTGACGCTGAGTGAGGTGAAGAGGCTCTTCAACCTGCACCTGGCCAGCCTGCCCCCTGGGCACAGCCTGTTCGGGGGCATCTCGGACCGCCTGCTGCAGGACGCCATCCTCCTCTGCCGCTGCCGTCAGATCCTGGTGCCTGTGAGTACCCAGGACGGACGCGGCCACGGCTTCGCTCCACCTTTACTCTGAAAGCTGGCTCCCGCCGGCCCCCACCGCTACGAGCCGCCGTCTGCTGGAAATCCAGGCTGTCAGAGGTCATGGGGGCCCCTGCTGTGCGCTGACACGCGCTGATGTTTGTGGTCCTCCACGCTACATTTTTAGAAGGAACGGTTTTAGTGAACAGTCTATGGCTACATGGTGACAAAAAATGGTGTCTCTGGTCTGGTATTTTAGTGCTTTCCTACATTTGTTCCAATTAATTTAATAGTTGGTTTGAATGGAATCGATAGCCTCAAAGTCAGTAATGGTGCAAGTCCATAAATAGAACATTTATCAAGCTTGATTAGTAGTGGTATTCAATGTAACTACCTCCAGTCTGTACCAGTAAGATTAACCCTCACAATTCACTGAAAGGGGTACAGAGATATTTAAGGCTCTGCGAACCAGCTAAACCATCGGATAAATATTGCAGCATGGGGTCATTTTGTTCTGGGATTACAAAAGCTAAACATTCTCCAGGAGGTGCCAGGGAACCATAGAATATCACACGGCCTCTTACCTTCCAAGTAGAGAAGCAGGACAAACCATTTCCTTGCTAGGACCGACTCCAGCGCTGGTCTCTGCTTTGCCCTGAGCTCCCTGTTAGGTGGCGTCTGGACAGCTGAGTGAACTATGTTCTACTCAGTTATCCAGAACTTAAACACAAGATTGCGAGTCATTCAGGCTGAAATAATTTGGTGAAACAATGTTCAAAAAGAAAAGTGTAGTTTTTGTTTTCTTTCCCTTGATACATATTGTTAAAATGATGCAGGCATTTAGAAAAGCAGCCTAAGGAAACCCTACTTTGTGGTTTGTGGGGTAAAGTAGCTTTGTTGCCATTTTCCTTGGCAGATTCTCAGCCCATGAACCATTGTGATTTTAACATTTTCATCCTCCTTGTATGGGCACAAAGATTTAAAGGATGAGGTGTTTTGTTTAATCTCTGTAATTCTGTATGGTGAGGTTGTGTGTAGATGCACAAAGGCAGTAATGTCTCCTATTCAGAGGTTCTCCTCAGTGCTTGCTGTGACAATTGTGAGAACTGCGGTCTTGGCCTTTCATAGCGGTGTGTGTTTCTCCCGAGGGAGATCGGGTCGGAACCTGTGGCCGGCGCGCAGGAGCTGCCTCCGGAGGCGTCCCGCTTGGGCGCCTGGCATTCTCAGGTTCCCCCTGTGCCACCCTCCCTCTCCTGTACCCAGGCGATACAAGCTCTCCTGCCAGAACGGAAATGGCCACTGAAGAGGGACTCGTCCCGGTAATGAAATTCGGGCTCTTTTGTTTTTTGTTTTTTTTAACCTCCAGGTACATAAATACCTGGAAGAAACCAAAGCGACAGGTTCAGTGTGATCTGCTGGCATTTGTGCGCGGTGTCTGCTGGCCTCGTATTTCCTCACAGAATGTCACACACGTTCCATTAAGCAGATTGTGTGTCAAAGTCCCTGGTCCTTCCCTGTTTTTTTTTTCTCTGAGATCTAGGATTGTCTGAATTTTGCCTCCTCATTTCAGATCCCCCTTCTTTGTGTAGAAACACTGGACCGTTTGTCCTGCTCTGGTCATTCTGTTGTCTTCTTGGGAGATTCAGTCAGACTTTTTTTTTTTTTCTTTTAAAAAAAAAAAAAAAAGATCCATCTGGTACCATCCAAGTTTCCCTTTACAGGTTCTCAAGCTGATAAATTCACTTTATTTTTAGCGCAGGACACCTTGGCATTCAGCTTGGAAAACAATTTGAGTTTTGGGCCTAAAAGTTGTGAACTGTATGCAATGAAATATGGCAGACCTTGCATAGTTTATAATTTGCTACAGAAACTCACCTCCTACTAATCTGAATATTAATATTGGTTTTCAGTGCAGTCGTGCATTACAGAACCTCCAATGTTCTGTTGTTAGTTCAGTGTGAGTCAGTGCCGTGTCGATCTATGCGGAGATGAAACGGCTTTGCATGGCATCAAGTGCAGGTGTTTATTAACCAGTGAGGATGAAACGTCCCAGATGTTTCTCATCACTCATGCCGTCCCTGGGATTATTGCTGTGTCCCTGTATGGTGCTCGTCTTGTGTGCGACCTCTTCCCCGTCGTGTCAGGCAGCACCGCGCGGCTTGGTGTGCAAGTCCCTGCTGCGGGATGAGGGTGTGGCTGTGGCCCTCGTGTCCGCACTCCCTCCCATGCGGAGTAACGCAGCCCAGGGACATTCGGGTTCTCTGACGGAGCGAGCGCTCTCCGGAGACGGCTTTGTGACGTCTGTTAGTCGGGCGGATGCTGCCCCCGGCCTCGGGACCGTAGGAGGCCAGGATGCTCTTGAGGATTATACCTCCTTTCTGGGGCTTCCCATTCTTCTGCTGCTTCCTTAAGCCTTTTGAAATGGTGGTGGATTGTTTCCAGAACACCAGCGTTTCCATCTCTGTATTTTGAGTGAATTTCTGATTTGTCTTTTTTAAATTTTTCAGAAAGAAAATACATTTGTAGGCAAGGACGTATACAACTCTACTCTATCAAATTTAAATAAATAAAGATAATAGTAGCACTGATATCTACATGTAATCAAAAACCTCCACTAAAATAAAAATACTAAAAATAAACAAAAAAAATGAAGTGAACAGATAATAAAAAAAATAAATAAATAAAACAATCTATGGTATTTATATATTCCTTTGAGTAAGATATTACATCTGTATTGTATTTTCTTCTATTTAACAACTATTATACACATCATAACACCAGAATTTCTGATTGTCTTATTGTAAAAGATTGAGAACAGTCCAGTCGTCGCAAGTCAAACGGAACCTTACTAATCTTTCCCTGCCTTCTTAGCCAGTGTGGCCATCAGATAAGGCAGATCTAATTTTACCAAACATGAAATTGATTTTCCTGCTCGTTTTACAAGCACCTAGTGCCGGTTAGTATCTGGACTCAAACACTTCCTGTGTACGCTGCTGCTCCTCTCTTGGAGAAGGCAGGTCTTCCAGCACGAACGCGTTTGCAGGACAGCTACGTGACGTCCTCTCCACGCTGACAGCTCGTCCGCATGTTTCCCTGATGTGATTTTCATGCAGGTCCGTGAATTAAGGACAAGCTCATGCTCGGGGTTCAGTGCTGTTTGTAACCCAGTTCAGCTGATTTGCAGCATTCTTGCTTGGTGAGGGTGACTTCATGCCAGCAGGGAGTCGCTGACGAACGGCAGCAGCCGTGGCCTTAATTTCAGCCGACACCGTCCGCTTTACAAAGACGGGACAGAATTTTGGCTTGTAGCCTTCGCTGCGGTGACTGCACACTGGCTCCTGCTGAGGTTTATCTTAAGCCCTTCTAAAGTGGGTCGGTGGATTATGGAGTCTAGGGGGAGTGAGAGGGAGGTGCGAGATGCGGAGCTGCTATTAACAGTAAGGAGGACAGCACATAGTACTGGTTACACTGGGTCTAAGCGCGGTGTGCTGCGGGTATTAATGCCGTGGCGGTTAGTGTCGGCAACCTGAAGAATACAGAACCTTGTCACCCTAAATATTTATTTCTATGAGGAAAATTTAGTCATTCATTTCTGTAAATATGCTGGTTGACAGATATCGCATGCATATTGTCTCTTTGGATAAGAGAGAACACCTATGACGTTTTTAATACTGGCTGTGGCCCAGCCTTGAGTGACCTGCTCTTCACTCAGCATTATTTGCCTGGCTGTCATCATGCACCCAAATCAGGTTATATTGAGAGAATGGCACGGAAAGGCCTGTGGCAATAACTTTTTTTTTCAGGCATTTAATGCTCATGGCTTAATTCTAACTATATAATAAAAGTTTAAGATTTCACTGTTTTGATCCTCCTGCTTCCAAGGGTTTTATTTGTCCCATGCAAAGCATGCAGCCAGACTGTAACCTGCAGTTAAATGTTAGGCGGCGAGTGCCATCATAATAAATGGTGAAAGCAGAAAAACGTTTAAGGAATCGTTATAAGACACCAAATTATTTTAGTCTGAATGACTTGCCTCTTCGTGTGTAAGGCTCAGTCTCACATGGTTGTTTAAGTTAATCAACCATACGCCATTGGGTGTAAGAGCAGAGCTGAAATGGCGGCTGGGGTGGGGGGTTGCTGTTATTTGGTGGCTGTAGAGGTGACACAGCGTGCCTGCTGTCAGGTCTGTTTTATTGTCGGAGTTTTTCTTTCTTTATGGACGGCCAGTGGCCTTTTATCTATATGAAAATTGATCACTCCCTGTTTACATTTTATAATCTTTATTCAGGCCTGTTGTAAATTGGGAAGCTGCCCGTACAGTGAGCACTGTGTCACTGGATCTTGTCTCTCGCTCTTCAGTTTCCTTCGCAGAGCTCAGCTGCAGCAGACGAGCAGAAGGTTTTTGCTGTATGGGAGACAGGAGAGACCTTCGATAAGGTAAAGTTTGAAGTTTACAAGCGAGGGTCTTGGGTGTCCGTGCTCCAGTGCGCGCTCTAGTCAAGGCTCCCTGTGCTGATATTCTGTCCGCTCCATGGCCCCTCCCAGTATCGACAGGTCCTGTTCGAGATCTTCATGAAAAACTACCGTGTCAGGAGGACCTTGGTGCAGACACGACTGACGCAGGAGCTGGGCAACGGAGTCACGAAGGCCGACATCGACAGGCTTCTCAAGGTGAGCTGTTACTCGCCCATGCTTTATGTAGATATACTTGGAATATAGATATATTTGGGAAAAAGCTGAACATGCCATGTTGCAACTTTGCAGGAAATTTTGTTCCTGTTAGGCATAGCGTGCTGGCCTAGGTGGGGAAATAATAGGGGCCCACCTTATTAGCCAATGATGTGTTTTGAATTGAGTGACAGGGATGAGGGCTGTCTGAGGTCCAATCAGCAGGGGCCTATGCCTCTGGCCCCGTACCTCTGTATGCTGCCATGTGCTGGCAGGTTCTAATTCTGCATGTGTTTCTCTCTCGCTGCAGGAATGCTGCGTCAGTTACGGGAGCATGTGGTACCTGAAGGGCACCGTGCATTCCTGACACCGAGGGAAAGGCCCGGCCAGATCCATCATCCAGTAATCTCCTCCTCATCTGAGTGGGAGGGTTCTTCAAAGGAGTGCGGAGCTGAATCACGGACCAATCACTGCCCTCTGCGTCCCGCCTCCAAGATGGGGGCTGGGGGGGATAAAGATGCTAGTTGGTCTGCTCCAGACTGTGTGCCATTAATTTACCTGAAATCACGGTTGAGCATGACGTAGACTGGCAGGGAAACGGTCTAAGTCCACGATCAACACCTAGATTATTCACAGAAGCGCTGGAGGCCTGAAAGCTGTCAATGTTTGTGTAGCATGGAGAATTGGACAGGCACATGCAATTCAAATACAAGTTTGAATTCCTGAGACATGTAACCCCTCAAACTGAATGCCAGGGGAATACAGCTAGCTAATTAAACTATTAATAGTCATGAGATTTTACCCTGCTTGTGGCCTTTGGAAGACTATGAAGTCGTCAGGTTTTACCATACCTTTTTCCTACGATTTCACTGCGGGACTGTGATCACGCTTTTGTTGAGGGCCTTAAATCTTTGTCATTAGAGGCACATTTTCAATTCCCCCCTCCCCCCCCGTTTTCTGCCTCTTGCATGGCGCGGTGAGGCTGAGCCTCACGGGACCAGTGTGTTTGCGGTTGGCGTCCCCTGTCCGCACAGCGGTGATGCGGCCTGGAGGCCGAGGCCTTGGTTGTCCTGCCTCATGTCAGTGGACTGATGCCACGGACGGCTAATAAGTCGTCTGGTAGAATTGGAATTGCCTGCAGTTGTTCAAAAGTCACTTCGAATCTGTGGATCTCATGTTTACAAAATGCACTTTGCTATTCTGAGTTTTCGTACTGTATGGCAAATAAGTTCTGAACAACGTAGCCAAAGTCTAACAGCACAGGCTAGAAGGGTTGGATGTAGGCCATGGAAAAGAAGTTTTTTTTTTTTTTTTTCTTTTTTCTTTAAATAGGATAATCGGTGGCTTATTTTTAAGTGACATACCAGGACCTTTTAGCTTAGGAAGTGCTTTCCTGAGCCATACTAATAGTTTGGTAATAACAGGAGGAGGGGAAAAACAAAAAGTACATAGTTTTATATGGCTAGTTAATTAATTTGAGCTCCTGTTCTTGTATTGAGACCCAGCCATTAATTGCATTGTTCTTGCCCTGTTTGATTTGCATAGGTTAAAAAAAGAGAGAAAATATTAAATCATTGGAGTTCAGATAAAATGTTGGAAAATTAATTTCTGAATAGACTGTGGCTGTCTGTTGGGGCCTGCTTAAAATATATTTTATAATATGCAACTGAGACACTATGCTATTCAGGGATTCTCTGACCTGATCAAGAGAAGCTTGTTAGCTGCCAGTGTTATGGGCCCTGCTGCCATATCAATGATTCTTCGAACCTGGCTTGATACAGGGCTTGCATCACTTCCTGTCAGGTACTTCAAATGCGCCGGGCAAGAGGTCGACTCCTATTCTGAGATGTTGTCCTTTTATTTTCTTGACAGTCCACAGTCCAGAGGTTAATACTGTTATGCAGTTGCCTGTTGTTGTGCCTCCATTTTTTACTGGTTTACAAGCGAGGGGTAAGTCTGGTTTTGTTCAAACCATCAAACCAAATCAAGAAGGGCCTCACCTGAAAACCTTAGTTCGACGAAAGAAAAGCTGTGATGACATGTTCGTGTTTTGTTTCTGCACCCAGACGACTTGAGAGAGTGATGTACAGTTGTAAAAATACATAGATTTATCTTTTTTTTTTTTTTTAATTCTCTGTAGTGGGCTGGTGGTGAGAGTGAGCACCAAGGCTGTTTAGTGACTCTGGGGATGTCCCAAAGAGGTCAGAGGGTGAAAGTGCCTCAAGTCACTCATTACACTCAGACTGAGTGAGGGCTTCATCAAAACTGCCCATTTAATTATGGATTATTTTTTTCCCTCATTGATTTCCCCTCCCACCCCCCCATTTGGCGTTTGCGCTACGTCGGTGGTTAAGAGAAACATTTAAACCTTTCCTTGTGTACCGAGTCTCATTTCAAACGTCAATGATCCTTAACTGGTCTTTGTAAGATGATGCTGTAGACTGTGGGTATTAACTCTACATGGTCTGTGAAGGCTGGATTAAGGTATTTATGCGTCTCCTCCCCCAAGTCTTGTCGTAATAAAGCAGTGACAACCTCATACCGCTTCTCTATAATAGTGGAATCATGAAGTAGACATCTGCCACTCATCTGTGGATCGTTGATTGACCTTTAATTTGGTGTCATGACATGTCCTGCATCTTGGTTGAGTCTCACGTTTCACCATCATGACGACCATGTGCGATTTAATTCTGTCGAACGTCGACCTCTTCAGCATTAACGTGACACTTTATCAGCCATCTTCATATCGTCACAAATCACTTTATTGGTTTTTCCCCAAAGTCAGTGCCGTTATTACAAGGCGACGCTGTCGTAGCTCAGCCACCACAGATGGGGCTTATTTTTCTAACTTGCACTATACACACACGCCAGATAAAATGAAACAAGGATCACCTTGCCGGTTAGTGCTCTTATGGGTTTGGGAAATCGAGATGGTTTCTCTTGCACAAAACAATGATGCAGATCCTGTGGCCGAGCTGGGTGTCTTCATGGGCCGAGTCGTCGACCTGAGTCACGTCCTTTGTCTCCTGTGTATTCTGGTCTTGGTCACATCCATTTGTTAAACGTTCACCTCCCTCCCAGACTGAAAAAAAGGGCCAATCCCTCTCATCCAATTGCAGGGTGTGAAACACACTGATGTAAATAGCTAAATGTAATTGCAAAATAATTCTGTTAATATTAAAATGTTTGCGATGGACTTAAAAAAATAGTGCACCACCAAAGTAGAAACTCATACTTCCTGTAATTCTCTCCTAATCTTTCATAATTACATTTTTTAAACGCTGTAATCAGAGAACTTAATCACTATTGTGTAGAATGGATTTAAACCAGTATGTGCTCATCTGTAAGGAATTGAATTAAATCCAGTAAGCCGGTAGTACTTGTTTAACCTTAGAAAAAGAAAAATCCATTTATATTAAGCCTGTATCATAGTAATAAACCAAATGTGCAGGGTTTGAGTTATACATTGCACATTTTATGCATGTTGAGGCTCCTGAGGTAATGTTGATCATTTTCGGTATTCTTCAAAACATCAAAAATGATGGGGCTGAGATTGAAGAAAAAAAAAACAAGAAACCACAACTAACATGTATTCCAAAGCGATCCAACGTGCAGGTGGAGATCCAGCATGCAGGTGTAATCGTGCAGTCATCTACCTTTCCACCTCACAGAAACTACATCTTGACTCCTGTTAGCTGAATACTGCTGAGCAATAGGTATTAAATTAATCAACAATGGTAACCTTGGAACACAGTGAACTGAACTGGAACATATCAAAACATCTCCACACACTCCAAAGCACAGAACACACTGGCCAAGAGGATCCTGGACAGAATTACCACACACTGGACACTCCTGCGGCACGTTTCCGTTTTAACACCACTTACCCACCACTGTGCTTGTGAGAAACGCCGCACTAGACAATCACGCCCTCGAGGGCTCCATCTGAGCGCCACATCAACATGCTGCCTCATTATTTTAGTGGCTCCATGACGAGACGTCCATATACTCACTGGTATAAAGCAAACATGCCGCTACCAATACACTGGTCATTGCATACATTATGCAACCTACTCTCATTCCATTCTTTCGAAACATATTTTTTCATCAGTTTCATTTGCAGGAAAAAAAAAACAACACTGGCTTTCTAACAATATGAAACACGGGCAGTAGCTCATTCTGAAAGGGTGAAAACACAGCTTAGTCATTCCCTGAACCAACCAAGCCCCAGTACCCCAGCCTGGCATGGGCATTAATAGTGTACAGTAAAATGCAGATTTTAAATAAGTTAAACACAAAAACAGAATGCTTGTGGGAGGAGTCGAATGGGGGGGGGTATATTTGTTTCCAGGTGCTATGTGGAGCTTCAGACCTTCAGGTATCCCCCTGTGGTAACTGCCCGCCCCGCACAGGAGCGTCACTGTGCGTCACTCAGCTTGGCCTTGTTCTCACTCAGGTCCTCTTTGGTCTTCTGGATACAGCTGAAGAGCTCCTGAAAGAGGGCCTTGTATTCAGGCTGCTGGCCGTCGGCCTCGGGGGAGGGCTCCTCGCCCAGGGCCCGACTCCGGCTGCCTGGCCTCACCGCCGGAGTCTGCACCGCCTTGTGACTCCACTGCTCCGAGCCCTGCTGGCAGTGCCGCAGCAGTTCATCGTACTTCAGCTGGAGGGCGCTGTACTGGGCGTCCACCTCGTTGAGCAGGGAGATGCCACGCTCCTTGACCACCTCTGCGCGGCGGATGCACGTGCCCTCGTGCCCAAGCCGGAACTCCGCGCCCTTCAGGAAGCTCTCGCTGGCATGGCGAGCCAGCGTGGGCCGGCCCCGCCGCGTGGCCCCCTTCAGTTCGTCCTCCTCCGCGGGGCTCGGCTCCTCCCCAAGCTCAAAGAACACAGAGTCGGGCAGCAGCCTCTCTCCCCTGCCGCCGCCATCGGCCCTCCACAGCTCCCGCAGCTCCTGCACCTCAGCCTCCAGCTCCCGCATCCGCGCCTGGTCGCCCTCCAGCTCCCGCAGCCGGCGCTCCAGCTCGCCCACCTCCTGGGCCAGGAGTTCCGCCTCCCGCTCCACCTCTGCACGCCGTCCCTGCTCCGCCCCTAGCTGGGTCTGCAGGGTCCGCATGGAACGCTTCAAGGACGCATTCTCCTCCGTGGCCAGCAGGGTGCCCTCCACCTGTGCCAGGTCACGCGACGAATACCTACAACAGAAACACAGAATGCTCATCCATCCATCCCCAAATCCCATGCGTTTCTCCCTGTAGAGGGAGAATTTTAATTCCAGTATTGAAACTTAACAATACCATCTTATACATGAATAAATATAGCTTATGTGGGGTTTGCATGCTCACTTTGTGTTGTTGTGAGGTTCTCTCCAAGTACTACAGTTTCCTCTCACAGTCCAAACACATGCTGAGGTTAATTTACCTCATTGCCAGTATGTTATTCAGGTTTCTAAACCCGCCCCCACACAGCCTACAGACCAGCAGGCTGCATGATGCAAAGATGATGAACTGGTTTTATGCAAATTCTCCCAGAGAACACAGTGGCAAGTGCTTATTGATGAAAATCTTGGTATTACAGGAGTCCTGGCATGTATAAATGAAGCAGAGCATGTGCGCCTACAAATGGCGAATAAATGCGCCTTTATGCTGGTCGGCATGCACACAGTGCCACTCCCTCCCTCACCTGTGCACGCTGTACAGCTCCTGGAGACAGGAGACGCTGTGTGTGCCCAGGGCTCGCCGCTGCTGGTCTGGGCACCCCGATGGCGCACCCCTTAGCTCCTCCACCTGCGTCTGCAGCCCCTCCACCTGCGTCTGCAGGCCGTCGATCGTCTCCGTCAGGCTGGGGAGAGAACGCGCCACCGCGGCTTGGACCGGCTACCATCACTATGGAATCATGACTTCCCTGCCTGCCCCCCCACGCCCTCCAATCCCTGCACTAGACCTCTCAATCTTCTGCTGGGCCAGGCGATTGTCCAGGACCAGATGCTGGTTGCCTTTCTCCAGATCGCGGGCGGTGACGTCCAGCTGCTCGTACTGCTTGGCGTGCTGCTCATTCATCTGCCTCAGAAGGTCCACTTGCTTGGAGAGGTACTGTGGCAGATGGACAGGAGGACAACACGTCAGAAAATGGACGCTTTACACCATCGGGCTTCAGTCAAACACTCCTCCATAAAAATGACCCATATTTGTTTCTATGCTGTAATTAAAACTACAAATTTCACAAACTGGCCATAATAGTGTGAAGTACAGTTAAATATCAATCCTACTACTATACTACATGATTTTTACAGAAACTTGAAACACAGAGGACATAACTGGGAAACAACTCTGAACAGGCCAATAAAAACCATGGTTTTACACAGGAAAACTGTTACCATAGTGATGGTATTCACACATTCTTTAAAAAGATACAGTGGATTTGACAGTATGTGGTGTTTCTGACTCCTGACACTGTCCAAAATGGACTTTAGCATCTAATTAAATTGAAAAATTAAGGTTACAGGGACAAGCAGCTCAGCATCACCTCACTCCATAACCTTATAACGGACGTTATCTGATTTCGCTCTCAACTCATTTTAACAGTCTCTTACCACAAGGCGGAAGAGGACGACTGAAACAAGAACGAACAAAGGAAGAACAAGAAAACACACGATTCATACTGCACATCACTGCATGCATATAGAAAAAATATTTCCTGACTAAGAAAGAGTAAAAGTTAATTCCCTTCCTTTTCCTCCAAATTCCTTATATAGACTCAAATGAACGGTGCAGACCTAGATGTTAAGTGCAGCTAATGCTTTAGTTGCAGCTTAAATTATTAGAATTGAAGCCACAATCCTGGAGACGTGCGACCACAGTGCCACCCACCAAGTCACAGCGTCATCCTCAGATTGTATAACCATTCAGTTTTTACCTTGTAGTCAAACCCTCAGCTTTTCCTTCATGATTCTAGATCTTTAATTACCACCCTCTGCCACAATTACACATAATCCATCCATCCGTACATCTATCCAGCTGAGAAACCAATGTCATAATTCCTCGCAAACATAACTACCAATTTTCTCTCTTAAGACAGAGGTGTCAAAGTTAGGGCCCGCAAATGAATTATCTATGCCCCCCGGGATGATATTTGATGGTATTAGAACCGACCCGCAGGCCACAGCCGCCTGCTGCTGTTTTGCACGCACCAATACTCCATTTCCCACAATGCAACGGTAGCCCGCGAACTCACTCTTCTTTGAAGGAAGTTTGTTTTTGTCTGTGAACCTGTTGAAAAA
>JABFDZ020000097.1:17469885-17485436 GCA_019775955.2 Pollimyrus isidori
TCACTTGAAATTAGTGACAGAGCCATACAAAAATGTTGGATTGTTCATTTAATCATTAAATAAAACACAGTACACTGTGTTAGGTCTTGGTTCAATAGGTTACGTGCAATCATTTTAATATGTTTTAATAAACATTGACCCAGTCTGGCGCTCGGCTTGTAGCAAATTTGTTTTTTTGGCCCTCTAATGTATTTGACTGACATCCGTGTCTTAAGAAAATCAGTAACATCTTTGTTCTCAAAAAACCGGAGGCCAGTGCAGAAAACGTCTTTTCAGGTTCTTCTCTGGACTGAACAGGACTTAAGGCAGGAAACCCTTGCAGGAAGCTGTGGCTTCTGCGGTGTAACAGAAAAAAAACGACAGCAGCTTAATGTCCCTTTGCTGACACAAAGCCTCATTAACTATACATTGTAATAAGATATGAGCATAGTCGGTCTTTACCGGCCACATTTATACCCGATTCAGTTGGTCTCAATAAAACATTTCTCCATTGTGATGTTCTCACACACGCGCGCGCGCGCGCGCGCACACACACACACACACACACACACACACACACACACACACACAAGTCCGCAGCATCAAGGTCATAATGAAACAAAGTATGGTTGTCTGCATTAAGGTAAGGAAATGTGAAGGTGCTAATTTAACCTATGAAGACTTAAAGCACAATTTTGATGCAGAGTTACTAGTACGAAAAAAGAGAAGCGGCACAGTTTTCAGCAAAAGGCCTCTTTTACCAGCAGTACCACACAGTGCAATAACCTGTGAGGAGGATCACCTGAGCAGAGCTCCAAGAAGAAATAAGGGCGACTTTTCATAAACAGAGTACTGCAGGAAGCCAAGATGGCACACTTCAGCTCACTCTCATACGGGTCCGGAGCCAATCCGGGAGGCCGGATGGGGCGCCAACCCATAGGAGGGCACACTCACACGCCATTGACTCACACATGCACACCTACGGGCAACTTGGTAACTCCAATCAGCCTCAGCATGTTTTTGGACCGTGGAGGAAACTGGAGTAGCTGGAGGAAACCCCACGACGACACGGGGAGAACATGCAAACCCCACACACGGAACCCTGGAGGAGACTCGAACCCGGGTTCCAGAGGTGTGATGTGACAGTGCTAACCTCTGCACCATCATGCCACCCGCTCTCATATTGTACATTTTTCTATTTGTTTAACAGCGTGGTATCGTCTGCTTCCATTTTTAATGCGCTGTATACCTGCGACAAAACTCTTGAATTAACAGAGTTCATTTAAAATGCAAATATTAGCAAGGCATTTTCATATCAATATAGAAGAAAGCATATACTCTTAGGTGCCCAATCACTGCTTCAACCGCAAAAGTGACTCCGGTGGATAAATGGCGGTACCGCGTTACCTCAATCTCCTGCAGCTGCTCCTGGTTGGTGGTGTACAACTGCTGCATCCCCTCCTCTAGCTCCCGGTTCCTGTCCAGCAGCGTCTTCCCCAGTTCAGCAGCCAGATGCAGGTCTGTAACCACAGCAAACAGTATGCTGGTCACCAGCTCCATTAACATGCAAACAACACTGGATGGGCCCTGAGATTAGGGGAAAAACCAAACCAACCAAAATAATTGAATGCATATATATCCATCCATTTTCCAAACCGCTTATCCTACTGGGTCGCGGGGGGTCCGGAGCGCGCATATATACAAGTTAGGTTTAAGTCATTTTTAAGTCAATGTTTTATTTTGATACAAAATACCCAAAAATATCTAATAATTCTTTTTAATGGTTTTTGAGATATGGTTATTGCGGTAGCCAGTGGAATATCCAAAGGTAGCCAAATACGTATACACCCATATTACCACCACACATGAAAAATAATACAACCAAAATATAGATTATTTTATTATTACCTGATTACTATAGGGACGTCCCGTTCAGTTCCACGGCGGAAACAGTTTCCGCAGTTGATGGTGAGGTTTTGCTTTGAATTTCCTGAATTCGAGCTTTACTTTAGAACAGAGTTTAGAAGATGTTTTTATATGCATTTATGAGGGAAATGTACTGTATGATGAAATTGACCAATATTTTAACTGAACAATGCTGAAAATCGATACATTTTAATGGATATTTTCAGGGCGGTTTTGGGAAGAAAAGGTGTAGACTGGTAAAAGTAACGGATATTATTTATTGTCGTGAAAACAATGTTTTCTCGACTGAGAAACAAGTTGAATGTGAAATTTTACACTTTACCTAATCTTAGTGATCACTCACTCATACAAATCTCACTTGAGAATTTTCAACATCGACAAATGTCATATTTTCTCCAAATAAAAAAATTAAACTGCCTTTCTAGCACACGTCAGAACCTATACACAGGCAGCAGGTTAGCTGGCAAAGGGAACAGACCATCACACTGTCGCCAATTATAAAATGAGAATTTCCGTTCATAAAAATTACTGAATAGTTCAATATTGTTGTATATAGTTATGCAGGCTAGCAAATCAACAGCTGCGTTTCAACCAATAAAACTATCAGTTTAATGGCTTTGTACTTATGACCCGTTATCTAATGCTTGGGCCTTTTTGCTTAATTAGCAAATACTTTACTTTTATCGCCAACGCACCGCTTTATATTTAATGCCGTTTCATGGTGCCGCAATACATGAATCGCTGAACCAGCTATTACAGCACTTGGGCAAGAAAACGCAGGAAAAGTTAGTGGCTGACTAAATTTATGAGTAAAAAACCAATATGAAGTCAAACCATTAATTCAACAGGCTCTCTTGAAGGGTTTGCGTTTAACGTTTCTTTTCCCAAGTATTTAAAATGCCTCACCGAGTTGTCAGTTGCAGTAAATTTAAAGTTGTTACTAGTATAAAAGTCCTGCTATTTGATGTCACACAGCCAACTACGTCCCAAAGTCGTTTTAAGACGGACTAACACTGAAGTAGACAATTAGTTTATTTTATGTTTATTATACTTAAATTACAAACGCACGTAGCCACATTAATACAGAATGTAGGCTACAGCTTAATGTGAACTGTCACGACAAGATCTGTACATATTATCTTACAGGTCTTATGTGTGATGTATTAATAACAATAAGCGCAGTTTGACGCTTATGATGGGTTTAGATGTTACAATGACGAGAAAGCCACTGGGTTATATTTTATTTATTCATTCGCCTTAAGGCAGCTGTATAGCTGCAAATGGGATTACACGATTAGAAGATGATCCAATTTTCCACAGGTAAGTTTTCTAATAAAATATAGACGTCTACGTTCCCCGCACTGTTATTTATGCATCGGCAAAAGCGACGAACAGACTTTTATTAAGAGCAGTTTCAGGTGCGTGTTGCCCGCATCCACCGGCGCCGCCACTCACCCCGCTCAAGGTCCTGCTGATCATACCAGGGTTCTTCCTCTTTAATTTCAAACTCTTCCTCCACAATCATGTCGGTCAGCATCTTCTCCCTGATCTTATCCCGTATCCCCCACCACTCTCAGCCGGTGCCTCGTCCCTTCAGCCGAGTTTCCTTCCCCTTTTCCCGTACCCAGCTACACCGCCACAGCTCCGCTCGCTCGCTCTTAACAAACTGCGCTCAGTCCAGCCTGGTGCAGAATCCGCCGATAAGCGACGTGGCGCAATTATACTGAGACGTCACGCCGGGCACCAGCTGGGTGCTGGCTTTCATATACACCTCCACGGCGCGCCTTTCACTGTTTTGTTTTTGCATTTATTGTATAATCTATCATGGCACATTTTATGTTAATGCGCCTACTAATATTTTGAAGAATTGTAAGTATTTGTATGGAGAGTTTAAATATAGCCGACATATTGAATTAATGTTAAATGTTAGAGTATAAATAGTTTAATTTTAAAGTGCCCCCCGAATAACGTCTATTTAAATATTTTATATTGGACGGCATACAAAAGTGGCATCTAGTGGATAGAAATGTATACTACACCAAACTATAACATATACTATCTAAACCAGCGACTCTCAACCCATGGGTCGCGAACCAAAGCATTTTAAAACTAGCAAGGTCCTATGCTGATCCACGATCAGATTTCCCAGCACCAGCCCTAGAATGAACCCGTATAAACGGGTCTTGGGTCTGCAACTGATTAACGCAAAACTAGTCAACACTCAACCAATCCAAGAAGCCAAACCGCAGGTGCTTAATTTAAAATTCATTGGCACATCAAACCAGGTTTGAGAGATAGACATTGATTGGCGAAAATGGCATGACTAGAGTTATTAATTATTATTATTATTATTATTATTATTATAATAAAAATAAAACTGGCGTCGTTTGGCAAGGGAAGTGGGTCAGAACAGCTGCCCTCCCCAAAAAAAAACACACGGTCCACATTTTCAATGTCCAAAGCCGATGCCTGAAATATAAAATAGAACAATCATAAGAGCTGATTATTGCATTAACTGAATGTTAAAGAATCCATACATGTAACCTGAAGGCTTTAAGTACAGTTCCAAGTTTCAAGAGAGAAAATAATATAAAGTAATAATACTTTATACTCAAATGAACATCTGCATCGCACTGCCATGCATGTAGATGAACTGTTATTGACTTTTTATCTCTTGTGCAAAACACTAGCAGAAAAGGAATGTAAACAGTGCATGACTCTCAAACTGAAAAATATAGATCATAGTCATCACTCAGTCGGACTTGTAATTAGAAATGTAATTATTTATAGTACAAATTCATGCTAATTGTTTCCCATCTAAGATAAATCTAAGAAATTTACTATGGCTCTAAATATGGCTCTATTGCTCCTGCAAGAGGGTAGGAGGTGTCCTCTGTATAATGAAGTACCCTGAAGTGTATCGATCGGTATTGGCATACATGTATTACTTTTAGTTGCACGTTGCACTTCCCCCAATGATGGTTTAAGATGCTTGAGTCTGCCATATTTCAGACAAACGGATTTCAACAGTGGATATATTTATGGCATGGGCACGCGCCGCGGGACATATTTTAGTGTGGCACAGGAAGAAAACGTGACCGAGGAAGCGCGGCCCCGACCGGTTTTGGGAGAGGCTTGAGCTAACACATTGCTTTAGTTTAAGCATTAGCAAAACAAATTTCGAAAAGCGATGTTGTTTTCCGTAAAATCTCGCCACACCCACGGGTATGTCTGCTATTGTTATGTAGCCAATGCCATCGGCGCGTATCCATTCAACTGGACACTGTTCTCCTTATAATGTGCGATGTAGCCGGTTCCTGGTTGCGTCTGGGCTGGGACGTGTACGTCTTAACGTGAAATGTGTCACTCACAGATGAAGTCCCTGGTCTTCGTGGTGTGGATCATAGTATACGTTTCCTCACTACTTACGATCCGACGGATGTGGACAGGCAAATACGTGCGGAGTCCGCTGGCCCGGACGCTAATCTACAGCATGGTGAAAGAAGGAGAGAGCGCAGCGCCGGAGGTATGTCACTGGAGGACGATTAACATCCATTCGTCCGTATTCCGGCTGCTGATCCTTCTCAGAGCTGCCTGGGTCAGAGTCAGGTCCAGGCAGCAGAGGGCACAAGGCAGCCAGTCTTACCCTTTAGTTTATATGTATCCATGTAAGTTGGAATTTTTTAAAAGCTCTGGTGGCTGTTTTGGGTTAATTTTTAGGGGCAATACGTTGTTTTATGCCCTCAAGCATATCATTTGTAGAGCTTGACAGTCAATTAAATAATTGTCTTTGATTATAGGCAAACTTGTCCTTCCTCTAGCTACAGGATGGTGGCTTAGGTCAGGCACGAAGTGGTGTTTCCAGGTGGTCGCACTGACGTCGCTGTATGCTGGTGTTTCAGTGGTATCGCTGCTGTCCGGACACCCTGGGCGAGTCCCTGCGGCCATTGTTTATCCAGAGCCACCTGGACCCAGACACCCAGGCTTTCCTGAAGTGTAGTGAGGAAAAGTCTGGCTGGCTCTTCACACAGCTCTATCACTCCTTTTTCTCCACTATCTTCAGCCCCATCGTCTCCCGCACTTCCATAAACGGGTAACCCTTCATGTCTTTTAAGACTTTAGCTCAATGTTTTCCAATCCAGCCCTTAGGGACCCACATTTTTGCTCCCTCCCAGCTCCAGCTACGTTTCCTCTCATGTTGTGCATTCCGGCGCCGTCTCCGCATTCGCTCTCCATTGGCTTCGCAGGTTCCTGGGCAGGGGCTCCATGTTCGTCTTCTCCGGGGACCAGTTCCGCAGGCTCCTCCAGATTAGCTCAGACTGGCGTGGCAACAGGCTTCTGGACCTGGGTGCCGGGGATGGGGGTGTCACTGATGTCATGGCCAAACACTTCCAGGAGGTCTACACTACAGAAGTGTCTGCCCCTATGAGGTGGCAGCTCCAGAAAAAGAACTACACGTAAGGCAGTGCGGCATGGCGGGGGGCGTGAGACTGGTAGTCTGCAGTCTCTCTATAACTTTCATTCTGAACCGTTTAATGTTTCAGACCCACAACCATGTCACATGTTGTCCCTGTTGGTTTCAGTAGGAAAGTGATGTCATGGAAAGCGCCTACTCCATTAATTAAGGTTCATTTCTGTATGTATAAGATATTAGGGTATTAAGCATGTCCCAATCCACTTTTTTTTGGTATTCCATTCTGATCCATTTCATTTTTTTTATTTGGCAGTTTTGAGTCTGATCTTTTAATAGATCTGATATTTTAATAGATATTTAAATAAACATATACATACAGTATGCATTGGTTCATCGTTTGTTCGAATAAGCCTTACATGTACACGGCATTCTTCCTTATGCTGTTTCTTCAAGTGCCACATTAGGTTTGTTGTATTAAATAACGTCCTCTTGACGCTCTCTCTCGAAAGGATGGGACCACAAACTTCGCAGGTAACTGTTGGGCTACTGGAGTTTACAATTTAAAGTTTCCACACGGCTTACATCTTGGTATCTTGTAGTCTCACACCATTTTGCATCAGGCTTACTGCAACGTATGACGGAACCTTACAATCTGCACAGTGTGCGAATCGGGCGGACTCAGGATATTAATTAGATCTGGCCTTGGATTACCAATCGATTAAAGTCTTTGACGTCGGCTCGTAACATCACCGCTACAAATGATACCAAAATCATGTGATAATCAGGGGGCTGTTGTCCAATGAATAATGTTTTGTGTTTAATCCCCCTTCAGTAGGGTGGTAGCTGCTTGTAATGCAGTATTTTTTTCCACTTTCCACTCTTCACAGCTGTTTGACACACGTTATTAGTGATAGTATGACATACCTAGTCTATTCTAGGTTATTCTGCAGAAGTTTGAAGGCCTGTGCCGAATCACATATTTTGAGTAAATTGGAATGTTTTGCATCTGTGTTAGTTGTTTTAAACCAGGTGTGTTGACCTTCTGTCCTCTGTCTTTGTCAGGGTTCTGGGCATCGACGAGTGGCATTCAATGGGCTTCCAGTATGATGTGATTAGCTGTCTAAATCTCCTGGACCGCTGTGACCATCCTCTTGCTCTGCTCAGGGACATCAAGCGCTCCCTGGTTCCAGGCACAGGGAGGCTGGTCCTCGCTGTGGTGCTGCCTTTCCAGCCTTACGTGGAAATCGGTAGGGGACAGATTGTTTTGAGCCTGTCAAGATCCAGGTGAAAATGGAAGCTCCAAACTGCGTCTAAGCTGCAAAGTTTAATTTGTATGCGCTAGACTTGCACTTTCGCTCCGTACCCTGAAGAAGACATGCTTGCACGTGACATGGCTGCTTTTGGTTCTTTCATGATTGCCATGTTGCTGGAATTGCACTTTGTCTCTCTTTCAGGTGGTAAGTGGGAGCGGCCAGAAGAACACTTGAAAGTCGGCGGAAAGGTGTGGGAGGAGCAGGTCACTCACCTGTCCAATGATGTGTTCAGGGGGGCGGGGTTTGAGGTGGAGGCAGTGACACGACTGCCCTACCTCTGTGAGGGGGATCTGTATAAAGACTTCTATGTCCTGGATGATGCTGTGTTTGTTCTCAGGCCAGTAGAATGAAGTTATGCTTCCCATCTACCTCATGGGTCACATCGTTGACCATTAAAGACCTGCAGTTCTGTTTGCTGCCTCTGTGATATCACTTTTGAACATATACTATATTCTTTCTCATGTATATTTTTAGGAAATTTTGTATTTTTTTTAAATAAATACAGAGACTGCCATTTAGTGATTTTATAGAAAAAAACACATTTGAAGTCACAATTTTTAGTTATATAGATTTTTATTTTTTAATTCTTAATTATAGCCTGAGATTATGTTTAGATTTACATTATAGCTTTGGTTACTTGTGGTTGTAATTAATCTATAGGTGGGAGCAACTTAGTTGAAGGTTTTCCAGAAGTACCTCATCTTTATGAACCACTTCATTCAGTGTTGGCTGATTTTTTTTTTACATATATGATGTAAAAGGTATTGCTGAGACGTTGCCAGTAGAAGTGGGGGGAGTGTGTGAGCATCCCATAATACAGACTGCCTTGCTTAATCAACTGAACAGTGGGTTTAAAAGCCTCAGTAAAAGCAACATTTTTCTGGGAATTTTTTTAGGAACTAAAAAAATAATAATTCTGATTTATTTATGTTTATGTCCTTGGCAAATGCTGTTACTTGTATTATATATTGCACATATATTGACCGTCCACCATATTGTCTGATTATTTTTATTTTTTAACTCTCATTGGAATAATCCCATGATACTCAGATTAATTTGTATTTATACTGTGAGTTACAACTGGATGCAATAAATACTGTAATTGCAACATTTTTGAGCAGTTTCCTTTGCGTTAAATGTTTTGTGAGTTTATTGGCAAAGCAAGACCTATTGCAATGTGCAGATTCTCTGTGTACAGACGGGGGGGAAAAGTCAGTCTCAAAAATTTCACCGATGTTTCTGGATCTCAAATTGAGATTTTGGAAGTAGTTTCTCTAGTAGGTCCACTACTGATTGTGTGTACATTAATGATGTCCCCACAACCATCTTCTTGATAAATGGTTGGAAGTTGGATGGATCTGCTTGTGCGCTACTCATAGAACATGGCATCAGAACAAAATTAAAACCGATTTTAGTTCAGTTCCTTTCTTAGATCCGGAATCAAGAATAGCATCAGTAAAAATGGATACATTACCTAGGCTCCTTTATCCTTTCTAGACACTACCGATAGAAATTCCTGAAAAGCAAAAGGACAAAATTATCTCTAGATATTTATGGCAAGGCAAAAAACCAAGCATAATTATGAGCAATGGTGAACTAAGACATTAAAAGAAAAATACATTAAAACATAGAGACTTTTGTAGATATTTACAGTAATAAAGGGGAGAGATAGAATAGAAGCTTGTGCAAATAGTATTCTGCTCAGCTTATGACTTGCACAACTGTGCAAAAATTGTGTCAAAATTCTATAATGCTGTTTTTGGCCTGTAAAGTGGAGTCCTTGCAATATATTAAAGAAAAATGGGAACAGGAGAGTAATCTACATATAACTGAGGCTATATGGGGAAAATTTGCATTACTCAATGGGAATCAACTCAGTCGAATAGCTGTAGAGACGATGTGGTGAACTAAATGCTAACCACTACAATATTTTTTGGAATTGTCGAGTTATCCAATACTTTTGGCAAGAAATTCATAAAGCTCTCAAGAAGATACTAACCCTTCAAGTGCCTTATAGATTTGATGCTCTTTATTTGGGGAATATGCCAAAGAAGAGAAAAGAGGGATAAATAGAGGCTCAAAATAATTGTGACAGTAAGTTTTGTTAGACCTTGTATCTGGGATCTGGGAGCGTGTGTGTATATAAGGTCAAACACTGGTGGATGTAAGTATATAATACCCTTCCAATAAAAACGTTTTTTTAAAAAAGAACATGACATGCTAAATCTTTCCATTTCTTTTAAAATGTACATTAATCAGTTTTGTGTTTGATTCTGCAGTTTCAGTACAGGACAGTACAAAATTAGTAACTTGAATAGTGTTGCCACAATTTTGGCCACTAGTGTAATGTTATACAAGTTTTATTGTATAAAAGCATACCTTCATCAATTAACCGAGTTTTGTGTCTGAACTGAGGAAAAGTCATGTGTGGTGAATTGGTGCAAGGCTTCTTATGTCATTAAACTCACTGAAGCCAGAGTCTTTGCAGCTTTGACTCTGAGGGAAGTTGGAGGCTGGGTGGCCGAAGACATTTTAAACAACTAACCGTAGACGTAAGAACTGACACTCGAGTGTGACTGACAAACACTGGTAACTTAAGTAGGTTTATTTTCACACACTATTTTCCCACCATGTCCACCGTTTTTTGAGTGAAAATGACACCTTCTGGTCCCCCAGGGTATAATGGAAGTGATCGGATTTCACGAAGGAGAGTGAACGCTCTGTGCAGTAGAGCGTCAGCTAAAGGTCTTGCCTGAATAGAAATGGCTCTCCTTCAGACCCGTAGAAACGTCTAGATGGGGAAGAATCAGAGGCAAAGACAAAAAGTGGATGAGAAATGGCAAAGACCTATTTCTGCAAATTCCATTCATGGATTTACAGGAAACACCATGTCCGTTTCACTGTTTTGCTTCAACAGAGATGTGCATCTTGGATTTGATTATTGTTTAGTGGGTGATAAGACTGTGTGGGGTTAAAACACGGGTCACTTCCAAATAGAGAAATCTGGAACCTTGGACAGAAATGTGATGCTCAGTACTGAACTGTCAATGAAAGCTTTGACACCAAGAAGAATATTCTCCCCTGGTGAGTAGTTATAAACATGCCTAATCATTTAGTTTAAATGTACACTTATAAAATCACACAGTATCATCTTTGTGAAAGTTTAAATAATATTATTAAAGGTACAATATCCTCTATTTCATGCTGGTTGCTCACTATGCTTCTCAATCTACTTACATCTCCTACTTTTTCCTAAATGCTATAGATGTGTGATTTCTAAGGACTGTTTGCTTTGCCTTATTATAGACGTTTGTTGGATCGAATGGTTTGGGATGGCAGAAAGTTTACTGGTCTTATTGTTGCTGCTTCTTCCAAATCTTGGGCTCGTGTCTGACTCGCAAGGAACGTACCCACTGCCAGGTAAGGAAAAGGAACCCTTCAGATGAAATTGTGAAATTGATAGACAGAATAATGTCATTGTATTATGAAGTTGTCATTTTTGTTAACGCATTAAGGACAATCCAAATCAAAATGTTGTGTTTATTATTCAAGCGTATATAATATATCTAATTCTTTATTTGTAAAGAGTTGCCCCATTTGGTGAAAAAAGCCCTGGTATGTGCATTTCTCTTATAATCTACTTTAAGCATTTTTTCATACAGAGAAAGTGTGTTGACATATTTATTACAATTAGGATTCTACGACGTTTCTCTTTTAGGATGAATTCTTGACCAGCAGATATCTTCATGGTACCTTTTTTCAGTCATTTTTCTTAATATTGCTTATAGTGGCCTTCAGGCTTTATAAATACAGTCTCTTCTAATTTTAAATCTTTTTATAGAGATATTGAAATTTGTCAATACCCTGTATCCTAAAGGATTGTTTCTGGATTTTTTTGCTCGTGTTTTTGCAGCTCTGGTTGACGCATTTCTCTTTGCGAGGTAAAGCTAATCTCCGCCTGGTATTTAATGTAGTAAAGTGGCAGCCCTTTAACTGACATGTAATGTCAGGGTTGCTTTCCATTTGCACTGTGAGTTGCTGCCTGTCTCCCTCTCCTGTATTGTTTGCCCTGGTTCCTGAGTTGTGCCCCCCCGCCCCAGTACCCAGCAGCCATGGAACCCCACAGATGCACTGGTGTACCTGCTCCACAGAAACGCCTCCCTCGGCATAGACCGCATTAAAGTAAGAGGGGTCCCCTCCTCAGTCAATTTGCCAGACTGTCTTGTCTGTTTTCTGTTCTTAAATGACACATTTCATCCCAGCCAGATCATCCACAGGTTCTCCGCATGTCTCTAAGTCATTTTAGCCCTATATATATTTCTCCCGGCAGAACCTCGTGGGTATAACATAGAACTTGCATTGCATGCTGTGTTACTTTCCAGGACATACTGACTGATTACCAACACTCTCTGATCCAAGACCCCCAGCTGCTTATCACAGACATGGCCTCTTTGAGCATTGTGCAGTTCACAACCCTGCTTCGGCTCTTCTTCAGTGGGAGGACGGAGCAGGTGTGCCTCACCCTGCCATCTCTCTCACCGCATTGTGAACGTGAGCGCAAGAACTTGACGTAGACATCGGGAGAAGTCAACTGTGTGCCTGACAGTCAATAGTGCTGGCACCATACTTTATGATGTATAAACCAGTGTTTCTCAATCCAGTCCTTATAGACCCCCAGACCAGTCCAGGTTTTTGCTCCCTCCCAGCACCTGATCGCCTGATTGCCCCTAATCCTGTACCCTCAGCTGCTTATCTCAGATATGGTCTTTGAGTTTGGTGCAGTTTACAGCCCTGCTTTGGCTGTTCTTCAGTGGGAGGAATGCAGGGAGCTGGGAGAGAGCAAAAACATGGTCTGTCTTGGGGTCGCCAAGGATCGAATGACCCTGAGGCTATTTTTAATTTTTTTCATGAACTTCCATTATACTTGTATGCTGCACTATTTTCGCAGACTGTGCTGATGGAGGTGGACTTTGAAGTGATGAAGACGTCTCTGGAGCGCAGCCCCGGGGGGAATCGCTCCCTGTTTGCTGTGGCCAGGGAGAAGTGCTTGTCCTTACTGACGGAGGGGCACTGTGTGGACTTTATGGGAGCTCTGCTCAGCCTCTCCAATGGGGAGTTTGTCCAGGAGGACTTCATCACTGACATCCCCACAAACCTGTCAGACGACATCTTCCGAAACCTGTGAGTAACCAGCAGTAAAATACAAAATATAAGAATGTTATTGATGATCTTTTTAGTAAGGTCATTCACATTACATAAGTAGCAATGGTGTAACTGAATCTCTTTACGCTCTATCTGCTTTTAATTCAGGCATTACAAATTATAAAATGTCGCTGAACATGCCTAGTGTAATAATGAAGCACAGTGCATTGTGGGAGTTGCAGTATTGTCCTCTCCTTAAACTCCATTTAGGACAGCAGTGTTTAAGGACCTGTATGACATATTCTCAGTCACTGCTCAAGGAGCCATTTACAAGTGGATAGCACTGGGACTCCAGAAGACCTCAAAATCTACCTGTAATGTTCTTTCCATTTTTCTCTAATATGATTGTTTAGTTTAATAGATTATCACATACTTTATATTGTCATACAATGCTGTTCATGCAATCACAACATATATTTGTAGTCAATTGTAGAAATTTTCTTAAGAACCACTAAAAGATGTATCAATAATGTTATAGTAAGAAAGGAATTACAGGGAATTGCAGATAAAAAAGTACCAGAATATACTATGAACCGTCTGAGATTTTGTAGAAGAAATCAGTGATATACAAAGCAATTGACACAATCAAAACATATAGCATCACTGAAACATCCCCAGTTTTGTTCCTCAGCATGAATTTGACTGCATGTTTCATTCAGTCACTTTAAATCTTCTCTGCCTCAGCCAATCCCACCACCTGGATGACAGCAGAAAACCTGTGGTTTCTGGGGCGATACATGGTTCATCTCCCTGTGCATCATATTCTAAGGATCAGTCTAAGTGAGGTGAGATGACTTGGAAAAGGATGCACAGATATGCAGAGACTTAAACACCTGCACGCTGTATGAGATAGGAAGCCATCTGACCTGCTGACATCCACTATGTCTCTCAGATGCGGATCTTCATTCACTATGACAATGCCACCAAGCAACTGGACTGCGTGTATGACATGAAACCTGACGCTGGCAAGGCCTTCCTCCACAGAATTAACGCCTCCGGGTTTGACATGGCCAATGTCTCCATTGCATACAGGTCAGATTCCAGGAGTCACATCCTCCGCTTCTTAGTTCAGCTACAGGCAGGCAGTAATACACAGCTGTTGCTCTTCCAGCGAAGTTCATCAAAAAACAAAACGTTGTTTATTTTGAAAAATTAGACTTGTTTTTTTTAACCTTTATGATAGCTATGTCATATTCTCCAGAAACACAAAATATATGGAAGAAAAGATGAACACTGAATTATCAAAACTGAATTATCAATATTAATTTGGCGATAAGTTACGTTGTATGTGTGGGCATGTAAAACACTAATTCGTTATTCTGGATGTCTGCTTTACATAATATAAGTAGTACAATTGGTGCACTTCATTATTATTTTTATCATTTCATATATTCGTGCTGTATGTTTGCGTGTCCATCTTGACAAGAGGAGGTGATGAAGTGTGACTTGGCACCTCCCCTTCATCTCCTCACCATGCACCGGTACAATAGCAGATGTGCTTTGCTGTTGATGTCACCAGTGTGACCTTGTATGGCTCTTATGTTCCCATGCAGGCTGGGACTGCTGGTGTGTTTCTATGACAACCTCCTTCTGCTGGATGCCAGTGACGCTCGCATATTGCTGCACCAGCTCATCAAATGCAACCAGCTACGAGGGAGCCTGACCGAGATCCAGAAGGTGAGGGCCTCTAGGAACCTGGGTTTGGGCGATAGTCGACACTGCCTGGATGAGTGCTTGGCAGTTTTTGGTGGAGATAAACCTATCCTTTGCCAAAGGTACAACATTTGATTATCAGTACAATGTTTATGTCACAGTCACAATCTCCATTCCCCTGGTTAAGAACCATTAAGCATTAAGTCTTGTTTTACTCTCAAACTCACCCCCCTCATTGCGCCTCACGACTTTGCCTCCACTTCTTCAGCTTAAGTCTCAGCTCCTTTCCATCGTGATCCGGAACCAGACTCTGAACGAGCTGCTGGGCTCAGTGTCGGACGTAGCCGTGAGCCTGACGCCCGGCCAGCTGGAGTCCCTGTCGGCCTTGGCGGTCCGCAGCTCCATGGCTGTCCTGCAGCAAGTGTCAGGCTGGACACGCGGCCAGACCACCATACTGGCTAACAAGTACATGGGGTCCAGCAAGGTGAACCACTTCTATAGCTCCGTTATTATGGCACATTTGCCTATGTTTGCTATTCCCATTGACTTCAGTAGGTTTATGGCTGAAATGGCCATCCACCTCTCAATCATCTATCTATCCCTGTTACCTACTAAAAGTGGGGTGTAAGATTCTCCAAGCTCATTCTCTTTCGGAGAAATGGACTAGTAATTTTGTGGGTGATTGTCTGTGTAAACATATTAACTAACATGTTAACGCTGCCCTTTTATGTAATATGTATGTTACCTTTTAGCTTCCTGGAACGTTTGTACATAGATATGGATTTAGGCAGGATGTGGGACTGTGTCCCAGTCCGTGTCCACAGAGTGCTAAATACCAGGCTCAAGCAAGCTGCATGGCTCCGAATACCCATAATGCTTCTGTCTTCAGTGAACTCAGTGATGGCCCAGAATACCCATAATGCTTCTGTCTTCAGTGAACTCAGTGATGGCCCAGAATACCCATAATGCTTCTGTCTTCAGTGAACTCAGTGATGGCCCAGAATACCCATAATGCTTCTGTCTTCAGTGAACTCAGTGATGGCCCAGAATACCCATAATGCTTC
>JABFDZ020000097.1:17489660-17515479 GCA_019775955.2 Pollimyrus isidori
CCCCCCCCCCCCCCCCCCCCCCCCCCCCCCCCCCCCCCCCCCGACCAGGCCAGTGTTTCTTGTGGATCTGCTCCCCATCTCACCTGGCGCAGATCCTGCAGTTGTGCTGCTCCAGACTGCATGGGTCTGATGTTAGTGCACTGTTGCAGAGTGAGGGCATCCGTGATGAATACGCCGTGGACGTGCTTGGGACGCTGCTGTGCCACTTACCCCCCGCCGCCCTCCGTGACCACCTCTTCCTGGCCACCCTGCCCGCTGCTCTCCGGTACCTCCGGGGGTGTGCCCATCTCACTGCCGACCAGAGGGCTGCAATCAGAGGAAAGCTTTTGCAGTTGTATGGGTAGGAACCCAATCGGCAGCCCCACTGCATAGTTATCCTAATTGTAACGTACGCATCTTGGGCACTTATCTGTCTGAGGAAGCCTTCAGCCCTCTCCTGCCTTGCCTTGGACTGATAAGCAGATGGACTTCCAACTAAATTATTCATAGTATATTTCATGAGAATGTCGAGGCATGAATGCTTGGAGTATTCTTGTTAGGTTTGTACAGATCTCATGCATCCATGTCCATTAATCATCTCTCTTTTTCAATGGTCGGGTGGCAAAGTCACCCAGTAGAGTGGAGCACTGAACTTCTCCAGGACCTGGGGCCGCTAGTCACCCTGATGTCCAGGGAAGATATCCTGATTTTGGGGAAAAAGGTTTGCTTCCGCATCATTTCCTCACTTCATTATGATACTTATAATGGATGAGCCATACAGTACAGTGGTACCTCAGTTTTCAAACTTAATCCATTACGGACTCCGGATCGAATCCTAAAAAGTTTGAGTTCTAATCAAATTTTTCCCATAAGAAGTAGTGGAAAACTAGTTAATTGGTTCCCAGCCTCCCAAAAATATAGCCAAATATGTTTTTTACGCATTTAAACACATAACAAACAGGATAAAACAAGAAGAGCATTTTTTTTCTTAATGGCTTCCAAAACAATAAAGATCTTATCCCAACATTACCCCTGTCTTGCCCCAATCGTCCGCTCCTTCCGTGTGCTACGCCCCCTCATTAACCTTGTGTGGGATCCCCATGTGATCAGCTGTTTCTGGCTGTTGTCATTAGACCTCCGTATTAAGTCTGTGCTTCAGTTTGTCTGCCCAGTCTGGTCATTGGGTGCGTTGGACTTGCTTACAGCTGGTTTAAAGCAACGCATTCTGATCCTGACACAATGCATTATGGTTAGATACGTTCCGACCTCTCATCCGGCTGCACAAAATGGAACCACCTCCGTGATTACACATCTTTGCCTTTATTGGGCGAAGAGTTTAGTTACACGCATGACGTTTGTATCCCAGGCAGTTCCGATGCGTAATCTGCTATCTCTCCCGAATATCGCGTAAAGCAGTGAGATGAACTGGTTTTCCGTTAATTTACTTGTTCAAATAAAGTTTAAATAAATGACATAAATGCTGTAATAGTACACATAAGTTAGTGGTTTATTTATTGTTAGTTACTGTAACGTTGCGCTGCTTTATTTGGTTAATCGTCCAGTCTGTGAAGAAGGCATTCAAGTAAGAATTGCATTGTAGTATGACTCATTTCCTGGTGCGTACAATTTATATTAGGTTGGCGTTCAAGGTTCAACTTATAATATTCAGATTGAGATCTAGGTCAAATTGGTTTGTTCAACTTTCAAGAAATTCGAGTTCTATTGAATTTGAGAACCGAGGTACCACTGTATATCTGTTCGTGATTTAGTTATGTCAGAATGTTTAGTGATTTATAATGTAAGTTTAGTTAATTTTTTGTACACATGCATATCTGTAATTTATCACTTATTTGGTGAGTTTTTCTTTGATTTAAAATTATTACATGCTTATTATTGATGAAACACAAGACGCAGCCTTCGGCCTAATCGTGAGGTTCAATCACAATTGGTTGCATTGTACTCCTTGGAAGTATCCAGAGGAAGTTCTACATTTGGCAGTGCAGTCTGAGAAAACACATCTGCCAGAAGACTTTCTTCTTGCTGTTTTTGAGTTGGTGGTTGGACCCAGAGATACACCAAGCTCTGAGTCTGGTGAGCTATTGCCTTATGAAATTCACAGTGTGGAAAGACACTCTAAATCATATCTCTATCTAGCTGTCTATCTGTTGGGGGGGTGGGGGTGCTCAGCAGGTTAATGCGGCATGCCAATGATCAGATGGATGTCGAAATTCCAAGGGTGGAAAAATGACTTTATTGTTGGGTCACTGAAGAAGCCTCATTATCCCCAAACTCCATCTTATCAAAAACCTTGCATGCTGCTTAAGACGAAAGTGTCTGATGATTAAATAAAAGGTCTCCATCCGCAAACAGGTTTCTTGAAAATTCTGTCAAGGTATACTAATTATGTGTCATTTGATAACTTGTCTATGCATGATTTATCTGTAAAACAACAACACTAACATTCCACAAACATCAATAAAGAGAATGATGTCACATATAATCAATCACACTTAGTATATTCAAATGGTGAAATTAAAGTTTGTAATGGCTCCTTTTTATACAAGCAATCAAAATAAAACACTATCTAAATAAAGAGTATTCTTAAACACACAGGTATATTTGGTTTCGTTATAGGGTTATTACCCTGTTTCATTTTAGGACTTGGAATACAATGGAACTGTGTTTCCAGTTGTCTGCATTTACAGATCTTATCCTGAAGCCATTCACTGCTTTTCTATCACCCAGACTGCATCTTCGTCAGCGCGCCCTCCGCAGACGATATCCGTAAGCTGTCAGAGGCTAACGTCTACTGGTCTGTTATGGAGCTGCGATGCATCAGCCCTGAGACCTTCACAGAGACTGTGGAGTTGCTGGGGTCAGTCAAAGGCTTTGATCTGCTTCAAATTAGGGCCCTCAAGTCCCTTGCTGAACAGGTTTGTGTTTGGGCCTCATTTCATGATTCTACAGAAAAACAAGCAAAACCTGACCCCTAGAACTATGAAACTCAAACACTAGTTAATTTTACTCTCTGTCAGACCTGGGGTCCTGTGTCCACCTGGAAAAACTACCATGTGGTTTCTCTGGGTTCCATTGCTGTGTCCTTAACTGAAGAGGACATTAAGCATATGGATCTCAGTTCCATTGATACTTTGACTGCCCTTAGTCAGCAAAGCAAATGGACAGTGAAACAGGTAATGTCATTCATACTGACTGACAGCACCTCCACCAGATAACATCTTTCATTCTTTAAACTGTCCTGAACACCATTGCGCATGAATGTGCTCAAAATAAATACAAAACACAGCATTAATTTGCCTATTGTGTGCCTGGAGCCTGACATATACTAATCCTGACTCTCATCCTGCTACTTATCCTGTCTCTCACCCCAAAGATGAGCAGCCTGCTCTATCGCTTCCTGGAGTGTTCTAATCTCACTCTAGGGGAGCTGCGTGGCTCGGACTTAACTGGGCTCAGTCTATTTCTATGTGGAGTGCAGCCCACTCAGGCCCACCTGATCAACCCTGAAGCCTACAGGTAACAAGGCGGTACATTTGTTTATATTGAATTGTTTTATATATTTACACTTTTGTCCAGAATGGTGTACAAGTCAGGCAAATTCCACACAGCAAACACACATGCTGTGAAGGAGTCAGCTAGGCATAAAAGCAGCTTGACTGGGCTTCCAATGATGGCCCAGGTACAAGTGTAAGCAGTACTGGAGCAGGAGCTACAGAATGACTTCGGTGTGGTGTGTGACTCATTGGGTTTAGCTTCTGTGTTGAGATCAGAAGGTTTGCACTTCAAGCCTTGGCAAAATAGTCTCTTCTGGATCCATCAGCAAGACCCCTGACCCCCCCAATATGCTCCAGATGTGCTGGATGTCCAGCCTGACCTTGCAATTAGACCCCACGCTGTGCTCTGAACTGTGTCTACATGTCAGAAGGAGAGCAGGACTGGTTATGTCAAGAGAAGCATTCCAATGTACTTGTGCAAATAACAAATAATTTCACATCTTCTAACGAGAAAGAACCTAATAAGACTAATGAAGGGAACAGAAAGAGACATTAGGTTAGTAATGCACAGAGAAAGGCACAGAAAAAGTACTTAACAGTCGAGTACAGAATGCAGCACAACAGCCTTTATATTTGACAACTGTGACATTCTTACAGCAGCATTGTCGTGTGTTTTTTGAATGGGGGGGTGGGGGGGGGGTGGATAAAGACTGAAAGCCCCCATTATCTGCAATTTTTTGCTGGTTGCCATCTTTCCAACAATCCTGTGCACACAGCACCACAGCTGCACGGATCGGCTCCCTTCCCTGCGCCCTGCCAGTGCTACGGCAGCTGAAGAGCACAGCTGAAAAAGTGTTTGGGCCAGTCAGGACATGGAATAGGTCTGTGCTGCAAGAGGTGGGCGTGGTAGCAGGTGAGAAATTCTTTTAGATGCCACACTGAGCCAGAGCATGAGCAGCACAGAACAATGAAGTTCTAAAGTTCATTCAGTGGTTTATAACTAGTGTATCACCAGGAGGGCCTCTGCGAAATCCTTTAGGAGACTTTCTGGATTCAAGTGTAGACATACACCATTTAACCTCCAAGACAGACTGGGTATACTGTAAATGAGTATACAATTTTCCTTTGTCCTTCAAAATTCTGTATGCTTATAATGCAGTGTGTACTTTTGAATGCTGATTCTTTTCATTACAGCTAGTTACTGCAGTGAACATTGGCAATGGCATTACATGACAGTGTTTTCTATACAGCTGGCATGAGTATTGAAGAGATGAAGGAACTAAGGTTAGATCTAATGCCCTACTTGCAACCCCAGGCCATCGCTGCTATTCCGCCTGAGGGGTTTTCGGTGAGTGCAGTCAGTCGGCTACTTTATGAGTAGATGAGTCGTTGGGAAGTGGAGCATCGGCATATACAGTACCAGCCAACAATTTGACCACAGCAACCCTTAGAACTATTCTCTATATTTAAAAATATTTATAAAGACATCAGAACTATAAAATAAAATACACAAAAATATGCCCTGACCAAAAAAGTATTTTAAAAAAGTAATGATTTGTTGTATGGGGGGCAGCTCTGTGGGTTTGGAATCAGAAGGTTGCCAGTTTAAATTCCTGGGTTGACAGAGTCATCCTACCATTAGGCCCTTGAGCAGGCTGACCCTATTGTCTCCTCAATGGCAGTTTAATGAGGTGGGATGCTTTTCTGGCTGTCCTGAAGAAGGTCTCACATGTACTCAGTGCTCATTAGCCATTTTTCCTTCACTCTCTGGCCAAACTCCTCCAAAACCATTTCCACTGTGTTTAGGTCAAGTGGTCAGGTCATGTGATGCAACATTGTCACTCTCCCTTGTAGGCGAGCTGACGTGTCCAGACTTTTCACTGGTACTGCAGCTCAGTTTGGCTGACATGCTCTGATGAAACCTGCAACACGCCAAGCTATTTTCGGCCGTTTGAAACCATCAAGCTGTTGGTGAAAGTTGATAAGGTGCTGCACAGTTGGACACAGTTGGTCCCTGTTGATGCTGTTTTGGGCCATTGTGCTTGTTGTACCACGGTGAAGCTTGCTGGTAAAAGTGAGCTGATTTTCTATATGTCAGCCACCTCTAACCATGCCGATGAGTTGTAGCACAAATTTTCTCAATTAATGGGAGCTGACATGAGCTGATCATTCACTGGTCTTGGTT
Source organism: Pollimyrus isidori (assembly GCA_019775955.2). Classification (NCBI taxonomy): domain Eukaryota; kingdom Metazoa; phylum Chordata; class Actinopteri; order Osteoglossiformes; family Mormyridae; genus Pollimyrus; species Pollimyrus isidori. The sequence goes on from JABFDZ020000097.1 coordinate 17,495,337, forward strand.
GGCACTAGTTTTATTGACATTGGCTTGGCGTGTAGCCAGCTTAACACTGATCACTTGACCTGTACACCTTTAACAATGCAAACTAGCTGTCTCAAGGTCAGGACAGTGGCTTTGAGGAGCCGTCATAATAAAATCCTTCGGTCTCTATCAACCGTGATGTCCTGTGCTTCTATCCTCCATCCTAAATTGGAAAAAGGAATCAAGAGATTATTTGATAATTATCCAGTATATGTATTAAATGCAATGAACAACAAAGAACTGACTTTTAACATCCATGTAATATAAATACAGTTATATTTATTTATTCACCTTTATTTAACCACAGAGACGTTTTGAAATCAAGATATTTCACAAAAGAACCCTGGCCAAAATGGTGGCATGATAGTAGAAAACAAAATCAGAAACAGAGACAGCAAAAACATATAAAACAAAATTAAATATTAAAACAAAACAGTGCATTTAAAAACAATTACATGAATCTAATTCAAGTTTTAAAACCTTTAACAACATAGATTTAAACACATCCAAGGTAACAGGTGCTTGAAGTCTTGGAGTCTTTTGGAGCATATTCCATGTGACCGGAGTAGCAAACATAAAACAGGCCTTACTGAAAGTGGTGCAAACTTTTGGAGCTAGTAGACGCAAACAAGTGGGCAGCATGGTGGTGCGGTGGTTAGCAGTGTCTCCTCACACCTCTGGCAAATGGGTTTGAGTCTCTGGGTTACGTGTGTGGAGTTTCCATGTTCTCCAGCATGTCGTCGTGGGGTTTCCTCTGGGAATTCCCCCCACAATCCAAAGACATGCTGATTGGAACTACTAAAATGCCCATAGGTGTGAATGGTGTGTGATGGTGTGTGAGTGTGCCCTGCGACGGGCTGCCCCCCCTCCCATCCTGGGTTGTGTCCCACCTTGTGCCCATAGCTTCCAGGATAGGCTCCAGAAGGATAAGTGGGTTGGAAAATGGATGGATACATGCAAACATTCGCTAGAGCATGAGGAATAGGTACCCACATTGGAAATGTTCAGGTAGACAGTCAAGTAAGAAGGCAAGGAGCCTATAAGAATGCCTTTATAAACATATGAAAGTCAATGAAGTTGCCTTGGCATTTCTAAAGAGATCTAGCCCACCTTGTCATAAAAAGAACAATGATGAGCATCATATTTGCACTATGTAATAAACCTTAAAGCAGCATGATAAGTAGAATTGAACATACATATTGAAGATACAGGAGCACTCAGGATGTCTCCATAGTCCCAGATCTGCAAACATGTGGCAGCATCCAGCTTTTTTCTGGCCATGAAAGAAAAACAAGCCCTAAGCCTTATGTTCTTTATAATTTAAATTATCATCCATCAAAATGCCTAGATATTTAAAGTTCAATATAAAAACTGTTTAAGGTCACGATGAAGGTTGGAGTAAGCATACTAACCTTTGCCTTAGTAAAGTACATCAATTTCATTTTAGAAGGGTTAAAAACCTATTTCAATTGATACATCATTAGCTAAAATTCTTTTTGCAATATTTCCCCAGTCTTGCTCAGTGTAGATTCATATCAATAAATTGCAATGGACACCTGCATCCGTCAAATTATCTTATTATTTATGTAAATTGTGAAAAGAACGGGACCTAATACTGAGCCCTGTGGCACCCCCTTGTGGAGGGTTAAAACATCCGACTGATGGTCATCAAACTTCATACACTGAGTTCTATCTAACAAATAATTTCTAATCCAGTTAACTACTGTAGTTGTAGATATTAAAGTATCACCTTCATGTTTGAGAGGTTTGATGTTTGAGTGAATTGGTATTACAGTACATATGTCTAATCCCTTCAACAGCAACTCTCTAAGGAGCAACTACAGAGCCTGGGCCTGGAAAATGCTCTGGCAGTGACATCATCACAGGCTGCTCAGTTGAGTGACGAGCAGCTTCAAGGTCTGCAAGCAGCCAGGGATGGCTTGAGAGAAGGTCTTTCCAGCCAAGTCCACCCTACTGTCTTTTCCAGCCTTCAGACAGGCACTGTTAGCGCTGGTATTCTTTTTTTTTATTCTAACTTCTATCCATCTTCCAACCAATTATTCTGGATAGAGTTGGGGGGAGGGGGGGTTCAGTCTTTTGCAGGCAAGGGTATACCCTGAATAGGATGCTAGTCCATCAAGGGGCACATGCATGCACATACTCACCTTGGGGGTCGTTAGGTCTGATCAGCCGTGAGTATTTTAGCCCCCATGTGAATCTTCCTTAAAAAACAAAAAAGTCGATCCCTAGGTAAACTTGTCGTAGCCCCTGATCTTTTCAATAGCTAGAAACTACCCTGATAGTCACACACAACAGTGTGTAGATGTTAGTTAGCCTAAACGTCTATATTTTTTTTTTTAACCAAAGAAACCCATGTGATGCAGGTAAAATGTGCAAACTCCACACACACAAAGTCGGTGTGGAATTTGAACCCCCAGGTGGTGTGAGGCAATATTGATTCAGCGTCCCACCCTGACTTACTAGGGTGTGTTTTATTTGTAGTTTTTTTGGCAAGGGGTTGATAAGGGGATGACTTTAATAATGAAACTGTAGTATTTACATTCAATATTTTTCTTGGATACAGTTGTACTAATTATAATATTGTATTTTCTGTCTTATCTGCACTACATGTATTTTTTTCTTATTCTACCTAAACAATCAGACGGCTTGTCACGTTTGGTGATTTTCTTTGTATCCATTATGTTCTGTTGGCAGGTATCCGTCTCCATCTCAACAGCGGCTGGTGGATTTGGACCCTTTGTACGTCTTTGCCAGGAAATTGGCAAAATTAGAGGCTAAGAGGCTCAAAGGATATATAGTTCTGTCCAGTTACATGACACATTTTACTGTTGTGAGATTCAGATGTGGAAAGTATTATGTTAGTATGCTAAAAGATTGAATACTCTAATGTATTATCATTAATATATTAGTAATTATAACCGTTACAGTATGTACATACAGCCCAGTAGCAGAAAACAAGTTTCATGCTGATAGTGAGATGGATTTCGCTTTTTTCATAACTTAGTAGTTTTGACAGTTCTGTAATTTCAGTCTAATTCCATCAATGACGAACATACAAAATACCCATACTTTTAAAAAGTCAACTTCCATTACTATAATGTTATTTTTGTGAATAATTGCTTGTACAAATACCTGTTTAATTGCAGGATTATTTTGTGACAGTGGGAAACACTTTGTAGTTATACAGTTTAGGTAGAAAATTAAGTAGTCACTAATTTAAAATATTTTAAAATAAAATACTTGTATCCTATTTTCTTATTCTCATATTTAGTATTAATGTATGTATGTTGTGTGCTGTCACTGTTGAAAACCTAAGGAATCCGTTCGTACATTTACTATGATTGTTTTATATTGCTAAAATATGAATAAATATATGTTTGCTTTTGTATAAGCATCCTGCTCTACAGATTCTGCTCATCGCAAGCTCATACCAAGAAATGGTCTGTATAGGAAATTTAAAGTGGAAAAAAGAGTACTAATCCGACAAATCTGTATGTTATAGTAAAGTAGAATATTACAAGAAATTGTATGTTCCATGTTATGCCGCCAAAAAGTACAACAATCCTAGAAAGTTAGGTTTCATTCGATGTTATTCATTGAACAGTTAGCATGGATTGTTAACTTTATACAAATTGACAAATGTAGCTTGGTGCTCGTCGGCAACTCTATGGATGGATAATGTGAATTTCGCTCTGTTGAAGCCACCACATTCTTTGCTGAACTGTGCTATATGTTGGTATCGTATGTAGTGTCCTACAAAACTAGGTATAAGATATTCTAAAATTAAACGCAGGGTCACCATTCTTATCATTCACCAAACTAAATCCAAAGAGAATCTTGTGGAAAGCTCAGCGCGGCGCTCTACTGCCGCGTCACCGTGCACTTAAAGGGATACGGCACTGTGTGGGGACCAAGGAGCAAGCAGTGCTTTTCGGGGTGTCTGAACTACTGCGAGTCAAAGTAACATTTTTTGTCAGGGAATAAGAAAACTGCACGTGTTAGTGTTTTCAGCCCTGTTAAAACATCGATTCTTGAACTTTATATAGCGATATCGAGCGCCAAGTAATTCCAACAGGTTACAATTTGGTATGAGCGGTGGACAATAGGGGCAAAATCTGATATTCTATTTCATCCATCTATCCAGTATTTGCAGACAAAGCGTGACCGTTAAGTACCGTAATCTAAGATTTCAGGCACTGTCGTGTATCATGGTTGTCTCAAGAAAACTGCAACATCAAAATACGTCCTAGTCAGACCAATTACCATTTGAACAAACGCGTATTTTCCGATGTTTTGCTGCTCCATGCTCATATTTCCTTAATTGAAACCTTTAGTTGACATGACGCCCCGGTGGGCTTCTACGCGACGCTTAATTTCAAACGCCGACCATTATAATAACTCGCAAAGTACTAAAACACCACCCATACATTTACTGAGGGCCAGGCCCCCGGTCCGCTGACTTTAAGGGGCGTGCCCGGTTGCGCTCACGCCGCCGTTTTCCCAGCCTGCTTTGTGCGCTAATATTTTTGGCCACGTACCCGGGCCACGTCGCGCTCTACTCGCCATTTTTCTGCTCAGCTGGGAGAAAGCCGCGATTACTTGGAGGTAGCTGGCGGACACGGCTCACGCTTGTGAGTTCCAGGGCAGTGAGACGTCAGAGAAAGCCGACGGAGACGCCCTTGAGGCCACGCTCGTTGAATAAAATATTAAGATAAAAACGAGCACCCGGCCTCTGCACTGGTCAGCAGAAGTATGAACATTTTTAGGCTTACCGGGGATCTGTCTCATTTAGCAGCCATTATCATTCTGCTGCTGAAAATATGGAAAACCAGGTCTTGTGCCGGTAGGTTCACTTGTTAATTTGCCACCTGACGTGATGTCTTATGCAATGTTGCTAGTTAGCGGCGGCTGCCTTGCTTATACTTGGCGTGGGCAGCTGCATCTAGGCCTGTACCGGAATCATGCATGTCGGTGTAGTTGTGTCCTGTGTAGTTGGAATGACTGGTAATTCACTTTGCACTAATGTGGATTTATACATCTCCACGTATTCCTCTTAGGTTGTTTAGGTATCGTTAGTATTGGGGTGAGGCTTTATAAAACGTAAATAAGTACCTGTCAGCTCATAGTGTTCATTGGTACGTTGACTGCTAGCTAAAACGACCCGTTGGAAGAATAATCCGACGAACCAAAGTTCGCCTCTATCATGTAGACATTAACTTCGGTGATAGGAGCGATAGGAATTAACGTCTAGGCAGCAGTTTGCAGAGCTCGCAGCTGCGTGCATTGTAAAAGTAAAGTCTGCTAATTCATTCAGCAGGACTGGAGAATTAATACTGGGTTTTTGCTTCTGTATAATGATTTTTATTGGTAAAGTTTTAAAAAGTAGTTCTTCGGTTGACTGCTGTCGTAGTCTGCCTGAGCTTTGACGTGGCATGCTGGATCAAGAAAGGCGGACCACCATTAATGGAATTAAGCGTTTTGAATAAAAGATTATCACTTTAAATAAATCATTCTTCTGAAATATTGAGCGTTTCTATGTTTTACATTTTTATTATTCTGCCAAGGTTGTGTCTGGAGCTCTAAGCTGACTACTTTGTGATGTGCCATGGTGAAATGGACGAAGTCTAGCCCTTCCAGCACTAGCACGAAGTCTTCTTGGGTTTTTGGCTTGTCCAGAAAGACTCCTTACTTGTGCAAAATCAGTGTAGACAACAGGTGATGCAAATCGTGTTCCAGAGTTTAACTTTTTTTCTGTAGCCTGCAAAGGTTTAAAACTTATTGGTTCTGGACTTTTGATGGTGTGGAATAAGTGGGAAAGCATTGATTTTTGTTGCTTTTAATTTTCACCCGAGCGCACACTTATTGCGGTACTGTATTTAGCCGTCCAGTTTATTGCTGTTTTGTGCTATTAATGATGAAAAATGTCAGCCTTTTGTCACTAGTGGTTTTTGTGGCTGGTCGTTTGTCAGATGTGTTCTTATCTGAAGACCCGTTCAAAGGCCTGTTTTGGCTACTTTTCAGCTGTCCTACTCTTATCCAAATCACAGGATGCAATTGGTTGCTTTGAGCTTGCTTGCAAAGTTTGGCTAGGGATGGGCAGCTTGAGGTTTTATTCTTGGTAACTAGAGGTATTAGAGAGATATGGCTGGGCTGTTGCAATTAAAGGTGTAGCCTGCTACCCATGTTAGCATTCAGATGGCGGATTCACTGGTTTCTGCCTCTCTGAGCAAAATCGATCTTATCAAAAGTTGTGCTTATAGAGGTAGTGAGGTGTATTGTCGAATAAGGCTTGTAATTAGCAAGGTTTCATGCTAGAAGTTGGTTGTCTGTTGAATAGGTGCTGGCTGGTGTTAGACTTCTTATTGCTCAGAAGCTTTGTTCAATGCAAAGTTTAAGGTCAAATGGAAAAATAATTTACACTCAAGTTAGGCAAGTATCATTTGATTCAGCTGGCTGTTCTCTTCATGTTTTGTCATTTAAAGAGCTACAGTTTTTGTATTTGTAATCAGTGTAATTTGATCTGTTATGACACTCAGTTGATTTTACTGAATAGTGTTTAAAATTTGGCTAAATGCAATTTTCCATCCCACCCTAAATACCATGGATTATTTTAACACAGCAGGTTCTTCTCTCTCAACAGGTATTTCTGGGAAAAGCCAGATTCTTTTTGCCTTGGTCTTCACCACCCGTTACTTGGATCTCTTGACATCTTTCATCTCGCTCTACAACACTGTCATGAAGGTGTGTATGTTGTATTTGGACCTGAGCTTTACGTTTCATATAGTTTAAGTCTATACGTTTGTTTTATATACTGTTTTGGATATTTGTTTAGTGAAGCTTTTAAAAATATTAGTGTAAATATAATAACTTCTGAAAACAACTTGAATCTCTGCAGGATTCTAAGATTTTGTTTTGTAATGGGCATCAGTTGTATAGTGCCTGCATTATAGGCTCCAACATAGTGATGATCCCTCATCCCCATGGAATTAATTTTTGAAATAACACTCGGAGCACCTACACCTTTTCTTTGTGTTGGTGTTTGATCAGTGTAAATCAATACTCATGGGTTATTCATCATTTTATCGTGGTCTACAAGCTGAGATCATTAGTAAAATTCATCAGAAAAATATGCAGGCTAGGATCACTGACATTTCAGATTAATTGAATCGTCGCATTCTCATTCCGCATTTCAGGTCATTTACATTGGTTGCGCATATGCCACGGTTTACTTGATCTACGTCAAGTTCAAAGCCACCTACGATGGTAACCACGACACCTTCAGAGTGGAGTTTCTGGTGGTCCCAGTTGGGGGTCTTTCTTTCCTGGTCAACCATGACTTCTCTCCTCTTGAGGTAAAGTGATACAAATAAAGTTTATAAGTATAATGATGAGGATTGTGTTAAACATTATTGCTTCTGTTTATTTAACAATCGCTTTATAAATGAAGACGATGGATGTTTGTCTGTGCCTCTGAGTTGGTGCTCTGTGCCTTTAATCAGAAGGCTGTGTTCAGCAGTGTGATGAAATCATTGGGTACTTCAGCAAGACTCTAAGGGTGCACTCCCAATTTGCCCAGATGCCTTGTACCGTGCCTATGCATGATTGCCCCCACTCCCCCGAGCACGTAGGAGAATACTGCTGTTGCACAGCACAATGGCGTTCAAGATAAATATCCTTATTTTCATATGTGCTCGGGCGTGGTACGGATCACCTAGTTTGAATACTTCCTAATTTGCTCTGGGACCCGCTGATCCTGCTTTCTCAATAGTGCATCGCTTTGGATAAGTCCGCTAGATAGATAAATGTGAATGATCTGTGTGAAAAATTTGACTTGTCTGGATGGAGAGTTCCCTGCTTGGGCCCTTTGTGTACACTCTCCCTTTCTGCCCCTAGATTCTGTGGACTTTCTCCATTTACCTGGAGTCGGTCGCCATCCTGCCGCAGCTGTTCATGATCAGTAAAACCGGAGAGGCAGAAACCATCACCACGCACTACCTGTTCTTCCTGGGCCTGTACCGCGCGCTCTACCTCATCAACTGGATCTGGCGCTTCTACTTTGAGGGCTTCTTTGACATGATAGCCATTGTGGCCGGTGTGGTCCAGACCATCCTGTATTGCGACTTCTTCTATCTGTATGTAACGAAAGGTGAGTGTCTGAGCCGGACTGCTCCTGTAAAAAGGTGTTTGTCTGTGTGTAACTGGCAGGGGCTTCATTTATCAGAAATACACCCTTTAACATCTAAAAAATGAGTTGGGTGGTTTAAACATCAGCTTTTCTTTTTGCAATATGATTGACATGGTCTATCAGAAGTTAGTGTAATGGTGCGATAAAACAAATATCTAACTTCCAGCATATAGAAAGTAAGCTAGGACCTTTTGCACGAAGGGGGGGGGGCTGGGTGGGCCGGGATACTGCCGAACTGATCACACGGCTTCTCCTGCAGTCCTGAAAGGGAAGAAGCTCAGCTTGCCAGCCTGAAGGCCAAAGAGCAGCGACACGTCGCAGGGCGCCGCCCTCCCTCACCCCAGGAGCGGCAGGCCATTGCTCCCACCATCCGAGAGTAAGATGCCTGAGACAGAGGATGAAAGGGAACCACTACCGTTTTTTGTATCTCCTGACAAATTCAAAACCGCTCCAGAACAAGAGGCCAAACAGTGGTCGTCACAGCCTTCAAATCTCTGTTTTAAGCATCTTGCCTTACTTTTATATTACTCTGTATAAAGGAAAAAAACGTTTTCTACACATTCAACATACTACTTACAATTTGACATGCAGTCCAGTATATCAGTTTGTGAAAAAAAACCGGTGCATAAAACAGTTAAGAGGACATTCTTAAAATGTAAAAATTGGTAAAATGTTTACCTGTTTGCAATCAGAATAAATGCACAATTAACGATCTTTGGATAAGCATTTTAGAGTATCTGTACATCATGAAAGCTGAAAAACAGAATCCGGGTCTTTTTTTTTATTATTATTTAAACGTCCTGGTTTGCATTGGCCAAGTCAAACAAATCAGGCTGCTTATGAAGAAAATGTATTACTTCAAATAGATTGGCCCTCATTCTTGTGAATGAACAGTGTGGGAGATCTGTTATGAGAATCAGACTGAAACTCAAAATTGACTTTGCACCTTTTTACAGGCTAAATGTCCCCACGAGACACATGATTAACAGTGTTTAATTGCCTTATCTCCAATGTGTGATTTCTGTGCTGTAAATAGCTTTCTTTATGTAACTTTGACAGACCTCTTGCATAGTTTTATCTAAAATCTGCATATCCCACTTTGATTTCTTTTGATTTGGTGCTCATGTTTTGTGAGCATTCTCCATCCATGGTTTCAAAAATATACATCTAAAAGGTGTACAAGCAGGTCCAACCTCTGCTACTAGAGCAATAAATCTAAGCTGGAGATTGAAATTTACAGGATACTATAGAGGTAAATCAGTCATTCATTTAAAAAAAATGTCCATAGAATTGTCTACATGGTGTGCATATTGTTGAGCTCAAGTCTTATTTTTAATCCAGGAGATATGTATGACGTTCTGGGCATTTTAAAGAATTAGAATTGAGTTTTATTTTGTTAGATTCTACAGCCATTGGCCTCATATCATTCCATATAGTTTTTGTTACTGAGCTTTTGCATGATGTTACCCTGTGATACCACCTCCAATAAAGATTTTATGGGAAATTCCTGTTGTTGATTTGTTTCTAATATATACCGACGCTTCAGGAAGACCAGCGTTTAAACGAATGATACATTTGCCGTTATTCAGGAATACAAGGTTTTCTTTCACGTTAATCCTAAACACGCTGTTTCAGTGTGACCTTCAACAACTACTGCTACATCTCCAATGAACTGCCTCTAAAGTTCGACAGCTAGTATAATCGCAATTCACCTTTATCATGTTTACTGAAAGGAACGGAAACGGAAATTGAGTTCGTCGTACGTCGATGGATTTTTATTTGTTTCGGTCTGACAGACTATACTTAAATTCTGTCTCTCCATGTAAAAAAAATCTACTGTGCATGCATACTTGGGAGGGAGAAACACGTTGCAAACGCAGTACGTGTATCGCGTAAAATGAAAGCTCACCCAGACAGGTCTTTGATCATCAAACCGCCGCCGGACACGTCACTCGGAACCTTCCTTAGCCGCGCGCGGGTCACGTGGGCCGGGGGAGACTTCATAGTGTAACACACGAGGGGGTATATATATAAAAACCAGCAGGGTAGGCTATTATATATGATTCCAGCATCGCTGTCAAAATTTTCCGGACTCATTCGTTTTTCAATAAATTCAGTTGCGCTCCATAAATAGTATAAATTTGCGAAATATTCCGATCGGGCTGACAGCACGCGAGACCCCATTCTTAGCTTGTTATACTAGTCTCTTTGTTGTGTACAGACGCGATGTTGTTGGTAACTACTGGAAAGATGATCCAAATTATCGATTGACATGCTAGCTACACGCGACGCTGCCTGTATTATTCGTTTGAGAATCGCGGTGAAGTTTTTCAGTGCTATCTGACTGCTAATGCGACACATCGGACTATGTCGTAATCACTATTAGCTATGTTCCAGGAAAAAAATAGTTCCATGTGTCACTATGATAGGTAGTGAAATCAGAAAGCAGATGTTGCGTCTTCCATGATACCGCCTGCATTTATTTAATTTGATTGCTGGTAATTGAATAAGGAGAGGCGAAATTTACCTGTGGTGTTCATCTAGTGATAAGGCTACAGGCGGTGATCCTGAGTCAGGATGCCGGGAATGGTTGTGTTTAGTCGCCGGTGGGTTATTGCGAGCGACGATCTCGTGTTCCCCGGAGCCTTCGAACTGTTTATTAGAGTTATCTGGTGAGTTCACGAGTAATAACAAATTCATTTTCCGTATATATATATATATATGTTTAAAACTCTGCGTTTAATTTTTGTTTTGTTGAACGTCGTACTTAAATTTAAGTATGTCGTAGTGGTCACCTTACAAGAAGGTCAATACTCGATATAAAAACATAATAGCATGGAAATATTGTGATTTGTGATGTCTCGTTAGTCGCAATTTATGACTCATACATGAGGGCATAATTTTGGTTTGAACATGGAGGGGGTGTTGAGGGTCTCCATTCATTTAGCTGGGCAACATAATATTTGGGGGGTTCGACCCATCCCCCGTAATGCCCATGCTCATACAGTATTTATCATCACAGTGTGTGTTTGTACTCATTACTGTCGTTCTTTTAATTCCAGGTGGATTGCGACTCTGGTTCTGTACACAAATCATAAGGGCCAGTTTGATTGCTCTGGTGGATCTCTTCTGCACACATACCTTGTTGTGCTACTGGTTCTGCTTGCTGCCATAATTTTATCACTCATTGCAATTGTTTATGTCAGTGCTCAGGGTAAGTCTATTAGAGCTTTTACAATTTTTTTTGCAGGAGCACACAATAGTGGAAATCATGCTAATTTATTTGCGATTCAGTTGGAAGTGTGTGTGGCTGAGTTATGCAAGAAAGAGTAATGGAACATGCTTTAGAATGGCAGATTTGCTTTTATTCCAGTGAATGTTTGATTATATTTTTTTTTTGTTTAGGGACAATCACAAACTCGGGGCCCCGGCGAGCTATCCCCGCACTTCTCTGCCTGCGAGCACTGCTGTATTTTCCTGAGCTCACGTGGGCATGTCTCGGTGCCATATGGGTATCAGATGACAGTCAAGGCTGTAGAGAAGCAGAAGTTGGAGCCGTGATTGGTGCAGTCATTGCCAGGTGGGTGGAGCCAGACTACAATATCACATGGGCATTTGAGACACCATATAAGCTCAGGTTCATTGATCTCTCCCCTTCAATAACCACATTCTGAGCCTGAAATTCACACCATGTTCCAGAAAATACCGACTGTACAGCAGGGGAACACTGCGGATGGGGTCAGTTGCTCGCAGGGCATCCTCGCCCAAGGCGGTTTAGAGACCCCAGTTTACCTGCCTGAAAGGAGAAACACTTATGAACAGAGGAGGTGCATATTCAACACATTCCCCACCCTGGAGGCGTGTTGCTACAATATTGCCACAACTTGATTAATTGCATTCAGTTCATTTAGTTAAGCTACTTAACATGTCTTTACACAATAATATTCGCCTAATAACTTTTAGCATCTTTCAATCTTCTAAAGATTAAATCGGGGTACTGTAGTGATTATTGAATTGTCTTTTGCTTTCTTTCTTTTTTTTATCCATTTCTCTATCTGCCCACCTCTTCCTCTTGTTACAGCTGGGTCATCTTGTTTTTCACAACGATCGGCGTGGTCGTCGTGTTCGATCCGTTGGGCAGCCCGCAGTCCAGGGCCGCGGGGAGTTTCGAGCCAGTGACGCGGGATCTGGAGAGCAGCGGATCGAGGCAGCTGCTGTACACGGCTCGCTCGCTTGCCGTGCGCGTCTGGGAGTGCCGGCTGCGTCTGCTCTGCTGCTGCCTGCCCCAGGACGACAGCAACAGGGCAGCTTTCTCCAGAATTGCCCAGCTCTTCGGTGCCTTCTTCTCGGTCAGCGCGCACTTCCCTGTCATGGGTGTCAATAGACGGGGCAGGATCCATTTGCTCATGGGAGTTTTACTTTGCATATAGGAAGAGGGACTGAGACATTTGATTGGTTGGTCCTACAGTACCTCCTGAAGTTTTTTGAACTCAGCTCCTGTACAGTTTCATTGGTTATCTCTTTTCTTTTTTGTTTTTCTGCCCTCCAAACATTTTTTGTAAGTAAAACTTCCATGAGCAGTCCATTTAGGCGTCATGTGGTGTGATTAATTTTTAAAATTTATTTTTAGATAATTAGGGGGGAAAAAAAATGCACCACTTGTTGCTTCAGCTGAGGTCGCACTGATTGTACTGACCTTTCTGAATGGCATTATGTAGATATCCTACGTTTTTCATATTGATTTTAGGGAGGCAGATGAGGGGCATTCGAGGGTGCAGGCCAGTGACTAGCTGGTATTATGGTAGTACTGTATATATCTTGCCGACTGGGGGCAGATGGGCGGGCAAAATTTGCTGATTGGGGCTAATTAGGGAGTTACAACGAAAACCTGCAAAAAGTCATTTCTGGATATGATTGGCCACCCCTGGTTTAGCATGATGCACTGCAGAGAATCCACAAGTTTAATCTAGAATATAAAATATAATTCATCTTAATTATCGTTAGAGCAGGGGTGTCCAACTCCGGTCCTGGAGAGCTCCTATCCAGTAGGTTTTCCATCATACCTGGCTTCTGATGAGCCACACCTGCTCCTGGTATTTACCTGACAACAGGTGTGGCTCATCAGAAGCCAGGTAGGATAGAAAACCTACTGGATAGTAGCTCTCAAGGACCGGAGTTGGAGATCCCTACATTAAAGAGACAGAAATGAATATTTAACTGCAGGATGTCTGTGAATAGAATCATGTGTGACAAACAAATAGGAATAGTTCTTGGCTTTCGTACAGCTAGCAGTGTGTAGGTAGGTCTTGATATTCACAAAGAATTCTCTTCATTCCGTGGGCATCCTGTTTCTTTCATGTCTGCATCTCTGTCCGATGAGCTCTTTGGGGCAGAGTTGTGTAATCTCCCCACCACGCCTGCCCCTGAATAACCCTCCCTTTACATGTCCTTACTAGGTGTCAGGAAATTACAACACTGCTCTGTCATTCTCTGACACCAGATAAAAGGCAGTGCGTTAGCATTAACCTTGTGTAGCAGTTTAAAATAAACTCAGAACTGCTTTACCATTAATACCACAGAAAACAGCAGCTACTGATGTCTCTCAGCGTCATGTTAGCTGTGCCCAGGCAGTGAAATACTAATAATTAGTTTACTGACTATGTGTGGAATCGGATGCATGTTAACCTCAATGCACTTCAGGTATGGGCTGTTATTTTTAAATGTGTTACGATTAATTTGCTATCATTTTCATATATTTATAGAAAAGATGTAGACTGAGGACAGTACAGTGATATAGTCTGACAGATTAACCTTTAATGAGATGAGCTCTTGTGTGGTATGTTTGCTTTTTTAAGCAGCTGTTTATTCCATATCGGTGTGGCTAACGTGCTTTTGCTTGTCACTTTCCCGCACAGGACACTGATCTGGTCCCCAGTGATATTGCCGCTGGACTCTCTCTACTTCACCAAGAGCAGGACAAGAATGAACGGACCCGGGACCCTGATGAAGTGCTGGCCCAAAGCCCCTCTTCTCCCATAGTGAGTCCCGGGGGAAGTGGTACAGGCTGGCCTGGGTGGTAATCAGGAGAATGTCACTGGAGGGGGGAACGGTGAAGGCGGGGCTTAGCTTCCACTGCCTAGTCACTGGGCTTCACTTACATGGTGAAAACATCAGCAAAGTGCTTAGTTCAAATCTGAAGTGAATCCCACATTTTCCTAACAAAAAAATGGACAGTATTTAATGAAGAGTGGGTTTGTGTTTTTTGTAGTATGCACTTGTAGAATAATGCCATCCATCCTAAATTGTATTTTTTAATTTTTGCTTTTCTTTAAATTGTGTATTTTCAATGAAAATGTTTAATAGGTGACATTGCAGCATATGCTTCTTGTATTTATATTGCACTGTTTTGTCTCTTATTGCACTGCTGTCTGTCCTGTTTTGCACTGTTGCTTGTCCCCCTATCTACCTGTCCCCTCCCCTGCAACTGTGGCACGAGAATTTCACTGTGCCAGGAGAAACTTCCCAGAATGTGACTCTCACATAAATTGAACTAATTTTGCATACATACATGTTGGATGTAATGGAGGTGTATGTCTCACACTGCAGCTGCGCTTTGGCCGGACGTGTCTCTGAAATGCAAGTAGTCCCTTCCGACTTGACATTCCCATATCCTTCCACTGAATGTCATCTGGAGCTGTCTCTGCTTGCAGAGGGAAGACTTGCAGATGGAGCTGGAGGCGGCCACCCACTTCATGCAGTTTGCGTTTGCTGCGTACGGCTGGCCCCTGTATGTCTACTCGAAGCCTTTAACTGGGGCCTGCAAGCTCGCCAGGGAATGGTGGGTATCCTTCCGGGAAGTTACGCTGGATGGGTAGTCAACTTTTTTTTGCCCCTGCAATTTACTAATTGTAGATACAGCGGCCGCCTAGTCAACTAACTCAGACGATGGGGCCGCCTGGTCCACTAATTGTAGATACAGCGGCCGCCTAGTCAACTAACTCAGATGATGGGGCCGCCTGGTCCACTAATTGTAGATACAGCGGCCGCCTAGTCAACTAACTCAGACGATGGGGCCGCCTGGTCCACTAATTGTAAATACAGCAGCCGCCTGGTCCGGGTGTGATGTGGCACGTTCCTTATTTCATGCTTGTGGCTGATTCCGCTGTTTTACTGGGTTGCTCCAGCTGTCGCAGACGGGCCTCGGAGTTTGACGCCATAGAAGGAGACCACCTCGGCTGCCATTTCACCTCCGTTCTGCAGAGCACTGGGCTCCAGTACAGAGACTTCATCCACATCAGCTTCCATAACCAGGTCCTGGGGGACATATCAGGGCATCTGAAAGAGTGATGTGAATGAATTAGCTAATATTCTAATAATAAACTAAATTCCGTTTGTTTTGGTGCATCTGTTTTTCCTGTATGCGTTCATGACTTCGCATTAATAAGAGTAGTAGCACGTCGCATGTTATCTACACTGCTGGACATGAAAATGAACCAAACTTTAACTGCAGAACATTATGCTTTGGCCCAGTTTTTTTGGCTAGGAGCGTCGTAAGACAAAATTAAGAATCTGTTACCAGGGTTGTAAGTAATTACTTAGGACTGTCAGTACAGTGAATGATGCATTTATATTGAAATGGTAAATAAAAGAACTGTTTTAATTTGTTGCTTGACTTCAGGTTTACGAGATTCCATTCTATGTGGCTTTGGATCACAAGAAGGAGGCAGTTCTGGTCGCTGTGAGGGGGACGCTGTCGCTCAAGGTTAGAGACAAGCCTGTTCCTCAGCTGCGTTTCATTGAGCTCCAGTGACCGAGCTGCCGTCTTCTTTACTGAGAAATGACGGTGTACTTTTCAGTAAGACACTGGATACAGTCATACGTGTGTTACCCTAGGAAAAAAGTGTTAAGGATTCGATGTTTAACGTTAAGACATTTTTAAGGACGTGCGGCTTGTGGGGTTAAGATGCTGAGGCTGTAATTGGAAGGCTGCTGTTCCAAATCCTGTGGTTGGTGACGATTCCACCTTTGGGCCCCTGAGCGTGGCTCTTTATCCAATTGCTCCATGTACTGCTGATGCTTTGGATGAAAGCATCTGTTGAATAAATGCTGCAGTGTACTGTAGTGATGTGAAATAGGATGGCGGTTTGTATATAGCCGTAATGTGTCTGAGATATGAATATAAGCTGAGGTTAAAGAATAGCGTCATGACCCTCGTGAAATATGCTGCCTTCTGCTGTCTGCCCTGCCCACGCCACACCGCGTGCCCAGGACGCGCTGACTGACCTGTCGGCCGAATGCGAGGACTTGCCAGTCGAGGGTGTGAACGGCACCTGCTACACTCACAAGGTGAGTGCGTTCATCACAAAGGAAAGTGTGTTGCCAACAGTTGCAGTGGGGTGGAGAAGTTTCCAGAAACTTTCCATTCCATGGGAAGTTAAGCAGGGCGATTTTGGAGTTTTTGGAATTTTCCATGGGAATTAATGGGAACATATGGGAATTAATATGAAAATTCCAAGAAGCCTGTCACACGGCTGTTCATTCCAAATTAATTATTGTCATTTTCAGATTTCAGTAATATTTACACATTTTATGCTCAGCAGTCATTGACATGTTTTTTTTTTTTTTTTCCTTTTTCCATGTGACAACGCAACGATTTATTCAGTTTGGTCTTATATACTTAC
Source organism: Pollimyrus isidori (assembly GCA_019775955.2). Taxonomy (NCBI): domain Eukaryota; kingdom Metazoa; phylum Chordata; class Actinopteri; order Osteoglossiformes; family Mormyridae; genus Pollimyrus; species Pollimyrus isidori. The sequence goes on from JABFDZ020000097.1 coordinate 17,512,242, forward strand.
TACGCTAAGTTTGTCTGTCACCTTTTTGCAGGGAATTGCACAGGCTGCAAAATACATCTACAAGAAGCTAATCAACGACGGTATTTTGAGCCAGGCCATCAGCGTTGCTCCTGTGAGATTTCATGCACTTTTCACATTCCTGTTTTGAAGGCGTTAATACGGCATGCATGGTATACATGTTCCCCTTAGTGTGCATAATGCAACATAAGGCAACATCGTGGAGTCCCACACTTCATCCCTGCTCACGTGCTCAGTACAGAATCAGCTGGATCCTCCTGCGCCTGAAGATTGTTCTACAGTGAAGTGATTCCTCTCTACACAGGAGTACCAGCTGGTGATCACCGGCCACAGTCTGGGTGCAGGAGCGGCAGCAGTGCTGGCTATCCTACTGCGCAGCATGTACCCCACACTGCGCTGCTATGCCTTCTCTCCACCAGGGGGCCTGCTGAGGTGACTCTTCTGTCTGTAGCTATCATACGTATATGCTGTGAAGGTAGAACCTTCAGCGGAGCATTTCCAGTCATATTATCTACTGTTTTGTTGGCCTTTGACCTTATTTATGCTCAGATTTTGTAAACATGTTCCCCCGGTATCTTTTTTTCAGCAAAGTACTTGCGGATTACACCAAACAGTTTGTTGTCTCTGTGGTGCTTGGGAAGGACCTGGTTCCCAGGTGAGGATGATGTAATTAGTTGTACTGAATGGACACGGAGATGCCTCTCAGCAGGCCTCATGCCGAGTCTCTCGTCTGCTTGTCGCCCAGGTTGAGCATCCCAAACATGGAGCACTTAAAAGGCAGGATACTGAAGATGGTTTCCAACTGCGACAAGCCCAAGGTGAAGAAGTCATGAAGATGTTTTCTGTGTTCTTATTATTATTAAATGTTATGGTCATCACATTTACCGTATTGATGATTATTTCAATGATATGGCACATTTGATGAGAGAATTCTTTTATGGTGGAGAGTCACTATGGTTTGGTGCCTGATGGCATTTTTAGCCAACTATCTGCACTCTGCCCCTGCCCACCTCTCATTGTCTCCCTCCTGTTGACACCCTCAGTACCAGATCCTACTACGCGGTTGCTGGTACGAGGTGTTCGGGGGCAAGCCGGACGACTTCCCCACGGAGCTGGAGGGCCGCAGGGATGATCAGCTGACCCAGCCGCTGCTTGGGGAACACAGACTCCAGCAGCGGTCGCTCTCAGACCAGAGTCTGGCCTCTGACGACTCCCCCAGCCACGTCACCCACCTGCCCCTCTTCCTGCCGGGCCGCATCCTCCACATCACAGAGGAGGGTCCCTCCCACAGGTCTGCTCGCGCACAGCTGCATGGGTGACGGGATTGGCTGGCTGGACTGGGCGAATGGATGGGGTGGCCTGATTGGGTGAATGGATCGGGTGACAGGAATGGTTGGTGGGATTGGCCGACGTAAATGTGTTACACTCATACACTGAAGATGTAGCGATGGAGTCTTATCGCAAAGACAAATCTTCGGCAAAGCTGCTTGCTGTTACTGCACTTCACACCATAACTTACGGCCCGGTGTGCTGCCTGTCCAGGTCGTGCTTCTCGCAGCCCAGCTACCGGGCCCAGTGGTCCAGCGAGATGTCCTTCAGCAGCATCCTCATCAGCCCGCGCATGATCACCGACCACATGCCCGACGTGGTGCTGTGTGCCCTTCGCCGCCTGACACAGGACCTGCCCGTCCCCCTCTGTCCGTCTCCACACAGCAACAGCCACCTCAATGTGGTCTGAGCCAGGCCGGTGTACCGGCCTCCACCTGCCGCTTAACAGCCTCGCGGAGAGATGGATCCCTCACTCGGACCCGGCCACCCATCCAAACGCACTCCTTAATCTAATGGCCGTGATTCTGTAAGGAGAGACCGGTCTCCTTCCTTTCTCACGAGTGGATCCGGGTGAACAATCCCACGAGTGAAACACACTTTCTGCTTAACTGCAATGAACAATGCTGCGTTTGCGTTCCGGCTGTATGGGTTTTGACTGTCTTTTTTTATCATGACGCTGGGACCTCGAGGTATGTTGATGGTGTCCAGTATGTATTTATTCTATGTGAGTGTGTTTTGCGGTGTCAGCATTTTATATCGTACAGAAATAACGGAGGTGGTTAGCACATCCGTGCAGTGACTTGCCCAGAAAATACCACCTTACTGAGACTTGCTGAAGCTTCTCCACTGTGGACAAGCTGCTTCCCTGGAAATGCATTAACTATGCACGATGCTTCATTTAAACAAGTTTACACTTTTTTTTTTTTGCATGAATGGCCTGGGCTTTTCAAATGGTGACAATTACTCAAATTCCGTTTATGTGAAGGGTGGTCATTTTGTGTCCTGCAAATGAATTCTATGGATGTAATCTATTAAACCTCGAGGCAAAAAATGTTCAATGGCCAATCATCATTTAGTAGAAATGTACATATTTTGTTTGTTTTATTTATATTCATTGTTTTATTTATTCTGCATTTTTGTTGCCTCCCATTCCACAGACCTATTAGACAACTTATATGATTTTTTTAAAAACTGCTTGCATATGAGCACGGCACCATTTCATATGATTAAATTACTTTGTCTGTGGGTTAAACATCTTTTGGAAATGTGCTGTTGTTCAGCATTTTATGAATGCCATTTTAACTTCATACATATATTTTTATCAGGGATGCAGGACCAGGAATTATCTGATATAGATTTTATTCAGTAGTTAAACGATTGTATTTGTGTTTTAGAACATTGAGTGTAAATCTGTATGTGTAAAGTTTGTGTCACGCCTTAGGGGACTTAGTGATCAATTCTAGTGCATGTTTGAATGATAATCTAGCAGAACGTTATGTTTATTTATCTTTATCCTTTAATCCCTGGTCTTGCAAGATGGTTGCAGCTGTTGATATTCCAGCACCATTTTTGAATTTATTATTTTACAAATAAATCACAAGGAAGCAGTACAGCTTTAGAGGAATCAGACGTACCATGCAGGCACTACTCTAGGTAAACTAAATGTTTGTTGTTTATTTCTAGCATAAAATATATATGCAATATTTTAGCATTTGTTTTTCACAACCCATTCAAGAGCCATTCAAGCTTATCTGCCTGTCACCTTCACAAAATATGTCTGGTAAATTGCAAATTAAATGCACTTGTGCCAGTGGCACAATATCTTTTCATCATTACTCAACCCTCCAACTCCTCCCGCTCCATCCTCCCTGACTGCTGAAGATTTTGCCAA
>JABFDZ020000097.1:17515535-17526768 GCA_019775955.2 Pollimyrus isidori
TACCGGGAAAATTCAGGGTAGTATCTTAAAGCACTTATGTAAGTCGCTCTGGCTAAGGGCGTCTGCCAAATGCTGTATGTACATTACTGTATTTTGATAACGTAAGTTGGCTGACCATGTGACCGTTGTCATCAACGGTTAGTTGGAAATGGGTTGTGGTTTTCCCCAGCTTGTCCAGATCCTGACTTCCAGCACTCTAACCCTAGCACTCCGCACTGCTTCACTATCCTGCATGTTCCACGTGGACTGCTATGGCATTTCTCTGCAAAACCTGCACCCATTCCTCCCTCCCATCCCCACATCACATGGTTCCGTCTGCCGTCCCACTCAGAACCAGCTTTGCAGAAACATCACTGATCTCGACGTGTTTAGAGTCCTTCACGTGCCGAGTTTTTGTTTTAACGCCAAACATGCTGGATCTCTGACAAGTGTTTGGATATCCGAGTGGCCAGGATTTTGCCATAATGTCCATATGTGGGGCTCTAAGCATCCTTGTGAAAGGACTACTGCTGGTTGGGGATGAGATTAAGGATGCAGTCTTTCGTTTGGGAGCTCAGAGGGGTGTTTATCGATACCAAGAATGCAAAGTTTGTACTTGCATTCTTGGCAAGACTCGTCTTGCGAACTTGCCTGCCAAGAATTAACTTAGGACACAATGAAATGTGGGATTGTTCTCAATAGCAAGCATGCAACCGATGTATCCTTGACATTTGGGATGGGGCAAGAACAACATCCAGGGATTTTTACCACCCTCAGTACTTCTGGTCTTGAGTGTGTACTTTGGCAATAGATGGTGATGTCAAATGGGTACCTGAGAGTGCAAGTACAGTCAAATATGCATACTGAGAAACATTCCAGTTTTTTCCAGTGGTTTTCTACAGTGGAATCACAGCTCTGTTAAAATGTACAGTATGTTGACTACAGTGCTTAGGTCTGCCAACAAAATAAGAAATGAAACATAATTGTCCTAGTTCTGGTTTAAAAAACATTTTTCTATAAATAGGCCTAAGGCATTTCATTTGTATCTGCTAACCATCTCAGATATCAGAATTGTATTGACCAAAAACAAAAGCATAGTGCCATGACGACTCTAGACAGCATTCTTGCCTCACAGGTGTGAATCTGAGTCCTGTCCCTGTTCGCTTTGTGTATTTTCTCTCCATCTCACTTGGGATTCCTCTGGATACTCTGGTTTCTTCCCGCAGTCTACGGCAAACCGGTAACTCTAATATGCCTATATTCTGTTGTTATGTGTATGTATGTGTGTCCGGTGATGGAATGCCATTCTGACCAGGGCCTACCCCCACCTGTACCCTGTACTGAATAAGCAATAGAAGGATGTATTGTTGGGCTGTATTGTAAATTTAGCATTTTGGTTTTTTAAAAAAATACTCATTTGATAATCAGCTTCATCTTACAGTTGCTGAACACTATTTATAGAGTGAATTGTGTGATGCTGGCAAAGATACAGCATCATTAAGTGGCAACATTTGAAATTATGAAGTAATGGGTAATAATGTATCTCAGAATAAAAGGGATTCCACAAGTAAACGCAATGTGAATATTTCTCTAGGAAAACTGAACATTTGTCTTCACCTAATTGGAAATTATTATTATTTTACTTGCAGTCGAAATTGAATTATAAATGATAATTGTGGCCGTTGTACTAAATTAAAAACAATTTGGTTAAAATCATTATTCGTGGGACGTCTGCAAATCGACATGGTCCGTGCAAATCAGAAAGGCAGCGTGTCCCCTTGGAAGAACAAGGTAGCAAATAGTCGCGATTTTTCTTTTGTGAATTAGCTCCATCTCCTGGACATCGATGACATCGCAGTCGAAATATTTAACCAGGCAACGAGAGGTGAGCAGATACATCCCACCTACACAAATCAGTCTTGCAAAATTGTTCTCATTTCACGTATTATTGGCAAAGATGGTAGGATAAGCAGAGAATGAAATAGAGAAGACATTGTGTATTGGCCAGGGCTTTTGGGGTCGCTATCGAAAACCTAAGAAGCCTACTCGGGACTGAAAGATGAACAAAGGAAAATAAAAGCCTTCATTGTTATTGTAAATGGCAGCGCTTTTCTCTTTAAAAAACGCCAGAATGACTCTGGTGGTGAGCAGACGAACGTTTTTCGTATTATGTATTCCATTAAAGCCTAACGTACGTGAACTTGTGTAAAGACGATTATATATAACTAAGCTATTTAACTACTGTACAAAAGTACCTGGACTGTTTTGGCACCATAGTTTGGTTTTAAAGAGAACTTCCTGATATTCAAATATCTATATTTTGAAAGTATGTGAAAATTATAAAAACGAATAAGTACTGATTAAATTGCAATCCTTTGAATACAAATTATAAGAAAGTAGTAATGTGATAATCCGTAAAAAATTAAGTAAATCAGTAAGACTTCATTAAGTCATCTCAACTGATGTGAATTACATGGCGTATATACTGGTACTGTTAAACTACTGCTTCTAACCCAGATCAAAAGAACAGTTCAAATGTTTAAAACAACTGTTTTAAACACCTGATTAAAAATATACAAACATCTGATGGAATTTCAGTGAGGAATGGTACAGCACATTCGATTTCTACAGCCCGTTCAAAAAAAAGATAGAATAAGCTAATAAAAGTTTAATGTTGTCTATACAAACCTCAAAACTTACTTTTAGAATTATTAACTAAAATTTACATTTAATTATTGACTGATTAGTGCAAAAAACGGGATGGTATATTATGTTGTACAGTAATATCTCTTTGCTGATGCCTTTCATTTATAGTTTTCCGATATAAAATCATAGTGAAACTGACAGTTTCCCTGTTCACATAAGACTTTTACCTGTAATTAACAGATTTTAAATCACACTTTTACAGAATATTCAAATTGCCTATTTCCCAGAACTCATCAATGCGAATTCTAAATGTATCAGACTAATATAAAAACTCCACCGATTTGAAACAGAATAATTTTTGACAGTTGAACTACGATATATTATATTTTGGATTAGCTCTTACCAGTAATCATCTGTCGGTTCGTCTGGGGCAAGTGCAGCCCAAGTCACGTCAACCAAAGTTATGAAACAATCGGATCCACTTGTATCAGCTTGATTTGTTGACCAGTACAAATGCTATAGTGTCCAATATTATATATGATGACACATAAACACAATGCAAAAAAGCTTCGGGAAAGCCATTATTATATGCATACATACAACTTTAATATCTTACCGAGATAGAATGGTTTACTGAGATAAGCAAAGCATACAGGGTACACCAATGTATGTGCATAAAGTTAAATAAATTAACATTTACGTAACTGCGTGACTATTGTCTCATGTTTGAAACTTTTAACATTTCTATGACTAGTAATTCCATCGCCATGAGGAGATGTTAAAATAAACGGCATCTTCAGTAAATCCTTCCACTCACTTACTCGCCTATTTAGTCAGAGCAGCGCAAAATGCATGGTTAGAGTTAGCCGGCAATCTGCCCGATCGTCAAGGAACTGACCGAAAAGGCGACAGTCTGGGTACTAAACAGGGTGACCAGACTCCCCTCCTCTTTCCTCACTCACTCACTCACTCCCCGGCTCCTGTTTTTGCCGTCTGACGTCATGGCGTGACGGGCTGGTCAACAAGTCAGCTGTCGGGAGAAAAAGGGAAGAGCGGCGGAGGAGAGCACGGTCCCTTTAAGGGAGGGACGGCAACTTCTCCGGATCCTCTTTATTTTTCACTAAACCGTTGGGGGGAATCTGGGTTTGCATCTATTCGGCGAGGGTGCAGATACTGGCGGAGGGGAGGACGCCGATCAGATTTTTAAAATAGCAGTTTCCGATCCTAAGAGGTGGGGGGGGAGCGAAGAAAATGGAGTTGGAGGACGGAGTTGTATACCAGGACGACCCGGGCACGTCGGCTCTGATGTCCGAGAGGGTGTCGGGCCTGGCCAACTCCATCTACCGCGAATTCGAGCGCCTAATCGGCAAATACGACGAGGACGTGGTGAAGGAGCTCATGCCTCTGGTGGTGGCTGTGCTGGAGAACCTGGACTCGGTGTTCGCTGTGAACCAGGAGCACGAAGTCGAGCTGGAGCTTCTCAAGGAGGACAACGAGCAGCTGATCACCCAGTACGAGCGGGAGAAGGCGCTGAGGAAGCACGCAGAGGAGGTGGGTCCGGGAGCCGCAGCCGGGAAGACGGGCAGGGAGGGGGACGGGATCGCCACATTGCTGGGCTGCATACGGAAGGCGCCCTGCACAGGCCACGCATGGAGCCGCTGTCTTCGCCGGTTATTTCTAGCGTTACGTGTTCGGGCTGGAAAGGGAACCATCACGATCATATCAGGATCTGGATGGACAGACACGCACTCGTAGGCGTTATGGTGTTTGCAAGACGAGACGTGTGGATCCTGACAGGTTGCAGTAACTTCCGATTTCGATCTAACAAAATAATACAGTGCATTCGGCAGATCTGTTGCGTATATTTGTAAAGGGACGTGCACTGCCATGTAGCTAGTTAGCTAGCTACCCAGACACTAGCTGCCTGTGGCCCAATGTACCCCAACACCGCGCCACACGCTCCGATTGATATTATACATTTGCAACTGCTTGGAAGCTACTAGGGGGATACAAGCCGGCCATTCACGAGGGACACCCGTCTGCAACCCGAGATGGCCAGCGGTACGCTATATGTGTGTCTAATGAGCCGGACACAAGTCGATTCTTTTGCATGGACGCAGTGTCTTGGGGGATGTGGGGTCTTGAGCTGCCCAGCCATTGAAGGTCTGGGCTGTGCGTGCAGCTGCGGCTGTAAAAGCCACGTATTCAGGCACAGGGACAAACGTGCGTCGCTCAGTCTGTGTCCTTAAGCAGTAGCAATGTGCCCGATTCCCTCAATAGCAATCACACAAGCCCGTGTTGTAAATCCGCATAAATACTATAAATAAAATTCTCACACTTTGATTGAGATCTGAACGATTGAATCCCCAGTTCTCCCATTGCTTAGGTGACCGAATTTCCGAAGGCGTTGGTTGCTATATATATATATATATATGACACCAAACAGATATTTAGTTATTCAGTCGATCTCGACCAGGCGCGTTTGTGCAGACATCCAAACGAAGGATTAATATTTTGGCAGTGTCCATGTACGGCAACCTCAGCTGCATGTTTCTTTCTAAAATGCACATTCACCAGGGTTTGGTAGTAGAGAGTAGGGGAGCCTTCACCATATCAGCACATGTCAGCATAATTTTGTAACTTAGTGGATAAACCAGTACAACCAGAATCTTCCAAGTTCTAATAATACATTTTGTATTTAAAATAATCCATTCAGGGTTTGCACCAGTCATGCACCTTGTACTGCCTAATAAAGGCTCCAGACCCCCACGATTCTGACCAGGATAATGGTCAAAAAGTTGGATAGATATTTTATAATATTATTCTCAAGCAGAGGTATAGTGTGCAAAACTTGGTTGATGCTTCTATCATTGCCTCAATAGACACTGAATAATCACTGTATAACTTAGATACTTTTGAATGCAAATACTACATATATTATTATGTAAGGTTTTTTAGGCCAGTGTTTCCCAACCCAGTCCTCGGGGAACCCTGGACAGTACACGTTTTTTGCTTTCTCTCAGCTCCCAGTGCACCTGTACCAGGTATTCGGTGTTCCTGATTGGCTGGGAGCTGGGAGGGAGCAAAAATGTGGACTGTCCGGGTTTCCCCGAGGAGTGGGTTGGGAAACACTGTTTTAGGCCATGAAGTCATAAGGTCATTTTCACCAGTGAAACCAGGAAATTTCATTTGTAATGTACATGGATGTTACAAAAGCAAACTGTTTTCTTTTATTCTATTGCAAGTCATTAATATTTAATGTGGGTCATGTGGCTTATGGCATAGTGCATGACCTTTATAGTTTTATACCACATTTATGGAGGAATTCTATGCAAGTATAATAGAAAATAGTTTTAAATGATTGCTTATCTGGCACTTTGAGTTCAACAGAGACCTTATTATTCTGCACATCAAATAGAGGATTCCCCTCTTCTGGTGAAACATCTCCGCTGCGTTCGCGACTGAGGGTACTTTTCCCAGCCTGAGCGGAGCTTGCAGCACCTGCTGCTTTTGTTCTTACTGCTGGTCTGTCACATTTTATTGATTTATTATTTTAAAATGTTCTACTTAAGCTTTCATGGTTCTAATTGATGGCCGTATATTGTCTAGGATTTCTACGAAACTGGCAGTGGCTGTTCACGGGGAAGGAAAAACAGAACCTGCCCATTTAGTAGTTGCTAGGGTGACCAGATGATCAGTGTCAGGGGGAAACCTTGAGGTAATTCATAAAATTACTTTAAAACTGGAAGGCTCATGTACTTGGCTGAAGAGTTCAGTTCTTCTTCCGCTTTGACTGGTTTGTTCCCATTACTGAAAGGCCATTTAACTGGCGCATGCATGATTATAGTAGTCTGACAAATTAACACACAGTAAGAACTCTGTGCTTAAGTGAAATCCAGGTCCTTTTAATTTTAAAGGGTAGTTTAGAAACGCTGTCCTAGCTCAGTGTTCTCCCTCACATGCATTATCTGGTCACCTTAACTAGTTACCTAAAAGGAAACAAGTTATATCTGGTGCAGATAGTTTCAAGTTTGTCATATACAGATAACAATGTAGCATCATTACCCACGTACCACAGTAAATGTAACGCGCACAGTTTTGTAGCTACTGTAGCTCAGTCTGTAGGTTTTAGTGTGGCTGGGTCTGGGGGTGGCTAAAGAAGGGTTTCTGGGCACGGCTAACCTGCTTACACGCTAACCCGTGAGTATTAAGTCCTGTGAGGCTGGGAAGCGAACAGGAAGTCTTAATGAGAACAGAAAATATGGGAAATGCGCAGTACTGACTGGCGGGAAATCTGGGTGACACAAGTGTGCGGGGGGTGGCGTCGCAGTTGGCCACATGTAATTATGTTTAGTAAGTACATAAAGATGATGCTGCTTCCTGGTTTTTGAGGCTGCAGCTGGCTGTGCACGTGGAGGTCATTTTTGAGGGCTGTGAGACTGTGTGGGATGTGTCTGCCTGTCTGGCCAGCGAGCTTAGGTAGATGGGGGGGGGGGGGGAGCCGCTATCACATGGCGCAGGTTGTCTGGATGTGAAATTGGGTTTTTACTTGGCATCTTCTCATGGCTCCCTTCAAAAATTTCAAGAAAAATAACTCTTCCGGCAGCGGAGTTTTAATGTTGTGTTGTCTTTGCCCCTTTGCTCCGGAGATCAGGTTTAGATAATCGTGTCTAGATACGCACGTTCAGCTGTCGCCCTTCCTCTAGTGTGTTGTCTTGAGGCTGGATTTTGTGGTGTTCTTTTCAGCGACTGTTTGTCGTTTTACCCATTTGCTGGCAACACGTTTAATTAAGTGACGTGATTATTCAGTAAGTTGTGATTAAGTGTTTTTTAATGTTACTGTTAAGTGATGCTGATGGCAGGATAGTTTGGGCAGGGGTTTGTTATTGATCGGAGAATTTTTTAAATGATTAGATCGGTAAGGAGGAAACCATTATATGGTGTGGCAGCACTTTGGCTTTCGCATGGGAGGGTTATGCTGGTTATGTAACAAGTGTCCAACACATTATCTGCTCCTAATCCCCACAACTTGAACCTGAAACTTCCTGCTTGCTACCTGATAGCTGAAGGTAAAAGGGAAACATCAAAATGTGTATCATCTTGAAGGGGACTTGATCTGTCGACACACTGCTGCAGGTAGAGAGGCCCCCGCCCCTCTCCTTGGGAAGTCTTCTGCCCCATGTGCTGTGGCCCTTACAGACCCCACCCCAGCCTGCCCAAGCCTCCCAATGTGAGCCTTTCCTGAAGCAGCCTACATCCATCCTGTGCCCGTTAGTGCTGCAGGTGGTGATGTGGACCCCTCTCTGTGTTGTGTGACTAATGCAGTCGCTCTGCCGTGGCACTGTGAGGCGCTGGGGGGGCCCGGGGGTAGCCATCTTGCCAGCAAAATTGGGTTTGAGGCAGAGCTGTGCAGACTGAAGGGCTTTTTTTTTTTTGCATCTGAATGAGGCATTTGGCTCCTTTTTGGCTTCCCTCTCAAGTGTGCTGAAGCTGGCAGGAAGGTAATCCACAGTGCACCTCTTCTATGTTAGTGTTATGCAGTATAAATTGCAAGTTCACAAGCTCGCTTCATGTCACAGAAGCAGTGTGGTTTTATTGTCTACATCAAGGTTGCCATTCTTTAACAACATAGGACTTTGCAGCTTGTCTCAATACATTTCTTCTTAGAACTATCACTGTTAAAAGGAGGCGTACTCTGATCGGTGGGTTTAGCCGCATGAAGTGTGCCTGTCAGACAGGACCCGGAGTGCACGCGCTGTCTGGGTTTATTACGTGTCCTGCCGTAAGGTTAGGCGGGGTCCCGCCCTCCTGCTTGCTTCCACGTCCGAGCTGCTTCCAGATGTTTAATGAGCAGGCAGGGTTACAGCCAGGGTGTTTCAGTGTTCGGGAATCGCTCGCCGAGACCTTTCATCAATCTCTCGATGTTCATGTTTGTGATTTGAGGTAAAGTGCAGCTGATCTACCAGCTCCAGTGCACTTTTAAGTAGAGATGCGGAATTTATTGGTTAATACATCTGTACTGACCGATATTCGATAAAAATTGAGTTATTAGTCAATATTGCCGGCTGAAATTTCACCACTCGTAAGAGGTCAGAGTACCTAGGACATGTTTATAATTCATTATTATTAAACCTGGCCCGCCGATCAATCTTTCGCGTTCCACAGAACATAAATCGTGTGACTGTATTCTCCTAATCTGCAACGGCTTGCTTAGCAAGTTTCACCGGCAAACTCCCCCGTTCTGCAAGTGGGTGAAAGGTTAGCTAATCCTCAGTATCGGTGATATTAAACACTAATATATTGGTTATTGGTATCGGTCACAGTTTCCGCCTTGCTGCATTCCGTAAGTTGGGAGGGGAATGGTGCATGTGGCTGGCCATGGAAGCCTTAGGATGTGGATGGTTCAGTGGCTCAGTGGGGAGCCTACAAGGGCTTGTGGGTTTGAATCCTGTCCTGCCTCTCTGTGTCTGATCTTCTTGGATGGCAGTGAGACCTTCCATTTTTCTTTTTGGCGGAGGCCCAGTTCTCCTGCTACGTGGCTCCTTCTCACGGTATCGCCGGCACTCCTCACACCTATCTAATTCCAGTGCTCACTGGGGCTTCTCAGCCGTGTTAAATCTCCACATGGTTTGTAGATGCAATGTCCTTTTGTTGGGCTGCCCATCTGCGTGAAACGACAGTGATTTACTTTTTAAACAAAATATATTTTGCTTTTCTGTAGGAGTGCGTTTGTTTGAACTGGGCTCAATGGGAAAAAACCAATTGCACATATTACACAGGCCCCTTTGGGAAGGGCAGCGATGGTGCTGTTGGAGATGCTTGGGTTAGATATTCAGGATGGGATGATCGAGCATCCAGAAGGATTTGTAGGAAAACTGCCCTTGAATCAGTTTTTAATCATAGCTCGTCTGTCATACCCAAGTGTAAACGCAGCCTAATGAAAAGCCTGCTTGCCTTCCAAACCACGTGTGGTTTTCCCACTGTGTGGTCAGATAAATGTCTTTCTGAGAGGTCACAGGGAAATGGCTCAAAATAGTGCAGTAGGGCTCACCAGGAACTACAGCTGTAACTACAGGAAGCTGGGGCAAGTGGACATGAACAATTAGCTTAAACAATGTCCATTTGCCATGGCTGAAGGCTCCTGGCTTAAGGATTTGGGTTTAATCTCATTTTTGGATTCTGTGTTTAATTAAATACGTGTTCAACGCCCATGAGCTAATGAAGGAAAATGTATGACTTGGCAGAGTAGTGTTTTGTGCCAAAGTCCTGCCTGATATTCTTATTGGTTAAGCTTCTGCCCTCCAGGTTTTGTGTGGGCTTTTTAAAACGGAGTAAAGCTTGTGTGACTGGCCCCTGGGTACGTGCATCAGATGTGAGTGTAACCGACTTGTGTGTAAAAGGACTCCAGGCTGATTAAATAGCATTACTCCCTACCGGGCCAGGGCTCAGTCTTGGCCCAGGTGCAAACGCAGCCTCTACAGGCCATTTCGTTCTGCCCTCTCGAGGTCCCCTTTCAGCTGACTGTGAATGAATGGTGCCATAATGGCTTGTTTTACTGTGATAAACCTCATAAAGCATGTCAGGCGGTATGTCAGCTGGTTGTCGGTTGGGGGGGGGAGTGGTTGTATGTCACGTGACCACATCACTTGTTTGGAGATCTATGGATATACCCAGATCTGAGGATGATTATCTGCAGTGCATCAGTCTTGCGGTGATGCCGCCTGATAGATGCCACATGCTTAAGTTCAAATATAGAATTCTGTTCACTAATTAAAGGTTTTTTACCATTAAAAAAAATCTCAGACTGTGATCCTAGTAAGTATTTATAATGGATGAGGATTCGAATGAGGGGATGGTATTTCCCTGCAGGTTCTACCTTACAGGTCGTTACCTTGGATTTTGGACTCTGTCCTCTCCCACCCTGGGATAGTCGTGCAGGATCCAGCCACGTCATATTAGTCATCAGGTGGAACCAGCTCTGCTTGGGTTTAAAATGGGTGTAGCGGTAATTAATGCAGCAGGCCTGCGTCGGATCCAGACAAGCTGCTGGAAATCTCGTTAATCTTGTCGGTACTTCTGAGGATCGAGGCGTCTAAACCACACCTGTCTTTTGGTGGCACGCTGTGTTACTGTAGTGGATTAACATGAACATTTATTTATTTAGCAAATGTCTCGGTCCGAAAGTGATATAAAAGTGGTGCAGATTATGATCATGCGGCTGTCACAAGTCAGCTAGGCATTCATGTAGCTAGGGTGAGGCTTACCGTCAGTGACCAGCGTCAAGATGGGTATTAATCTCACTCTTGTCTCCTGAGCATCTTCTCAAATGGCCAAAATTGTGGAATCACTTCCAGTTTTTTTGTGATTGTAGAACTTTATTCAGCTCTTGCTCTAGTTAGGCCAACCCTTATGTAATTGTCCAATGTATATTTGTGAACATTTCTTGATTGGTTATAAACATTACTGTAATATTCATGTGGTGATTTGTTGTTGTTGTTTTTTTGTTAATAGTGTAATGCCAAAAACGCTAGGTGTTTCCTCAGTTTTGGCTACTAGCACAGTACCTGATTTTTCATAAAATTTAGCAGGTACCATTGGGGTAATATAT
>JABFDZ020000097.1:17557907-17568371 GCA_019775955.2 Pollimyrus isidori
TGAATCAATGCCATGTAGAATTAAGGCAGTTCTGAAGGCGAAAGGGGGTCAAACACCATATTAGTATGGTGTTCCTAGTAATCTTTTAGGTGAGAGTACTTTTCTTTGCAAGTGTAAACTGTGGTGTTGAATCACTCTTGCATGAACTAAGACGAAATGAGTCTTTCCACTTGGCCTGTCAGAGTGTCATTGTGTCCCCTGAGTGTCCTCTCCTGTTGCTGAAGGTCGGACTGACTGCCTCCTCATCCTCCCGCTTCGTCACCTCCTAGGCCATCGCTTTAGTGTCCTTGTCTTTTCACAACTCGTCCTGTTTCTGTTTTTATGCTTTACCTGCATTGCACGGGTTATTATGGCTTTAATTTCTTAATGATTTCTTAAGAGACCTGCCCATCTGCATTCATCCCTGCGTGCCGTTGCGTTTTTGGCTGTGGTTGTTTGCCTGGGATTCCTGGGGGTGTATTTTTTTATATGTATTTATATATGGGAATCCAGCATTGGGAAGGGCAGAGGTTTGATTGTGCCATCTTCGGCCATTGTTCTTTTACTTGATAAGATTGGTAGCCTTCCCTATTTATATATTCCTTTCTTATTCTTAAAGGTATGGGCCGTGAAGTCGAGCACCTTATTCAGGAGAACACACAGCTTTTGGAAACAAAGTAAGGATTGTGTATGAAGTCAGACTGATCTGCTTCATACTTCATTTCTGTGCTAATTTCTATACTAATACTTCTGCTTAATACTTATTTCTCAGGCTTGGAAAATGGATCATAACACATTTCCTTGCAAAATTAATGTTTTAAATTGCTGCATGAAATATATAAGTAGGATTTGTCAAGAATGGATAGAAGAGGCTTGCATGAAACACGCGGTAAAATATTCAAATCAGCCTGAAGAGAGAGTATAGTTCCCTGGCGAATGTGTCATTTCCATGGGAGAGAAGGGCAGTCTGCTGTAATATTGATACATTCTCGCTCTCTAATTAATGTGTGAATCCGTAAATCACCGTCACTGACCTCCTGAGGCATTTTGGACGGCACAGTGTCCCAGATTCCATCCCCGACGGCTTTTTGGGCCGCTCTCCGCACAGGAACGCCCTCAACGTGGTGAAGAACGACCTCATCGCCAAGGTGGACGAGCTGTCCTGTGAGAGGGAGGTGCTGCGCTGCGACCTAGAGGCCGTGAAGCAGGCCAAGGGCAAGCTGGAGGAGAAGAACAAGGAGCTTGAGGAGGAGCTCAGGAAGTGAGTGTCCCGCGGGGAGTGGCCGGTCCGCCCCGCCCGCCCTGTCAGTCCTGCTGCTGGGGGTGCTAGAGGTTCTAGCTGGTAGTGCGTCTCAAGCAAGTTCTCTTCACGTGGAACTCGATATATTACCAATTATATATTACCACTAGTGACAAATTGTGGAGACGCTTCCAAGTTGTAGAAATTGCAAAACTTTTATTCAACTATTACTCCAGTTATTTAATTGTCCAGTGTGCATTTGTAACATTCTTTGTTTTATAAACATCACCGTCAGTATTTGTATAATCATTTTTGAAGTGTGATGCCAAAAATGCCCCCCCAACGCAACCAAAACAATTTTGGCCACTAGTGTATATGTCAAACCATGTTGGTAGCATGCAAGTGAAATCAGCTTTTTTGGGATGGGGTGGTGCCTTCACAGGCTGGGTAAGTGCTGTGCCAAGCACATGCTTATGTCCCTGGCCTTGTCCCTTGAGTAGCATAACCGATTAATGGTTGTGTTAATTATTTAATCAATGGTAAAATACAGTGTTTATCTTCTCCGGGCAGGAGCTACATTAAATCAAGAATAGTGCCTTAAGGCCTTGTAGGAAGACTGAATGTGAAGCTTACAAGCAGAGACATGTAAAGGGACGTTCAAAGCATGTGAGGCTGTAAATTTAGCGAAAGACAACAGGCGATACCAGGTTCCCCATCAGCCCGTAAGAGAATATGAATCTGCAAGGACGACAGCAGCTATTAGCTGTAGTGTGTTTCAGAGATTATATGCCACTGGGTCTCTAACTCACGCATGCACACGTACATGCACATGCACACGTACATGCACACGCACGCTGCCTGTCGGACTTCCCAATGTGTAGAGCACCCTCTGCCAGCTGTTGATAATCTACACCTCCCCTTTATTTGCATTTAAATGTACCTCTGTGACAGAAAAATCCTTATAGTTCAAGTAATTTTTAAACGGTTCTCAAAATGATTTAATTGGCTTTTGTGGGCTGAGTTAACATGACGGAGATCCAGTTCCATTGGCATTGAGTGAAATGCTTCCATCTTTCCCGACAGGGTACGGGCAGAGGTGGAGGAAGCCAGGCAGAAGACGAAGGAGGAGGATGACGTGAGTAATCTTTCTCAATACCAAGAACGTAAAGATCGTACTTGTGTTCTTGGCAAGACCGGTCGTGCTAGCTTGCCTCCCAGGAACAAACTTGGGGCATAATCAATCATGGCACTGGTCTCATTTGGCGAGATATTTGGGGTGGAGCAAGACCAACATCTGTGGATTTTTACCATCCTCTGTACTTCTGTTCTTGATTTTTGAAACCACCTCCTCCAATTGAAGATGACATAAAACAGGCAAAAGAGAACACAAATCTGGTCAGGTACGCACATTGTGAAACACTCCTGCTCTCTCTCCAGGGTGGGATTGGATGGTAAACTGTAGGGAGGTAACGATACACTCAACACAGTACGATTTTCTCATGAATTTAATAGAATGAGCTGCAGACAAATTTATACAAAAGTATTCCTTTATCTGGCAAAATGTGTCCTCTTAACAATGAAACTGAAATGGAATAAAATACTGTTTAAAAAAATCCCAACTCAAAATAAGTAAATTAAGTAATGCGTCCATCCATTTTCTGAAGCCGCTTTATCTCATCTGGGGTTGTGGGGAGGACCTGAGCCTATCACGGGAACAATGGGCACAGGCGGGAACCAACCCCAACGCACCACAGGGCGTGCACACTCACAACTACAGGGCCAATTTAGACTCTCCAATCAACCTGTCCTGCACGCTATTGGATCATGGGAGGGAACCGGAGCCCCTGGCGAAAACAGGGAGGGAGTGCGAACTCCACACAGAAGGGACCCGGGACCGAAAGCAGAAGCTACTTGCTGTGAATCAGCAGCCTTGACCGCTGCGCCGCCCGGTGACTCGTCCTCCATTTCAAATTCGCTCGCCACGTCGCATTCGGTCAAAACCAAAAACTGACGTGTGACGTCGACGTGAATACGCAGCGACGTCGTGAAATGAAATGTGATATTACACCAGTTTTTCTGTTAGGTAAAGGTACCGTGAAGCACTCCTAAAATAGCGATTCATTTTCCCAACAGTCTGTTTAATTTTGCCATACATTTACATCGATTTTTTAACCGATTCATCATTATATGCTTGTGACGAGACTCAAGAGTTCTTTTAATATCAACTCACCAATGTGCAATTACAGTGTGCTGAAATACCACTTCATTTTGGCCCCCTTTGGTGCTCGACATAAATACAAATGTGCAGTGCAGCGCAAATATAAGAGAAAATGTGCAAATTATGTGTCATTAATAATAATGTGTCATTAACCGCCAAATAGCAGCGTCATTGGAGGGTATCTGGCCAATTTCCCGTATCAGTATTAGGAACTATAAATATTTATCCCTTTAGTCATTTGTAATATGTATCTGAACCTGAGCAGGTGATCCTCATAATTTGGTTTGGGCTGTACTGGATTGTGATCTGGGTGGGAAATGTGCAGCGTGTGTTGTATACAAACACAACGGAGTAGCGATATTGGTGTGATGCACAGCCATGGGAAGAGTCTGAGTTTTGGCTAATCTCACGTTGTGTGGGATGCGATGGATGATTTGCGATGCTTGTCCCCCCTCCCCTCTGCAGAGTGACATACCCACAGCGCAGAGGAAACGCTTCACGCGCGTGGAGATGGCACGAGTGCTGATGGAGCGAAACCAGTACAAGGAGAGGCTCATGGAGTTGCAGGAAGCCGTCAGATGGACTGAGATGATCCGGTAAGTAAGGGAAAAGCAGGACCGATATTAGTTTTGAAACCTGGATGGATTCTTTTCTGTTTTTTTTTTCCCCCCTCATACAGTCCATACTACTTCTGCTACCCAATTAAAGAAGCTTTTGGGTTGTGTGTTTTGATGCATGTTAATTTATCACTTATCCTGTCGATATTTACTGTCGCCCCAGAGTTTATGTGCTGGGGTAGTAATACTGTGATTGTATTTCTTCTTTATCGTGGTTTTTCTGCTCAGAGCTTCAAGGGAGAACCCGGCACTTTCCGAGAAGAAGAAGTCCAGTATCTGGCAGTTGTAAGCATGACCCCACTGCTTGCATCAGTCACATCATGACGGGAAATTCTTGGTGCTCTGCTGGTCATTCAGTATCTTCCCTTTCTTTTTTTTTTTATTTTTCTTTTTATTTTCTGATTCGTGGTCTCCAGGATGTAGGTAAAGCTTTAGAAGGAAGCTGATGCTTTTCTTGCACTTGATCCCAATCAGATCATGGAGTACCGTCAAAGGGAATGGCTTGTATCCTCCATCTCTTCATGACATGGTGCTGATGGGTGTCATCATGGCCCAGTCTAGACTGAGATTAATTACAATCCATAGTCTCCCACTAGCTATTGTTTAAACACTCTTAGAAATGAAAACAGCACCCAGGATATGCCAGTTATTCTGCAGGTTAATGCTTTAAGCCTCTGTTGCTTTTCTGACTTTTAATGTGTGTACCATGGACTCCCTGCATTAAGGCCAATCCCTTTGTGCAGTATTCCTGGCCAGACTTGCAGGTTATGATTATGGTGTGGTTTACTTACTGCATTTTGCACCTCTTGTTAAATATGCATTTTGCTCTCCTACTCCTCACTCTCCTGTCTCCTGCTTATATCCTATATCCTGCCTCTTGTTGTCCTGTCCATTTGCAGAAGGTGTGTAGCACAAGGCTACTATGCCAGTCAGGCACACCAGGTGTCCTTTCAACAGTAGTGATTTAGTGCTGATCTAAGCTTGTAACAGTGAGGCTTTTCTTGTCTTTTCAGAAGAACCTGAATATATATAAACTTGAATATTCATCCATTGTTCTTGAAATAGAGATTTCATTGAAATTGGTAATAAGTTGTCATTCATTTCATTGTGACGATGGAATGATTTTCTGTTTGGGGCAGAACTAATTCCTTAGCAAGGAATGCGTATGTTTTCATAAAAAAGCTATATAAGAGCCTCGGGAAACGTGTATGAGATCAGAGGCACTTTCAACAGTATAGGTTTTAAAGACCGCAAGGTGCTATACACTTGCCTTTTGGATGCAGGTCATAGGTGGTCATGTGATGGTTTCTTTCCTAGTGTGTGGTGATGGCTTGACAGACATAGTTGGTGTGGTTGACTTGTCGTTGGCTTGGGATGATGACGTTGGGATAAGCATTAGCAAATGATTAGCACAGAAGCTAATGCTCTGTGCCTGTCTGCTTTGCCGCATACTAGCATACTGCTAAAGAGTGGCTGACATTTTCCCTTGGGGAAATCTCTCCCGGAGCTGCAGAAGCTGTTTGCTGGAGGGGGGTTTGCTTTTAAATTACTCTGTTGCCTTGATTCTCACTTTTCCTCCCTCAAAGTTTAGGGCTTTAACCTGCTAGTTAACAGAATATCAGAAGGGTTAGGATGCTGGTAAAGGGCACGATCCAGGCGCACTGGTGGTGGAGGTCAGGCTCTGTCTCTTTGTGCACCTACATGTATGTGTCCCAGTCCCTCCATCCTGTGTCTGCACCTCTATTAGCCTTTCTGTCTCGTCTCTTCGCCCCCTTAGTTTCAGCCGGCTCTTTAGCTCGTCCAGCACCGCCGCCCGGAAGCCCGAGTCTCCGGTCAACGTCAAGTACAACGCGCCCACTTCGCACATCGTGCCCTCGGTGAAAGCC
The DNA here is from genome assembly GCA_019775955.2 of Pollimyrus isidori. Lineage (NCBI taxonomy): Eukaryota > Metazoa > Chordata > Actinopteri > Osteoglossiformes > Mormyridae > Pollimyrus > Pollimyrus isidori. The sequence goes on from JABFDZ020000097.1 coordinate 17,563,848, forward strand.
CGCAGTAGCACCCTGTCGCAGCTGCCCAGTGACAAGTCCAAGGCCTTCGACTTCCTCAGGGAGGAGTGAGTGTCACGGGGAAGGCCAAGTGTCGCCGTGGAGACCCCAGGTGGTGGGGAAGCCCGGCTGCATTGTTTTTGCCGCCTTCGTGACCTGCTGTCGTTCCCTCTCCCCTCAGAGCGGAGCTGAGTAGCTCGCCATTACGGAAGGAGCAGATGCGAGCTCAGTACAGACAGGTGAAAGCTCATGTGCAGAAGGAAGATGGCCGGGTGCAGGCGTACGGGTGGAGCCTGCCTCCAAAATACAAGGTCAGGATGCTCAGGGCAATTACACCTGTATTCCGTCACGGCCATTTGTCCTCTCCATTGACATCGCCACTGTCCTCTCGCCATTGATGTCACCATTGTCCTCTTGCCATTGTCCTCTCCATTGACATCACCACTGCAAAAAAATCCTTTATTGTTCTCCCAAAACTTACATTAGGTAACCAATGGAGGACAGGCAGAAAACAAGATGAAGAACTTGCCGGTGCCTGTGTACCTAAGGCCCTTGGATGAGAAGGATGCTTCTATGAAGGTATGGGCTGTGAGCTGTGAACCACAACCTGGAACATTTTCCTCTGCCTGTTCATGGCCATTAAGCCTTCTGATCCATCCTGATCCAGCTGCACCTCATTTAGAGGAGCTAGAAGCAGCCATCCAGCTGTGGATGTTGGAGAACCAGGCTTGAACCTGGCCTTCTGCTGCATTTCCTCCCTAGCTCTGGTGCGCTGCTGGTGTCAACCTGACCGGTGGGAAGACCCGCGATGGGGGCTCCATTGTGGGGGCCAGCGTCTTCTACAGCGACGTGCCCGGTGCCGACATAGAGGGCCACAAGCAGAAGAAGGGCTCACAGAGCAGTTTGGACCGCCTGGAACAGGAGCTCAAGGTGAGCTGCCTCCCAGAATGCATTGCAGCACCACAGAGTCCATCCCTTTACCTGTATTGATCCTTGATGCTTAATATAACCAATATAGATTTATTTGTTGCTTATGCCAAGTGTGTCTGACTGGTCACATAAACAAAGGCCAAACATCTTTTGAGTAAAATGGGTAAAGACTTTATGACGAAACATTGTAGCGTCAATGTACCAGGTGGGTCTGCTCTTGTTCCCTTGAGCTTCAGCTGGGTAATGAGCTGATGTGCTGCCGTGTGATTGGGGGACAGGAGCAGGAGAAGGAGCTCCGGCAGCATGAGGAGCTCTCCAGCCTGGTGTGGATCTGCACCAGCACGCACTCCACCACCAAAGTCATGGTCGTGGATGCCAACCAGCCCGGCCACATCCTGGAGAATTTCTTTGTCTGTAACTCCCACGTACTTTGCATCGCCAGCGTGCCAGGTCTGGTTGCCGTCGAGGTACCTCTGAGTATAACTGTGCCTCAGATCGACTGGTGTGAGTTATTTATGACTGTTACCGGAACACTTCGTGGTTTGGCTCAGGCGCCCGAGAGACGGACTACCCTGCAGGGGAGGAGGTACCGCCGGAGCCTGAGGGGGCCCAGAACGAGAACAGCTCGCTTACGGGCAGCATGGCCAGCAACAGCTCAGCGGGCAGCGACAGCATGCTGGGAGGCATCACCGTGGTGGGCTGCTCTGCAGAGGGGTCCGCCGCCATTCCGCAGACCGCCTGCAGCTCCGTGGGGACCCCCGAGGAGCCCAGCACTCGTGCAGACTCCGGTAAGCAGGCTTACACAGTCTGCCATCCTGCTCCCTGGGCTAATGATGCTCATGGTAGAGCTCTGGCACTTTCTGATAACTCTGAGTGTGCCTCACTCATAAGCGGGGCTCTCATGTGCATCTGGCCTGGCAGGCGAGGCTTCGCTCTCCGAAGGCAACGGCGAGGACTCGATCGCCACGGCGGAGGAGGCTGCAGAGGAAGCGACGGAGGCCACAGAGGGTAGCCCCGGGGCTGGGGACGAGGGCGAAGGCCTGGACATCAGCCAGCCCTGCATCTACACGGAGCACGTGTTCACTGACCCGCTGGGTGTGCAGGACACCTCGGAAAACCAGGCCTCATATCCACAGAGGTAGTGCAAGCTCCACCTGCTGGACAAAAGGGGGACTGCCAGCATTGTTTTTTGATGTTTTTTTTCGATGGTCAGTCTTGCATGTTAAATGCATTTCAATAAGTATACATAATTCTTACACAATACATATATTATTTATGCATTCATTCAATTGTAAGTATTATGCAATGTTTAGACATTTGTACTTAATGTCACCAAATCAGATAATATAGAAATAAAAAAACACCTTTCCACAGTACTGTGCTGAAGTCTTAGGCAGTAATCAGAAATGTTTAAAGCTGTTTAACATTGGAGCGTACGGAAATTAAGAGTAATACAACAAAAACTAGTAAAACATTTCTGTTCTCCAGAAAGTTACTGATGTCCAATTGGATAGTAAAATGAACACCGCTTTCCCCAGCCATTCCATGTGTTTGTTACATTTCACTTAGTTAACTAGTTAAAAACGTCAATGAGATTGATTATCTAAATGAGGTGTGAGTTAAAAATAAAATAAGAAATTAATTGGTGTGTTTGACGGTTGCTGTAACTACTGGGGTGATTTTTTTGAGGTTTTGAAACGACTAAACTGGCACTTGGCAAGCGGACAGCATTGTTATACGCTGAGACATTTCCTTTGAATGCCTAAAACTTTTGCACAAGACTGTACGATACTATTAGTGTTGTGTCGGATATTCACCTTTATGGTGCCTCACATACCCATCGGTGCAGACATGACTCTCCCTACATCAATAAATAAATGGCCCGTTTTGCATGGCGACATGTTTTAAGGTCGCTGCCCGGCAGTTTGCGGACGCCGCTCCCAGAGTTACAGTAGTGAGGTTCTGTGGCGGATCTGCCCTCAGGGATTCTGACCTCCTGAAGGATGGGGTGGCCACCTTGCCGGACGAGCAGGACCTCATGCGGGAGGAGGCTCAGAAGATGAGCAGCGTGCTGCCGACCATGTGGCTGGGGGCCCAGAACGGCTGGTGAGGCCCCCTGCATCCCGGCCTGTGCCAGTGACTCGGCTGCTGCCGTCTTACCCTGAAATGTCCATACCCTGAAATGATTATATAGGAAGTGAGATGCAGACAGTGCTGAGTGTAAACAAAACTTTGGCAATACAAAATATATCGGCAATCTGTATCCGAGCCTACTGACTACTGACTTTTTGGCAGCAGTGAATCTAATTTCCGGTGTCTTGTTTCACTGTAGTCGGAAAGCACATTTAAGTCTGTAGGTTGTGCAGGCGACTGTAAGTGCCCCTACCCCATGTTCCACGCTGTACGTTACACACTCTAAGGTGCTGAGTAGCGGCTCCAGGCTGTAAATGTGGGCGGTGGGGGGGGTGGGGCATAAAGTGCCATGTGACGATGAGGCGTTTCCCCTCCCAGTGTCTACGTTCATTCGTCAGTGGCTCAGTGGAGAAAATGTCTCCATTCGATCAAGCTGAAGGACTCCATCCTTGGCATTGTGTGAGTACGGAACTTTCCAGGATTTCAGCTCATTTTAATGCCGTGGTCCCCCCTTTTCTGCGGGGGATATATTTCAAGACCCCCAGTGAATGTGCGAAATCACAGGTGCTACCGATCCTGATATATGCTACGTTTTTTTCTTCCCCTACACATTCATACCTATGATTTAAGTTTAATTTATAAACTAGACTTAAGAGATTAGGAAGTAAAATTTAGTTTAGTTAAAAAAAAAAAAAAAAAAAAGGGTTACTTGACCACAAGTGCTGCAATGCCATGACAGTCAATCTGATAACCAAGATGGCTGCCAAATGACCAATGCTGAGACATGTCTAGAATTTTCCATTCAGTATTTTTGGACTGCGTTTGACCGTAGGCAAGTGAACCCACAGGAAACAAAACTGCAGATAAGGGGGAACTACTGTAGCCACTGGTGAATAGTGAGGGGTTACTGGGTTTTGCTTGAATCTCCTCTGGAAAGTGGACTTGTATCATGTCCCCCGCTGAGTATCCCCGACACCTCCGTGTGCTCGACGTCGGCGTCATCCTGACCTTTGGCTGTCTCTCCCACCTGGCAGCCACGTGAAGGGCAGAGTGCTGGTGGCCCTGGCCGACGGCACGCTGGCCATCTTCCACCGAGGCGTCGGTAAGCTCCCCTCCCCCGTCCGTGCGGTAACCGCTGGTAATGGTCCCCAGGCACTTCGCCTCCTCCACCCTTTACCTCCTTTACAGACGGTCAGTGGGACCTGACCAACTACCACCTGTTGGACCTGGGCCGGCCCCACCACTCCATCCGCTGCATGACTGTGGTGCACGACAAGGTGTGGTGTGGCTACAGGAACAAGATCTACGTGGTGCAGCCCAAAGCCATGAAGATCGAGGTGAGCCCGGGTTCTGTAGGTGCCGGGGCTCGTTCCCGGGTTCTGTAGGCGCCGGGGCTCGTTCCCGGGTTCTGTAGGCGCCGGGGCTCGTTCCCGGGTTCTGTAGGCGCCGGGGCTCGTTCCCGGG
>JABFDZ020000097.1:17599152-17612488 GCA_019775955.2 Pollimyrus isidori
TCCATGTAAAGCGCCCTGGGACAACTCTGTTGTGAAGGGCGCTATATAAAAATAAATTGAATTGAATTGAATTGATATGATCATCTGTTGAAACATCTTTTTAGCATGTCTACACAACACTACACAACAACATGACAGTCTTTTTTGTCTTCAGAAAATCCAACTTTAAAAACCTTCTGAGTCATGTAAACCCTGATGGCGAAGAGTTGATTATATATATTAAGAGCAATATATAAGAGATGTTTTTTATTGGAATGTGACAATCGCAATCACTTGCATATCAAATGCAGTATATGTATGTGTGTGTATAATGCATGTAAAGATGACAGGTAATGAAACGTGGAGACTTGTTTAGCTGCAAGCACATATCTGGTTTGACTGAAATCTAGGGGCTCTGCAAACAGAGCTCTTAGCAGACAAGATGCTGAGCACTGACTGACTACAGCATGATAACTAAAATGTGATATTGAAGCAGTAAGACCTGTTTGAGATTGACACACTCCATCTTCAGCCATGTCTGGATAGTACATACTGTACTGGCTATTGGACAGCTTGCATAAGCATACAGACCTCTGACCTGTTTCTGAACTCAGTAAAATCTGCTGAAAACAGGTGTTTATAATTCGATCTTGATTAAAATGGCTGGGGATATTGTTTGATAATTATGTGGCCTGATATAAACCAAAAGCAGTGCTGGAAGTCAGATTAATTCTTCTCAGATGGTCTGACTGGTGTAGCACAGGACACTCTCTTTGGTCATTATGAACTCTGTGATATACATTCTGAACATGCTGAAGGGCATTCTTTTTTTTTTGCTGAAGGGTATTCAGTAGGGTGTTAGAACAGCCAAAATTCATCAAGAGAATGCGTTAATATAAGTTTGGATATGTTTCCCAGATGCAGAAATGTCAAAAGAGAGATGTGACAGTTCTAAGGTCCTATTCGATGGGTCGATTAACTTGAGCTTTCTGTGTCTGGGGGGAATGTGCTTGGCAGCACGGACAATTTTTTACCAGGGATATAGTAGGGGAACAAAACCAGTGAATCATCCATATTTTGCTATGCCTCAAAGAGTTAGCAAATGTGAAAGTAAGAGGGGCATAGATATATGGTTGTGGCATCCTAAGCTTAAATGTAAGTGCTTTATAGCTGTTTGATGGATATGGGCGAGCAGATGCTGATGCTCTACTGTGAAATGCAGTTTCTCACCAGAATAACAGGGACATCCTGGAAAGTGTCTTTCCTTCATTCAGCCGCCTCCCTCCACTGGGGCTCTCACTGTCAGGCGTGGGCACAGGAATGTATCATTAAATAAGGAAAAATACAAGTTGAGACCCCTTTGCTGTATGTCAGAGAAATTATTTTTTTAAAGAAACAAACCAAAAGCACCTTTTGACTATTATACACAGACGTCTGCTTTTAGCCTCAGAAAAAAAGATATAAAAGAGATAAAACCTACTGATTTAATTACATGACACCCTGCATAGCATACAGTGTAGATCACATGTGAATACAATTCTGATAAAAATACACATTTAGTTACTGAATGTGTTCAGTTTAGAAAGTACTGACACACATGAATTGATAATTATAGCTGCTGCTAGAATTATGTAGGGCTGAGGCAGATAGACATTGTCTCCTGTATGAATGAAATATAATCATATAGGTCTTTAAATCAAGGTAATGCACCATGGAATTATGAATAATGAAAACTTTTCGTTGCAAGGACAAATCCAATTGCTTGAAAATCGATATTGTTTAAAGAAATATGCTGGGTTGTGCAGTGGTTGGCACTGTTGCCTCACACCTCTGGGACCAGGGTTGAGTCTCCATCATGGCCCCATGTGTGTGGAGGTTGCATGTTCTCCCTGTGCTGTCATGGGGTTTCCTCTGGGTACTCCGGTTCCCCTCCCCCCACCGCATAGTCTGAAAACACACTGAGGTTAATTGGAGCCAAAGGTGTGAATGGTGTGTGAGTGTCTTCTGTGATGGATATGGTCCAGACTCGCGTCACCCTGAATAAGACAGGTGGGTACAGAAGGTGCAAAAACATGTTAAATGATTATGTTGAAAGCTTCACTGTATTGTGCAAACCTAATTGTTACATTACTGAGAAATGAAGCAGTTTCGTGCCTTAATCTGCCCATCAGCAGCAATCTTCAATCTAGGGAGGTAGGGTTACTGATATTAAAACTTTTGAAAAAAAAAACTGTTGAGCTGCTTAAATAGTGCTCACTAGAATTGGGACACTGTTTGGGGTTGCTGCATGGAATACATGATTACGGTTGATTTTGAAGTGGGTCTTCTTTGTTTTTAAACCCAGAACCTATTTCTTCAACACTTCCTTCAACAGTCTAGCATCAGCTCTACTTACAAAGCAGCTATGGGTAAAAGCAGGGCTGGCGTAAAAATCACCCAGTGCTAAGAAATAGATTTCAAGGTCAGCTCTGTTTCAATTGAATTTCTACAGGGAATTCTATTCCGCTTCTCCTCTGCTGGAAGTGAAGGTATAAACTAACAAAATAGATTTAAAATGTATAGCTGACAGTACTTAACACTAGTGTACTCCTAAGTCTATCCCCAAGATATTTGTTTATTATGCAGACTCATCTGTTATGCATTACTGTATGGGGGGTTAAAGCTTTGATCAATCACTGCTTGAAAATATAAAAGTTATAAAAGTGACACCTTCCAGTTTCATGGACTGTTTGAGCATTATGAAAAACCTCTTAAACAGTCATATATGTGTATAACATAAATGCTAAGCATAGAGGCACTAATTAAATAAAGGTCATTTTCATGTAATAAATGAAAATAAAGAACAACTGGACACTTTAACCTTTCTCAATAGTTTAAACCCCGTTATGGAACATACTGAATGTCATGTACCGCGTCGTCTGTCCTGTTCCAGCCCTTCGTGTGCCACGCCCCCTCGTTACCTCCTGTGATTCCCGAATGTTTCCACCTGTGTGGCGTTGCTGCACGCCGGTCCCGTGACTCGTCTTGTTTGTATATAGGTCTGCGTCTGCGTCTCTCCGGCAGACGCAGCATAAAACGTGTTTATGTCCGAGTGTGCCATTAAAACCCCGTTCGCTCCGTATTCCTGCCTGGCTTGTTCTCTGTTCTCCCTGATCGCACCCCGGACCATCACACCAACAAGTCGCCATTAAATTTTTGGAGAATGCAGGAAATTCTTGTTAGTTTTTGTATTTTTGGTTCGGAGCACATATACCCTTATTAGTTGGATAAATAGCTTTACATATCCTATGACTGCCTAGGGCTTTTACACAGTTTTGTAGGCCTATATGGATCCTCATGGTGGTTCAGTGGGCTGCACCATAGCCTCACGCTTCCAGGCTTGATGCTCAGTTCCTGCCCTGGGTTCTGTGTGCATGGAGGTTCCACGTCCTGCCTGTATTCGTGTAGCATTCCTCCACGTTTATGAAAGATGAATGGCTTTTACCAGGGGAGTTAGGAGGCTTTGTTCTTTTCCACCAAGCCAAGGAGTGTTCAGCTGGACAGCAGTAGTTTGTATTTATCCTACATAGTAACAAGTATCTGACTTCTTTCACATCTTTCAATTTAAACATGCTGAATTACCAAGGTCAAACTCTCTGCACTTTACTAAACTGGAAATGAACTGAATTACTTTATTTATACTATACTGAATTATTTATAATAAGTGAATTTATATGCGCAATAATATACAATAATAATAATACAATATTTTATATTACACTGTTCATAGTTTAACAATTTATTTGTTTTAATGCACACTTCTCAGTATATGATTATCAGTGGGTCATCATTCTGTCCCTTATCCTTGATCTTGTTTCTCACCAGTGTGAAAAGCCTGGTTCAGAATTAAGATGAGGAGGATTTACAGCTAGTTACAGTAAATATTTGTTTATGTATTAATATCCCAACTAATCATCTGAACTGCTGCTATGAATAGGCACCCTCTGCAGAGACACACTCCAAAATGACACACTGATGAGGATAAAGAGGAACGGGTTGTAATAACGCATTGCGAAATAATGTCGCATTACATAATAATGTCACATTATGTAATAACCTGCCAGAATGTAACAAATTGAATGATGATGATAATAATGATGATCGTCATGATAATAATAATAATTATTATAATAATAGGGTAAAGTTGCAATGTAAAATTACAATGCATCTATGATGTTTACATTTTGTCAAATTATTACATAATGCATTGATACACGGCTCCAAGCTTATTTTGCGAAGTTATGAAGTTCGCATTTGCATGGGGCTACGCTGTTTGTGCCAATGACCTTTAAGTATATTATATAAATGTATGTTTTTGGTCATTTTGTTAGTATTGTAGTTAAAAGCTTTGCCTCATCATCTGATCTAAAACAAAGGCATTACAGCAACAGACCGGTGGATATAACATCTTTTCGTGTTTGAAACAAGCTGTGCAGTTGAGGTATGGTTACTTATTGCATTAGTAATGGGTTCTCTTCAGTTGTCCTGAAATTTTCATGAAGTGGTGTACTACTATTCAAACATAAAACCCACAAGCAAACAAATGTTGGGAAACTTAAAAATATTGGCTGTAATGAAATTAAAATTGTTTTATTGTCACAAATTGAATAGCTATTACCGTTCCTCCTTGTGATTCAATTTATAGAAGTATTTTTCCCCATTGCTATATTTAGAAACATTTTAATTCAGGCAGATAAAGAGAATTGAGAATCAATTTGTCTTTTGAAAAGACGGCTTGCTGTTTTATAAGCAGCATATATCCCATGTTCTGCAAGGAAGCCAGAGAAGACCCATTTGAGTTCTGCCCATATTATTTGGGCAGGAATGACACACATGACCAGGACTACGGAGGCAACAGTACAACCAAATGTATCACCAGGATTCCAAAGAATAATTAATAACTGCCGGGATTGTACCTTAGAGCTAATAAAGTTTACATCAATTGAAAAATATTTATGTCCTATCACTAGTGATTTCTGTATTCATGGATACAGTATAATACATTTAACAACAATGCCAATCTGTAACAGATAAATAATATAATATAACGTAATAAAAGTTCTAATTTAATTAGTCACATAAATTCATTTTAGTGTTAAAATCCAAGAAGTCGTGTGAATTAATGAAAGCTGGATAGCTTAGAATGACAAACGAGCAAGCAGAAAGAATGAGCACAGATTCATCACAGTGCATTAGGTATGAGCTGTGCACTGCTGAAGACTTCTCAAGTTCTGGGGGCTGAGGTCCTGCCTTTAGCCTGCTGCTAGAAACAGACTGCAGATACGTCACCTGTAAGCTTATTTCCTCAGGAGGGGGTCATGGGAGGAACATGCATACAAACAGTGGCCCCAGGGCTGGGAAGTTTTCAATCCCTGGGAGATGCCAAGTGATGTGCTCTGGCAGGAGTGTATGAGGGAATGACACTCTGAAAGTGATGCAGTCACAAATCATTTGTTCCTTAATAAGGCAGAACAAAGGTTTTAAACTTGATCCAAGCCATGTTCAGCAGCCAGTGTGACAAGCTGAATGGCAGATGGGACGTAATTTCTGGACAAGTTCCTGTAGCTTGACTGCAAAAGAAGACGGGCTGGACAGAAAAGGCTTTGTTGTAGTATCCAGGATCTACTTGTAAGAAATGAGAGCATTAGTGGAGCAGAGATCCAATCAGCATGAGTTTGCTGTGTTTGGATGAGGCCAGGTGATTTTCCAGGGTGGCATGCTGCTTCACAGCAGTCTGTGGATCAGAAAGGGCTCAGTGTGCAGTGACTGTCGAATAGGAAATAAAGGATGTAATAAAGTGATGGTGAGACATTCAGGCAAGGAAGACATGATCTCAGAGGAAAGATCTGTGAAAATTGTTAATATGAAAGACAGCTTTAAATTTAGGGACAAATGGAGAGGTCTAAGTATTGTACCTTGAGGGACTCTTTGCAAAGTGATGTGATTCTCAATAATGTTAATCATTACTTGATTTATGCATTTTATTATTCAGATAGCTAATCTACAGGCTCCCAAGGCCAATATGTTAAAATTGCGCACAATATTTAATAGCTGATTAATCAATTATTCCTGCTAGCCTAAGGTCATGCAGTACTCACACTTGGTCCGGATGTATTGTACCTTGCCCAAGCATGATTGTACCCCCTCCCCACACTCCTGCTGGTCTGCACTCACATTAAGCGTAACGTCTTGGACCTGAGCACGCTTATATCATCACCATGTGACTTTCAGTGTCGAATACATAGTAAGAAAAGTACCATCACACAACACAATGGACTTCTTTATTAATTCGCTAATTTTGTGTCTTATTTGGAGTTGTTTTGGGGGTGATGACACATGCCCCTCTTATAGACTTATTTAATATGCAATGTAGCCATTTTTATTTATTTATGCTGCATGTATAAAATTATAGGCCCATATTTTTCCAAATATTTGTGTGTTGCATCCAGTGCTCTTGTCAGCCCAAATTTCCAGCAAACACTGCAACTCTGCCGTAAACCAAAGTGATCCCTTGCTACCATGTTTATTAAATGTTTGTCACTAGCCAATGTGTATGAGTCATTTTTTTCACAAGGCAGTTTTGCAAAAAAAAAAAACTGATGATCCGTAGAGCCTATCCAAAATGTTCCTTCCAGGTTCGGTTTGTGGCGTACACCCGGACAGTGAGACACGGATCCAGTAGTGCGGGTTACTGCAAACTTTACTGGCAGTGAATAAGCAAAGGTACAGGTAAGGGTTATGCAGAGGCAGGGTCGTGGTGTGGGTGTGGGGGTGAGAAGCCAGGGAATCCATCCCACAGGTAGGCACGGGACACGACCACACAGGGAGACGAGACGATCAGGGTCAGGCGAGGGAAGCGGGTCAGGTACGGGAACAGGGCTGAGGAAAGGAAAAAGGCAGGACAACAGCTTAGCACAAGGCAAACAGGACCGGGTAAGGAAATCTGTTAGACGAGAGACAAAGAAGTGCTTGGTATGGGTCAAACTTATTGGCTCAATACTTCGCAAAGTGCTGTAGCCTGCTAGCCTGTTTTGTAAGGCCCCTGATTAGGCGTAGGGCTACGCCACTGCTTGGTCCCGCCAGTGTGGCTGTGACACAGTTCATGTATAGTGTTCACGTATGCCTGTGTGTGCCAATCAAATTATTGATATCATGCTCTGGGCCCCGGCACAGTAAGCAATTACACTAAAAGCAAACCATGCCTGAGTCCAATTAACTGTGCATGGGCCCACCTCTTCTGGGCCTGGGCTTGGTATGGAGTGATTTTTTTAAGATTTTCATATCCACGTTTGTGGGTTTTGTAGTAAATGGCACAACAATATCCTGACTAATGGAAGTACCGCTGTCCCAAAAAAAACAAAATGTGTATTCTAACATTAAACAATTAACTGCTGCATTTCATGGTGCATGTTTAGCTCAAGGTAGCACATGATGTCTTCAGGAAAAGTGACTCTTGTACTATACACTGTGAACTGTATCAGCTTGATCAATTGCTTCCAGGGATTCTTACATCCATTGTGTCGCAGTTAATTAAACATACAAACAAGTTCCAAAGCCGATGGGGAGTCTACAGCTATGGGGTGCTTTTGATGACTGACCTCATACATTTGTGACAAATGATTTTATGTAATACTGGGACTGTTTGATTCATCAAAGCTCTGAGTCACGGTTAACGGAAGCCATCGTCAAAGTGGCTGCAAACTCTGAGCTACAGAGTTCAAAATATTTATGATGGGATTGTGCAATAATTAGCTTGGTAGAAGGTAACTTTCACGTTTCGTTTCGAGGTATGTTCAGGCCTCTGTTCTTCCTTCCTCCCTTTTAAGTTGCATTCAGGGGAAAATGCACTTTAAATAAATATTTAAGTAGTATCTCTACGCTTCTGGACAGTTATTGCTTCATGAACCAGAGTATCTCAGACGCTTTGTAACTCTATCAAATCTGTAACTCTTTTTTTATGTGTTAGGCTCAAAAAGTAGTATGTGGAATTTATAGAGTCTTACAAAATACATCAAAGAAAACCTGTGCAAGATATTGCTGAAATATTTATACCTATGCCAAGTTTTTTTTTACCATTGCTAATGAAGCAGTTACCTGATATGCATATAAAACATGTCTAATAAATCTCATACTGCAAAAAAAAGTAGCTTCGATGCTGCATTTGCTAGTCTTTTTTTTTTTTTTAATTTGTACAGAAATGTTAATATTAATGAAAGTTTGGTTAAGCAACTGACAAATACCTGCCATGAGTCAGGAAGCAGCACTAGCTGGGGGAACCCAATGAGTGGGCCGGTAACAGCGGCGGACAGAGAGCTGATTCTGACGGATACCGTAGACTAAAGGCTGACCCAGAGCAAGATGCTGCTTCTCGTCGCAGGGGTGGACAGAAAAATCGCCGCTACGAAAATCTTTTGGGTAAGCAAGCGGAAATGTATTTGGAAGCACAGACACATGTCTCCAGGTCGTATTCGAAGACATGAGGTAGCTTTTTGGCATGGCGATCGCAGGCTACATGGCTGCGGCCTCTTTCCGAGACACGCCCCTGACTTTATGGAAGTACCCACCTGACCCGGTCGCTCCTGCCAACTCGAGATTCCTGAGGAAACCCTGCCTGCATTTTTGACCTCCACAACACCTGCTCCAAGCACGTATGTCACAGTGCTGGCCTCGGTGACGACACTTAATCTGTCGGCCTCCCTCTTCTGAGGCAGGCCGGGAGCACTGGAGCGGCGGGGTCGACGACCGCGTAACTCATTGGGAAACGCTCCTGGCTGAACTTTATTAACTCCTGGCTCAGGTTTCCTGCTGAGCGATCAGGACGAGGGTGTGATGTGTGAGCGAGCGAGCGAGCGTTTGACGCACCTCACGATTGTCGTACGGGAAAGGTCGGAAAGGTTAGGGAAAGACCCGCGCAGTACCGCTTTATAAAGTATAACAGCACTGCGCAAAAGTCTTAGGCAAAGAAACATTTTAAGGCTGTTTATCTAGGTGGTAAGTGCATATTATGAGTGAAATAATAGAAACCAATAGGAAATTTTAATGTTCTCCAAAAAGTTGCTGATATCTTGAGGGACGGCTAGATGAACGCCGCTTCAGCTGCGAAACCTCTCCTCTCGGGCACTTCAGCCACTGCATGGATCTGTTAAAGTACAAGCTCAGTTAATTCATTAAGTAAATTAGTAGGTTGCTGCAAATACTGGGAAAACTTTAGAGGAGGTTTTGAAATAGCTAAGTTAACCATGATATGTCTGTCAGGTTTTTTCACCAAAGTGAAGATCATTAATTGCACCTTAATAATGCTTTTATTTTGTATTTATAAGACGTTCAGTACACCTTTATAATGTATTCATTAAGTATTCATAAAACATTCGTAAACATCATGTATGTATACCATAACATCCTAACATCTCTCAACACCTGTAATATACATTAATAACAAGCATTATATAAAAACAACATTATAATTGTTTAATAATGTAATGTTTGTTATTAATGTATATTAAAGCTGTTAAGGGATGTTAGAATGTTAAAGTGTACTTGCATGCTGCTTATGAATGTTCCATGAGTGCATTATGAAGGTGCACTGAATGTTCTATAACTGCATAATGAATGCATTATGAAGTGCAGTTAATGTAAAGCATTGCCGATCATGAGTACACTGAATTCCTTCGACTGCAGACTTTTGCACAGTACTGCATCAATCAGCTGAATATTTAGACAATCGCTAAGAGCAGGAAATGGTATGTACGGGCGTGCATGCCACATGGATTATTTGGACTGTTAGGGGATCATAAGAGAAATAATGGATTCGGGGCTGTGTGTTGAAAAGTGGCTGGACATGCTATTGCATGAGGACACACGCGTGTGCAGAAAGGTACACGTGGCCTTTTTTCGATTGTTTCACCAAACAAATGGTGCGATGGACGTGTTTGTGCACAGAGCGAGAGGCTTTATCTTAAGCCTGAGGTGACTCTCGCAATTGCACAAACACGGAAAGTGAAGGAAGGGTTGACGTGTTTTTCGGTTACGTTGCTCAGGCTTTTTATGTGGTTTGTAAACTATGTGCAGGGAGCCCTCGCTACATAAACGGCACTGAAGGTGGCGCCGATTTTAGATTCGCTTTCCGAAGACCCACCTGAAGCAGCGATTGAGTCACAGTTTCCTGATTGCTATGGACTGCGGGTGAACCCGCGAGGTGTCCTAAGCCTATAAAAAGCAGGGAGGTCATTTATCACGCCTCAGTCAGTGTGGGCTTGTCTAAGGAGGAAAGTACAGAGATCTGTCACTCTGGTTGAGAAAGGGCAGCATTCATGCGGCGATCCTCCATAGCAAGGCTCCTTTAAAAGTTCAGTAAGGGAGCCTCTGTGAAAATGGATGGCATGTCCCTTATAGACAGCCAGGTCTTGTGAAATAGCAAGCCTTTAAATACCCTTGAAATTTTAACCCAGCTAAAAAGGGGGGCCAAGCTCAGAAGCTGCAGGGTAGCTAGAATGAGCAGTCCTCATGTGTCTTCCATAATTCATCAGTTGTCCGATGTGGTGTTTTTGGAACCTTCCCTTTTGGCACCGGACTGAATGGATTATTTTCCGTTAAAGAAAGTCTTACAGAAACATTTTTGCAGAATAGGATTTTTCATATTAAGGATTAATTCATTCTCCCATCCCAATTAAGGGATGACATATGACATGTAGAAAGAAGATCTGCTATGAATCAGTGATAAAGGTCTCCAAATGATCTTAGCATAGTCAAAACAAGCTTTTAAATATATGCGTGGTTTGCATGCATCCATACAGTTTTCAGTAAAAATGGTTTTCAGTGAGGGAGCTCCAATAGCTGTAGCTATAACCATTGTTGTTTTGTATGCTAACATCTTACAGCTGACCTGCTATGTTAATTTGTATTTACTCAGTGTTTATCTAAAACATAATCTTTCTGTACTAGTATTTGATTCTTCTTATGACGACATCTAATTAATATAACATTAGTACTGTTTCCATTCCTTGTTTTGATGATGTCAAAATGGCCGTGGAGTGAGATGTTAAGTGGACCGATTAAAAGAGTGATTGAAGCTTGTTGGACCTTAGTGCAATGGAGTGCCAGTCGCAAAGCTGATACATGAAGCAAGACTAGTTTACACAGAGGCAAATGTGTGACTGTCATTAGCACTTGTTGGGCAGTAAACCGCCTCACACGCTCTGCACGGAGACAGCTGCCTCTCGAGGCTGGGGGCCGAATAAATAGGAGGCATCAGGCCAGAAGAGGATATCACAGGTGGAAGTCCGACCTGGGGACGTAGAAGCGAAGCACGTCGCTCCGTGCCCCTGCTTGACGTCAAACCTTATTTTTAGGAGCCGTCGCATGCCGCAAAGGCGGTAAGCGACCTCGAGCTAACCGAAGCAGGCACGCTAGCAGTTAATGGCCAGATCTGACTCACTCTCTTTGTTTGCTTCTCACACGCTCGCCTTGGTCCCAGGCCCAGGTCTGAGAGCCTTACAGAGGCACGGGGCCTTGGTTTGTTTCACTTGCCTCAGGATCTCTGCCCTTTTTTTTTCCGCTACAAACTATGTAAAGCTGTTTCAGTCCTCCGCTCATGTCGTTCTGCTCGGTTAATCCCAACGTGACTCATAGCGGTAAACAGAATCAAAGGTAAGAATGGGAGACCACTTACGATTCAAAAGTGTTTTGGAAGGAGGATTTCTAGGTTTTATTTTTGTTACCTTCTAAATTGTAGATGACCCCCTTATGTATTTATATATTAAATTACGGTTTTCCCCAAAACATTCCCTAATTTATGCCGTGATGCATTAATGTATTTGCAACACTGCAATCAGGAGGGAATTGAAAGCGCCTTTGCTCTTGATAAAAGGCCCCAGCTAAACCAAAATCCTATAAAATCCAGCCGAAAGCAAAAGTAAAATCATTATTTTATATGACTTGTTCAAATGAATTACAGAACACAACTATAAAGAGAGAGAAATGAAAGGCTAGGTGAAATTAATGGGTAGATGATCTAATACAGATTCAGCAAGCCAGAGTTTCTAAGGAAAAGAAGATATTTGCTCACAGCAGGGATTCTAGTTGATGTTGCAAATAAGTATTAATATCATTTAAGTAATGCATTATTTGAAACAGTGTAATGTTAGTTGTGCACGGTAATGAAATCACAGTGAGGTTTCATACCACCAAATCTGCTGATCTTGTTATCCTGAAGAAACTCTCAGCTGTAAAGCACTCCGTCTGTGGAGATGCCTGCAATCTGAGATTGCGACATTAGGGGACCTTCTCAACCATGGTTAAACGGGTCAGTAATTAGGTATGCATATGTGAGCGTCCATCTGTGTGTGTTTGTCGGGCTGCTACCGTGACCATTTTTCCACTATTATGAATTCAAAATAAAACTTCCTTCACCCTGACATTTGCAGATGATAGGCTGTCTCTTCCAGTCTATTTTCAATTGAAAATACCAATGAAGGCTTAGAAATGAACGAAGTAACATTCTAGATGCTGGAGGAACTAAGAAAAAAAAACTTCCAGGCTGTTCTTTGTGATTCAGGAGAGCTGAATTTAGCAGCTAGATGAAATACAAGCTTCAGCAAAATATATCTCCTGGCCAGCATTTGGCTCTGTGAGGGGCTAACTCCGTGTTGGAATCCGCAGAAAGGCATTCCCCACATTCCTGTGACACATAGCAATTTGCCCGAATAACAGGCAAAGTGTGGTAATGCATTTATTCTCAGAGCATCTTAAAAATGAGGGGGGGATGTAGGCAAGGCACCCAGATCTCTTAGAAAGGCAAGCTATGCGTGAATGCTAGTTTGAATGAGCATGACTGCTAATGCATTTTATTTTATCAATAGTGCGGAGTATGATATGTAATCTCTCTCGTATGTGATGACCTTTTTTCAGCCCAGTCAGTTTTTGAAGCTAAGCATCCTTTTTATTCCATTAAGGACCTCCTTAGTGGCGAGCGTAACGGAACGATGAAGAAGGGGCTCCTCGCTGATGGCGGCAGTAAGATTATAACGAGCTGTCCTGCTAAAGTCCTCGCTTCCCTGCCGAATGCTCCCCCGCCTCACGCTGTAGGCAGTGGGGCGGTCCGGCTGCCCCTCCTCCGCTCCCCTTTCTCCATGATTACCAACCAGCAGCCTGCGAGTGGCAACAGATGGAGAGAGGTCTCGTTACCCAGGCAGGTGGGAGGGACATGGGGGGGGGGGGGGGTGGCTGCCGCCGCTTGCTACCATAGCCCGCCGGGGGACCGGGGTTTTTTTTTCCCTCGGGTACGTGGCGGCGGGGGTGGCCTTTGATGGCTTGGTGGGAA
>JABFDZ020000097.1:17624564-17650193 GCA_019775955.2 Pollimyrus isidori
GGCTGAATTCTGCAAGGAGGAGTGGGCAAAAATCCCCATAAGCAGATGTGAGAGACTGGTTAGTGGTTACAGGAGACGTTTAGTTGAAGTAATGGCTGCAAAAGGAGGAGCCACAAGCTACTAATACAAGGGTTCACATACTTTTGCACATGTGAAATTTTCAGTTTTTGTGAAATTAACTGCCTTTGTTAAATTAAATAATGAAAATATATCTCTTTTTGTGTGTGTGTCCATTATTTGGAAGGTGTGCTTTGCACATTGGGATTTGGATGTATGTGTAATAAGGTTCTTTGAATGTTTTCTTACAAAAACAGTTACCATGTCTGGAGGGTTCACAAACTTTCAAGCAGCACTGTATAAGCATCGGTTGCTTAGAGTGGCTCCCCCCCCGTCACCCATTTCTCCCCCAGTCACCTTATTCGTCAGATCCCAGCACTAGCTCAAGCATTGACCCCCCCCCCCCGCCAAATGAGCTTGTCTGGTAAGGCACAGGCCATTAGAGGTTCAATTGTGCAAAAATGAATAAAGGTCCCCCTCCACTGGAATTCAGCTGTCCCAGAACCTTGAAGCTGACACTGTTTGTAAGGGTTCCTTAGCAACGTCCAAATGAAGAGAGTTTCCCCAGTGATTCTTTGGTGAGAATGAGTGAGAGGAAGATCCTTATTTGCTGTTTAGAGCTACCAGCGGCCCCTGACATGTGCTCATATATGGCTGTGGTCATTCTCTGGACTGCAGGTGGTAAAACAAAATAGGACACAAACTGCTCCCTTTGGTTTGTGCATAAAATAACAGATTTGCCTACTATAATAAAGTATTAATCACATAGAAATCATAGTAACATAATAACTGAGGCAAATGCCTCAACAAAAAACAAGTACATAGATAGACATTTGACATTCAACATCCATTCTACAGTCATTGTTTTGTATAAGTTAATGCATCTGACAAAAATTCCTAACCAATGTCCCATTGCCATAAAACTGTTCCCAAACACACTCAAAATACCATATTGATTTAACACAGTCCTTATTATCCTGATTGTGATTGATTAGCAACATATAATTAAAATTAAATAGGTTTTCCATTGAGAATTGTTCCCCTTATTAAAATTATTTCTGAGAACCGATAGGATTAAATTGCAAGGGCAACAATTGATCAATTCCAATTATCTTCTAGGTGATAAATAATAAAGCTGTTATTTTTAAGAACCTTTTCATAAATCAGGAAGCCAAACACCTTGTATTGTTTATGTCTATTCTTAGAGTGAGCGAATCAGGCTTTCTGTATCTGAGCACAGCCTTCACAGTGCCATCATCCAAACTTTCCAGAGTTAAAGTTAAACCACAAAGGTGTTCTAACAGCTCACATGGACATAAAATTGTCTAACACCCTCTGACAAATGTGCACAGATATTTAACATCTGCAATATCATTAAGAGCATTAATAACGTTCGTCCGAGCTTGGTTGACTTGGCGTAGGAGATAGTCTTCAATAACAGCAATTTTAATATACGAATATGTGAAGTAGGTCAGATGCTGATGAGTATAGTGATGTAACCTTAGAGATTGCAGATTTTAATAGCATTCTGCTGAGCACTGAGTTCTGTGTGCTCCACATCTATAAAAGGAAACTCCAGTGTTCTTGGGTTAGGGAAAAACACAGTGGCCCATCCAGGCAATAATGGCACCAGCTACATCCTCAAAGGATTTCACATCAGGGTGCTTGCTTTCAGCCAGGGCTTGCTTTTCCGGCATGAAACTGCCGCAACAGGTAGAGTGTACATGTAAACGTCGACGGGCATCGGGACACTGAGGGAGCTCATGTGGTTTGATTGTCTAGGACGCACCTGCCGCTGAAGGCGCTGGTGCACATGGAGCACGACAATCCAAAATGTTCAGTCTAGCTCAGTACAATATCTACAGAGGCTACATAATATAGGGCATAAGCACTTAGAACGGGTAAGACAAAACGAAAAATATACTTACCATTTAATATTCTTTGTGCTGAAATTCAGTTAATGAAAGGCAGTACAGTAAACGTAGCTCCTGAAACTCTAGCTATCATAGTCAGTCTAGTTATCAGCGGCAGTTCGATATGCTGAGATTTAGCTTAAAGACTGTGGTGCCTGATAGTGGCCAAGCTGGCTCATGTTAGCAGGCATGTGCCTCTGTGTGACCTGCTTTCTTGGCTTTCTGTGGCTACCCCTGCTGTCCTGGAAGCACACATAAGGAACATGCACAGACTTGGAAACTTAATAAAGATAATAGCTAAGGCAAACACAATGACTCATGTCCTCTCTTTACTTAGTTCCAACAGGGAGGGATTAACTACTGTCAGTTACCAACTGGCCCCTTCCCATTGGTTGCTATAGTTGGTGCCTTTTGGGTGAAACCAAACAGTAACTGACAGCAGATGGTATTCCTACCCAAAGCAGGTTTAAAGGCCTAATTTCTCCCTTCGCTAATGTTCAGTGTTTCTGGAATAGCTGGAAATTTTTTACATAGTTCCCAAAACTATATCTGGTTGTGTGCATAAAGTGATGGAAATGCACATATAAGTATTTTTTTTCTATTAAATAGTTTTGTTTTTCATAAATATCTGCTTTTTAGTTTGTCAGATACCTTGGCCATCACAAGTGTGTGTCTGGACAGGAATAGAACAGAACCACAGATCTAAAAAAGAATATTATAAAATGGTGTGGTGAAGAGGCCCAAACGCAAACAGGCTACACAATAAAGTGCTAAGTGTCTTTTTTGCCTAGTTAAATGATAAGTAGCAAGTAAAATGGCCAGGTGATTTGACTGAATCTGACACAGAAGATGTTATATTGTCAGGAAAAACATGGTCGTTAAGACATAACAAAAATATTTGCTCAGTCAAATATTTCTGAGACTTTTAGAGACCAAAATTAAACTAGCAATGATGTTAGTGAATGTGTCCTGTTCTACAAATAAAGATGTGGAATTTGACAACACAGGAGACGAGGGAATTTAATCTGTTACACAAATGTACTTCTGGTGAGCAAAGATGGCAAAATATGCAGTTTGTAGCCTCTGGAAACGTGAGCTTGGTATGGCCAGGCTCTCTGGCTAGCCGCTGTGGTTCTGGTCGTGCCATTTTTTTTTTTTTGTGGGAGTCTGAGTTTGTTCTGCAGACATATGCAAGGAGGGTGTGGGGGGGGGAGCAGACGAGGCGCTAGCGAAGACCCGGTCCAGTTAGCAGAGCGCCCGGTGCCATTGGTAACCCATGGGGAGGCCAGGCTGCTCGGCACAGGGTGCTTGGCCGCCGACCCCCCCCACCCCCCTCCGCTGGCATCTGGTCACGCGGAGTTGAAAGATTAACACGCTCTGCACCGGGCAGGGCAGGAAATGGAACCTTAGCACACACCTATGGAGGAACCCATGTGCTTCTTTCGTTACATTTGCTGCCCTCCCAAGTACCCATAATTCAAGATGATGCTTAGTTTAAGGCAAACTATTGATTTTCTTTTGTAGTCGAGGTAGAAGTGTGAATTACTGTAGCTGCTTGGCTGATTCGTTTTGTTCTTTAAAATTAAACGTTCACCATTGAGGGTAATCCTGAACAGTATTTAAACTGGTACGGCTGTTATTTAATTACGATGTTTTAATATTGGTCTGTGATCAGAGGCATAACAAAAGGCAAATCAAGTGCCAACATTTGAAATAGATTAACTGGAAGGTATTTGGAATGATGTCACCTTCCTGCATTTTATTCAAAATAGCATCGTCGTCTTATTTAATGCCTTTAGGTAAATGATATTATGAAATATTGGAAACACATTAAATTCTCGAATAGCAGACACACAAGAAGTGAGTGAATTTTTGCCAAGGTCTCTAATTTCAACTGTTTGGCTCTGCTGTGTGTTGTTGTCTGTCATATGTGTTGATATCCGCACAAAAAAATTAAAGACGTTCCTGTTGTCACTGAACCACTCCGCCATTTGTTGCTTGCTGACTGCCCTGCTGCTCCTCCTCCTCCTCCTCCTCCTCCTCCTCAGAAGACAGTCTCCTAATGTGGGAACAGCCAGCATATCAAAGGCTCTGCGAATATCATGGTTTCAGAGATGCATTTGGCTGCTGCGCTTCCCCTTAAGACTTGGAAAGCTACTCACTTGTTACGAAGACATGGGAAATTCCAGTTGATTTTTTTTTATGAAGTGTCAGAGACGGTTAGCATGTGATGCCGGTGTAGCGCACATTCTAAATCAGCTTGGGCTCTACTCAAAGCAGATCACTGAACTGCAGTGCAGGCCAGCCTTATGGGGCTCCTGAGAACTATGCAGTGTTCGGACTGCCAGTGGTGGGAAAACATGCAGCCTCTGCTCTCAATAATGCATGCTTAATTAGCAGGCTCTGAAATAGGGTGAAACTGAAGAAAGGCTGGAAACAGGAGAGGGAGAGATCCTCCAGCATGATCTCTTGTGTGAACACACACAGACAGACACACACACACACGCACAATTGATTTCTGACTCGATCACTGTTTAAGGCTGCTGTAGTCTGCATTATGGCACCGTGCATTAGCCTTACCAATCAAAATGATGTTAAACGAGCTTTTTAGTTTTAATGAGTACATAATGGGTAGTGTATAGCTCAATGGGTTAGGGATATACGTCCGGAAGGTTGTGGGTTTGAATCCCGTCACCAGTTGAGTAATTGTGTAACCTTTGGGACCCTGGCCGACACTGTTCTCTGACCTCAAAACGTGCCCTCACCTGTATGTACGCACCTGTGTCTTTCATGTAAAGCAAGATGAGGCATGTAAAGACTACCCAGTGTGCCCACAGGGGTAAATAGAGTGCCTCTATTTTAGACATAGCACTATGTTGATGCTTGGAGTTCAGACATTTTTATTTGCTTTTCATTGCTATACAAGGCCTGAATGTTACCATTTCACTTTTTCAGTTAAGTGGGATCTTGCATTATGCAAAAGTCAATGTTTACATCAAGGGGAACTTTGCATGTCGACGGTTTAGAGTCACTGTTGGACCATGCATGTCGCCTTCTGGGTGTGAAGGATGCGATGGATTGTGGACAGAGCTGGAACAGGGCATCAGGGTGTCCACTCTGCGGCGCTGGTTCCGGTTTCACAGCAGTGTATTTGCACACTTTTCTCAGCGCATTTATACAACATCAACAACTGCTGGTGTGACGGCTTCCCCGCCCAGTCTGAAGACATGCCTAGGGTCAGAGCATCATGATAAGATCTAGCTGGATGGCTATGACTTGTCTGAAGTTGCGTTTCTTCCCCCACCCACACCCAACAATGACGGTCATCTCCTCACGATACGAGGCATGGGTTACGTTGCTTTAGGGAGGAACTGGAGGGTGCCGTTAACCTGAAATAACCCACGAATATTTGCTCTTAGAACAACCTTAGGTTGAGGACTGTCCCTGCGCTCCAAAGTGCTTTTGCTTGCTCATGGAATACTCTAATGCTTTTCTAATTAACTTCTGCTATGCTGCTATTTTGGCCTCTTTGTTCAGTGAAGAAAATAGTCCTTTTGGTTTGGGAAAGGGATTTCAGTAACATTTTACTTAAAGCATACAAAGAACACATAAAATGCAATGTCATTACCTTATGTTCGAAGCATTAGGTGTATATGAATATGCATATGACACTTGTAATGATCTATTAAAAATGCATTATTGAGTATTGAGCATGATCTTCATGCTGGGAATATGGATGGATGAGTTACTAGTATGTCTGTTTGTTCCCATTATTCCTGTGGCGCTCTCTGGTAGTACGTGCCTCATCCAGGAACCCTAATCTGTTGTCTGCATAAGCATCTGTGCATCTTTTCCATTTCTCATTTTCCTGTCAAGCTGAACAGTCCATTTTTAAAGCGGTATAAGCATGTCACTACTTATCACATCTTTTACCACATCAGTATTAGCACAAGTCAGTATGTTTTGTAGGGTGGCTTTTCTTTTCGTTCTGCGCAGAGGTTAGTGTAACAAGAGGGCATTGTTCTTCTGGCCTGTTCACACACCTTCTAATGAGCCCAAAATGGCAGTGTGTAATGGAAGGTCAGTGTGTAAAACTGCCCTTCATTGCAGTGTGTCCCATTGCTGCGTGGGTCCTCCAGTGCTGGCTTGCAGTGCAGCTGCTCTCCTGGCTAGCTAGCTAGATCCTGGCTTAACCTCACACTTAGACAGTGTAGCTCTATAAACACCGCAGCAAGCTGGAAAATATACAGACATTTCTTATAGTGATATTCTGACCATGTGATGCTCCGCATTAGCTACTGTGCTAACTTCTTTCATCCACATTAGTCATTCTTCCAGCTGCAGTTATACAAGCTGTGACAAGTTTGATTGTCCCTCTCAGCTTTCATGAGGTTCTGTTTTATTTAGCTGTCCAGCTTTGCAAAAGTTCCATCACGAGCTTGGATTCACCCATGAATATATGTCACTGTACTGTATATCAACTCAGTTGGTGGCTTTCATGGGGATCCTGTGTTACATTTGGATGTCTATCTGACTATCCCCTTACAAACATGTTTATGCTCCAACCTTCACACTGAGTGCCATAGTTTGTTGGTTAGAAGGTATATATTTCACTGCTGTTGTCATGAGTTTAGTGCAATCCTGATCCTGGAGTGTCAGTATCTGCCAGGTTTTCTATCCTACCTGGTCTCTGATGAATCACGCCTGATCTCAGGCAGAAAGTAACTCATCAAGTAGGATAGAAAACCTCCTGGATAACGGCACTGCAGGATCTGGGTTGCCTACCCTTGGTTGAAGGAATGGGTTAGGGACTGTGAATGATTTGGGAAAAACCTTAAATCTCAATATTTTGAATGACTGATGACCCATTATAAACAACTGTATTATAAATAAACACTTAATCACATTCTTGCCCTGCGTATATGCTTCTTAATTTTTGATTCATATACATATCAAATGAACCTAAATTGAGCCATTGGTCATTGGGTGTATGGACAGTATGTCAGGCATCATGGAACACTCTGGATGGGATGCCATTCTGATACTCTCAGCAAAACCATACGTACACTCACGCAGACAATCATACACACTGCAGGTAATTTAGAGATGCCACTCAGCGCAGCCGCGTGTCTGGACTGTGGGGGAGAACTGGAGTACCTAGACGAAGTTGGCATGACACAGAGAGAACATGCAGACTGCACACACACACACACACACACACACACACACACACACACACACACACACACATACATACATACACACACACATACATACACACACACACAGCGGGGGCGGAATTCAGACCCCTTTCCTGGTGGCGTGTGGCAGCACTGCTAAGTGTCGAGCGATCATGCCACCTCTCATTAGGGACGGATAGACCAGTAACGTTCCCAAACTGGTTGAGTCTGCTTTTCTTTTTGCTGAAGAGGAGGAAACCTGACTGTTTTATGCAGGGTGACTGCCATAGTCATACAGTTATAATGTCACTTTCGGTCACCTGACCAATCAAAGTGACAGACAGGCAGGACTATAAGTTAGACAAAAAAAACAAATATGAAAAACGCAGAAAAATTAATTAATCAGACCGCCATTATTAAGAGTGACAAAGGAAATGGTCCAACTGCTGCCTCCTATATACTTTATAACCATCAAGAAAATAAATAGGCCGCTAAACTAGTAGATTGAAAAGGATGGAAGTTTCTGCACTGCTTTCTCATGCATTTGCAGAGTCATGGCACTTTTGCTAAGATAAAACTCCTGAACAAAAGAAAAAATATCCTGATATAACACTTACACATTAAACAGCCAAACACGCAGGAGGACATCCTCTCATGTTGTCACATTGCTCTAAAATGCCTTATTTAACTGGCTGCAGGCAGCCTAGTGTCATAACTGTATATTATGCAAAACGAAAGAATGTTTTGGAAATGTCCGCAGACGTGATTAATCTGTGTCACCAGATACTGGGAACTGGGCAAACTGTAGCATAACAAACTAAAGTTTACTTGAGCATTGTTCACGAATCACAGCTGCAGTCCTGATAGAGCATACATCATACAGCCAAGACATTATTCATCTATCCTTAAAAAATATATAGGCACATTCTTATTATACGGCGCAAGCAAGAAAGATGGTGGTTATTTTGAGTATTATATTAAGTCCAGCAAAAATAAATAAATAAAAAATAATTCAAAACAGAAATAAAGTTTGGAAGGTATGCCCATAATCTGGCATGATCACCCATTAGTGTACATACTGTGAATGGTGGGGAGACTTTAAAAAGCGGGGTACAGATGAAACATATTTTTTTTTTAAGCAGATTTTTATTGAAATCAGCATTCAGTTGAGAAAGCAGGACCTGATGGTACCTTCAGCAATCACTTTGGCAACTGGGGGATTTGATCCAATGATGCTCCAAGCTCAGGCACCGCATCCAGACCCATAGAGCCACACCCCACACACCCAGGGCCTCCGTGGATTTTCTGCTAATCACGGCTTTTGATTGTGGTCATGCACTTGAATGCACACTGACGTGTCCACAGCCTTCATCTCCCACACCTCCCCGCTGTTTTCTTTGTTGTGGAGCCCGGTCCTCCGCTCACACCGAACACTTTGTTATGCTGTCATGTGGCATCGCTCGTCCGCACTTTACTTCTGCCATCCGTGGCTGGTGTTCACTCGCCATTCATTTCCTTTCTCCTCTCACGCTATTCTTTAGGCCGTCAGAGCGCACCGTTTTCGCCCTTTCGTCAGCGATGCATCACGGCGTACACAATGATAATTCAGCACTGCATCCCTTCCAGAGGACCGATTTCAAACAAGGACCTCATTCTCCACCGAGGAAAGCAATATGTTTATCAAGATTTGCATTCTGTTGGATCCTGGAAAGACAAAAGTGCAGATAAATAATCAGGTTTACTCAGAGCAGTGCAGATAATGGTAAATTAATGTTTATTTTCCTAAGATGATCTTGCATAATCATATTCTGTGGTAAACTGAAGGCTAAATAGACTCATGGGAAGACAATTATTACAAAATTCGGATTTCATGTTAATTATATACATAATGTATGAGATTTATTAGTGTCACTATAAAATGTGGCTAGATTTTTCCAATAAAGGAGAGTATTTATGCTCACCTTACTAGACAGTGCATTTTTAGATTGTCCCTTAAATGTAGCTAATGAAAAGTATTTATCTTAATACACTGCATAAATTCACATTTTCATCATACTTGTGCACATCTTTTGCTTTTTGCCTTTTTTAAAGTTGCAATCTTTGTATGGTGGAATGTCCTTAATCTGTATAAAAATATATCACCTTTGATATGAGATCAGCCAACCTTTTCATTTCATACATTAAAAGTCATAAACGTTTTAGCTTTTCAACTAAACAGGTACAGCCCGAATCTGTCTTCCTTACTGCATGAAGTCTAACCTGCCACTGCAGCTTTCACAACAACTGCCTCAGCCTGCTTTTGTATTTTTCTACCACAATAAATTTTCTTGCCTGTAATTCAACATTACTGTTAAAGTCTTTAAATAAAAATGTTAATCATACTTACATTTCCTTGCTCAGTACCACTAAGGAGATCAATAAATTCATGCACAAACACACCAGACACTGAAAAGCAGAGCAGTTTTCAATGTTTCAGCTGAAACAGGAGATCTAGAATTAAATCTCATTATGGAGGTCAGAATCATTTCAAACAAGATCACAGTTTTACTGCAGGAAATATTTAGACACTGAACTTTATCTGTTCAGTGCAAAGTTTTCCTTTAATGTCTGAATAGCCCACCCACGATGGGCTTTGAAATCTCCTGTCACCACACACCAGCTCTTATATCTGAAAACTGAAAAGGTAATTTGCAAAATGCCAAAAGAACAATAAAGGACAAGATACAACAAGACAGAAAAAAATCTCTAATTGTCAGTATCAGAAACTTCACAAGGTTGGCGCCCTCTCCCTGGGCTGTTCCTTGCCTTGTTGGAATGGGCTCAGGACCCTGCATTGGGCGGGCGGGTATGGAGAATGCGGACACACAAATTTCACAGTTTAATGAACTTCCCATCTTACAAAGTGCACGTACATTGCAATAATCTGCTCTGTTTATTACATTTAATTTATGTTCCTATGTCCAGGAACAATAAATCATCTAGTAAGTAAATATAAATGTTATTTTTATTCATATTTGGCTTGAGATCACTGAGGACCATTAATTATGAACAGTGCAGCTATAGTCTTTTTCTCCAAAATTACTGATGGAATTGTCATGAGAGAGACTGTAATCATGATTCACAAAGCAGCAAATTCTGAAAATAATCATCACTGAAATTAGAAAGTATTAAATTTTTTAATGAAAATGCAAAAAGATAATTAGAGCACAGTAGAATGATTTGCCGTTTAGATATCTCCTATGTCTATGTACAAGGGTGCATTGCTGCTGTGCAGTTTAGATGTGTCCTATGTCTGTGTACACGACTGCATTCCTGCTGTGCAGTTTAGATGTGTCCTATGTCTATGTACATGACTGCATTGCTGCTGTGCAGTTTAGATGTGTCCTATATCTACTGTATGTACACGGCTGCATTGCTGCTGTGCAGTTTAGATGTGTCCTATATCTACTGTATGTACACGGCTGCATTTCTGCTGTGCAGTTTAAATGTGTCCTATATCTACAGTATGTACACGGCTGCATTGCTCAAACCTTGTATAAAACTTGTTGAAAGGCTTGAAAACTGCTGTCTGCCAGCCACCAACTAGGGTGTCAACCAGAGCTTTTTGCCAAGAAGACTTAATCACACAATATCGTCGTGCAGTTAGCAGACACCTATCCAGCAACACATTGTACCAGGAATTGTGGATTTATGGGCGACAAACTTCATTGTCCAAGTTTATTTGTAGCTTTCTGTGGACATTCTTTCAACTTCAGGAGTGTGCAGTGTTAAGCAATCCTGTCCTAATCAAACGTGGCAATACATTTCATATTTTGCCTGTGATGCCTGAGGTGAAAGTAAGCTTGGCTTGTGCTTGTGAAAACTAATTATAAACGTGTCACAGCCTGAGCAGCCTTTTCTTGCTTAGTTTTCGATGTTAAGTGGATTTTTTAAAACTGACATTCACTTTTTAAAGGTCTTACTTTTGATTAAGTACTGAAAACAACAATTAAAAAAATAACCTAAATTGGTTAGCCAAGCAACATAAGTTAGAAAGAGATTCTGGGCAACATGATTTTACTGAATGGTTGTGTTGGAACCTTGATTTTTGGACTTTAGCCTTATAATGAAACATCTATGCAAAGTGTGGTTCATGGTGTTCGGTTTGAAATTGTCGTAACACCCAGCATTATATCAGCATTATACTCACTTCTGCCGCTGAGTGCCCATCGGCTGATATGTCAAGATGGGATTTTCTTGCCGGATATGGAAACGATGGCCACTTTCTGTGAAGTTTGCACTGCATTTATCAGGCTTTTATGATGGAAGTATTCATTTCCCCATAAAATAAATGCACTTTGCCATCACACTGTTGAAGGTATGGACAGAAGTGGGGCCATACTGCGTGTTGTTTTCAGAATTTTGTTCTCAGTTGTTTTTCCACATTGTGAGTCTGGAAATAGTTCTGATTAACACCAGTACGAACAATCCGTCCTAGGGCTAAAATGAATATAAATCGTCACTGCTTGTATGCACTTGAGATTTGACCTATTTTAAAGTGTCGTGGGAATGGGTGTGATGGGTGTGACCAGGGGACCCAGGCCAGTGTGCGTACCGGCAGATTGTGTGTGGGTGTCGTAAAGGGAACTCATGAATCTTTGACAGATCCTCTCAATTCTCTTTCGCCTTGCACGTCTCCAGTAGCGTTTATTTTTATTTTCAGTCCTAATTATTTCACTGTGATAACATATGTAAATGCACCGCTTGTATAACTAAATTATTCTGCTGTATATTTATTGAGGGTGGCACAGTGACTCAGCGGGGAGAATTGTGCCTTAGTACCTGCAAGGATGGTGATTCGATTCTTGCCCCGGGCTCTGCGTGTGATAGTTGCATGTTCTCTCTGCGTTTGCGTGGGTGTTCACCCCCTCAAATCCAAAAACATGTGCTTAGGCAATCTGGCATCTCTAAGCTGCCCATAGTGAGTGATGTGTGTGTGAGTGTGTCCTGTGAATGTCTGGCCTTTCATCCATAATCTCCCCTGCCTGGTGCCCTGTGCTTCCTGGAACGAACTCCAGGCTCTCCGCAACCCGGTACCAGTCAGGCAGTCATGGAAAACAGATGGAATTTATTTCATTACTTTGACAAGCAGAATTTCTGTGCATACTTAGGTAAATAGTGCACATTTATTCTCAAATAAACGTATGAGTCTTCTCCTGAATAACTACCAAATAATATGCTTTATTGTCTATTTGAATTTAAGTGCTAAAGAGTCAAAGCTCCTTGTCTAAAGCTGAATAATGTGATGATGTTCACAAATATGAAAAAAATATGAATGGTATAGTATTCATCAGACCCAATAAAAACATAATCTTCAAGAAAGCAAAAGGCTCAGAAATATAGGTTATATGATGGTAAAGACAAATGCATTAAGTTGTAATCATACGGCTTAATCACTTGTAATAGCTGCTGTCTTTGCTGCATAATTAGCAATTAAACCAGATATTCCATGATATTCCTAACCTAATCAAGTAACATTGTTTTCCTCTTGTTGCTTTCATTTTGAGAGTCGGTATCATTTAATAATAAATCTATATCAAACATTTAAACCTGAAATAAAACAGCAGTTCTTGTGGCCTGGGGATATATTTGTTAGCTTGTACAATTCCTCACATTTACAAATCTGTATGGATGTAGAAAATATTTCTATCACTAGCATAAAATGTGTCTGAGCGACGCTGATAGATATGCTATTCATTTTTAAAAAGTACACTGAACTGTTTAATTATTGTGATTATTATTACTAAACTAGAAAGTAGAAATTGTAATGCTAAGGTGGAAATTGGAGATACAATACCCCTCTTGACTCATCTATTCATAGCATTTCTTTATTTTTTACTACATGTGATGTTTTAGAATAATATTAAGGACATCAAAACTATGAAATAACACATCTGGAAATATGTAGCGACCAAAAACATGAAACAAATCCAAAAGAATCATATTTCATCTTGTTGGATGTATCCGCCCAGGGCTTGATGGCGGCTCTGTACACTGCCGGTGTCTCGCCAGTCAGCCTCGTGAGTTAGCCACCTGCGATGCCTTTCCAGTGCTCTTCAGGAAGCTTCCACATGTGTTAAGCACTTGTTGGATGCTTTTTATTCACTTTCTGGTCCATCCCTAAACCACCTCTCTATCATTTAGGTTGGGTAACTTTGGAGGCCAGGGCAACGGCCGCAATACTCTGTCATTTGCCGCTTTTGCCAAATAGCTCTAGCCAGGTTTTTTGAAGTTATTGTCCCATTAAGAACCAAATGATGGTAGGTGTGTCCAAACATTTGACTGGTAATCTGTATGTGTGGTCCAGGTATACCTTACCTCGTAGGGACCAAATGTCCCCACAAATGTGACAAATACCTTTTTTTTTTTTTTTTTTTTACCTATGGGAATACTATTTTATAAAAATCCGTGACTACAATGAAAAAACTAAAAATGCAATCTTTGTTTGGTTACTTATGCTTATGGTTAGGGCTGAGTAGAGGTTAAGGTTGTCATAGTTAGCACTAGCATTTTTCCCATAGAAATGAATGAGCAGTCCCCATAAAGATATGATTACATGACCGTGTGTGTTTGCGTGTATGTGTGTGTGTGTGTGGTGTAGAGATGATGGAAAATTGTGAGGAGAGAAGGAGATCACAGAGTACCGCAGTGCTGCCGCAGCCCACGTGAAGCTTGTTGGCGCCCAGGGGTGCAGGAACCAGGTGGGATGGTGGGGGGCGGAATGTGAGCCCCCAATATTTAGTTTGGCATCATTCATTCCGCCAATAAATAGACCTTTGTGTTTAAATTAGGAACTTGTGTCCCCCCCCCTCCCAATATCAAACTATCTTCTACAGTTTTGTCAGCGCCCCCTCAGAAGAGGTCCACTTCTGTCATTTAATGGTTTACCCGGCACTGCTTTACAGAACTGTCTTCTCTTCTGGGTTTGTTCCTTGCTGGACAGTATCCACTTCAGCAATCAGTGACTGTTTAAGGGGACCAGTAAGCAGTTACTTTTTAAGTGTAGGGGAGCAATGTTTAACCATGCTGTTCTTGGTAACTGAAAAGGGGGTTTTACCTCTTTATTACTTTTGTCTATCATACCATTGTCTGACCGTTCAGCGCGGGCGGGTGCATGAATCGTGCAATTCACCATGCACTTACAGGACAAATCAGGTCACTGAGGCTGGGAGTGTCTTAGTCTCTGCTTTGTACATTTCATGGTGACAAGCACCCAGAAAATCACCAACCCTTAAAGATCCTGCTGGGCCTACAAAATTACTCTTACATGACCTAAATGGAAGGAAACCATTGCATGTAGAATTGTATAGGTAAATGAAATGCAGGCCTGTGGTTAAGGCGGTATTTAAAACATATTTATGCCGATGCAGTTAACAGAAGTGGCCTTTATGTGTGCTATATAGAGGTGTTTTCTGTGACAGAGTGAAAGATCCAGAAATAACCTTAAAGATCCACAATGATTAACTGTGAGGCTCGCTGCCCTGGGAGTCTGGCTAGAGGTGCACCTCCAGAGTGACCTTGATTTAAGAGAGAGGTGAGGTGCTTCTGGTCGTCATGACCCCGTGGGGAAACTAGACAGGTCAGGGCAGGTAACATGAGATTATGGGGGCTCCAAGCCAGGCAATAAATGCACGTACTGTACGTAGCATAGTGCGGGGCACAAATGCAAAGAAACTGACATTCATTCAGATGTACTGTAACTGTGGCCCGAAGATAGCGTTATTTGCGCTTACCCTTGTCCGTGTTTCCTTTAGCTTAGCTGTGACTGGGGATTTTTTTGGTAACATTTGTTCTCCATGAGTGGCTCTTCAGCAAGGTTAGCCTAGATACAAATGTTCTGGGGCGAGTGGCACCTCAATACGTCTGGAGTGCTCAAAATGTGCCTGCACACTACTGGGCCTATTATCGTCACGTATGTAATTAGAATTTTTAGCCGTTTTGTTACTGAACCGTTTTTTTTCTCTCTGAAAAAATCAGCTTAAATGTTCCAAAAACCTTTCTAAATGAGGGGGGTACTTTAGGTTCCTGACAGTGACGCAGCAGTTAAAAAAAAATGTTGAAGCTTTCTTCGTTTGTCAGTCGTCTACAAGATTTTTCTGGTTTTAATGTTCAGCATCGGCTCCAGAATCTTTTCACATTTCCAAAATGTCTGCGAAATATATATTTATGATGTTTCTTTTTTTTCTCTGTGAGATGGAGATATGCACAGTGGCACATCAGACAGCTGAAGTCATCCTATCCCTGAGGCAAACTTGGTCTCACACAGCTGACACACAGCTGAAGCTCTTAGGACATGAGATGCAGAGACAGTTGCCTGCCTACAGCTAATCACAGACTAGCCTGTGGTCCATCATCCTAAAAATAGCATCAATTTAATTAACGAGTGAATATGTCTCACTCTGCGTCATACGCGGTGTAGGAGGCCCCTAACCCTACTCTGTTTGTTGGGTTGGCACATTTTTTTGCCCATTTGAAGACCCCCTTCCTGAATGACGCAGTCTTTTAAAAAACACTGAATATTTATGCAGGATAACCTAAATTGCAAAAAAAATTGTAATGTTTTAAAATTTGTTTAATGTATCACAAACAGGCATTCCTGATACAAGAGATCAGGGATTACCTCAGTCTACACATTTATCAAATGAACATATATTAATATATATAATTGCCTTGAAACTGGGGGCAGTGCAGTGGGCAGGACTGTTACCATACACCTCTGGGACAGGGACTTCGCCCAGTGTCACTGTGGGGTTTCCCTGCCCCAGTCCAATACCACGATGAGATAAATTGGAGTTTCCAAATTGCCAATAATTGTACTGTAAATGTTGTGGTGTGTGCCCAGTGATGGGTTGGTGTCTATAGGCTCCAGACCCCCACAACCCTGGATTCGACAGGCGTGAACTGAAAATTGATGGATGGACTTGAAAACTGGTTATCATCTCCTGGAATCCTGCAATTATTCTTTTTTTTTTTAATCCAGAAGGCAGCCCACATCTCAGAATGCTTAAAGGCTCCCACCATTAATGCCTCCGTCCTTGCACAAGGTACCTTAAGCATTAGCTGTAGTGCTTCAGGACACCAGCTTGCTGACCAAAGGTTACACCTTCGAATGCCAGGAGGACTCCAGGTGCAGAATACTTGAGCGAGGTGTTTACCCTGAACTGCTACACCCAACTGTAAAGTGGTGCAAGAAGGTGAGATTCTTAAGTGGTTTTGGGAAATGCCTCTGTGAAGCAGCAGTTACACCTTCATATGTTTCCAAAGATGTGTAGAAACAGGACTATGCAGTTACTGCACATTCCACTGGTTCTGTCCTGCACTCAAAGGACGTGTTGTACCATTGTTAAAGGAAAATAAAGAAACAAGTGGTAAAATTAAGGCCAAGTTAATTAAGAACAGTATTACTGTTGGTATTGTATGGGGTAGCACTGTTGCCTCACACCTTCACTGTTGGGGGGTCAGAAAACTCCCCATTACTTCCTCCTGCGGTCCAAAAAAATTGCAGTTCGGCTAACTGGGTTCCCTAAATGGCCAATAGTATATGATTCCATGTGTGTGGACTGGCGTCCTATTCACAGTGTACCTCTGTTTTATGGCCTGTTCTCCAAGCTCAGTGGTTCTGACCAGAGCACATATATTCACTTCCGTAACTCTTCAAGAGTAAAATACTCAGCTGGTGGTTCTTGCAAACATCCGAGTGGCTGGTGGATGAGGCATTTTACAAACAACATGCAGCCATTGTGTCTGTCTTAGGGATTGAATATTGGATGGCTAAAAAAGACGGTGTGTTTCAGCTATATGATTTTTTTTTCTTAATAACTATACCCCATTCTGTTCGTGGGTTTGCTCCAACCCTTGTAACCCTTCTATGACTATAAACTGCAATAGTTGCTTATTGAACGGCAACAAACTATGAATCCACTACACTTTACTATATATGTTCTGTTGATCACTGCAGACTTACAGGCCCCAATAACTAAATAGTGAAATCAATAGTCTACATCCTATTAGATTGTCAACAAACAACATCTAATCTTGACTTCTATTGCTTCTGATAAGCTTTCATTTGTTTACAAGTGCATTTTATCTTCTGTCTGCAAAGTAGGTCGGTTTTGTTTAAGCAGCGAGGAGCAGGGCTTGTGCAATGAAAAGAAATAGTGCTTGAATGCTGCCCATACAGTGGAAGGGGCAAGGGTAATCCGTACGAACCGTTTCCATGGCTACATTGACATCATCTCTGGCAAACAGGATTGAAAGCTCACTAAATGAAGTTTTGTTTGTGTTGTAGGCAAAACTGCTGCTGGAGAATTAAAGGAACACAAACTTTAAAACGAAACAAAACAGTCTATTGTATTAATTTACAAAACCAGAAATAAAAGCTGGTGCGTAACTGCCAATGTAATTATAAATGTAAATGCAAATGCATTTTTTTAAGTTTAGATATGGATTTTGAGATCACTTTTTGTAATGAAAACAATGTACTGGTAAAGGGTGTTAATTGACCAGTTTATAATTTTCAATCAATGTTTTCAGGCTGCAGGCTGCGCCATATTACTGTGCGTAGGTACTGGGAATGACGCAGCTGCAGTCGGACCGCGTAACTACCTCCTCTCCGCTACTGACTCATACAAACCCCCCCCCCCTGAGACGTTTGGTGCAAGAGGAGGCTGCCATTCTGAGCAACATGTTTGTGACAACCTGCAATCTCTTGCTAATGACCTGACCTGAGCCGCACTTCCAGTGGGCGGTCTGCCCTGGAGGTACGTGACCACCTGACCCCCGCCTTCTGATACCAGTCTCGGCTGAATTATCACAGGTCTGCCGCTTTGCATCCAGCCCCCACCGTCTAGTGCTCATGAGCAGCAAGCTATTGAGCCGGCATTCCGGCGTGGACCTGGCTCATGCCTGGCAAACCTCTGCAGATGTCCTCAGACCATGTGAAAACACCATCTGTAGGTAGGCCACGTGATGAAGATTTCGCCCTTTTAGTCTGAGAACATATCACTTCTGTGGGCTTATACTTAATATTATTTCTTCGGTTAAAGAAAAGTACATTCCTTTATCAGGTTATGCCACGTGCACTGCTAAACTCAAAATGGACATTTAGTGGCAGCCAAGTACTTTAACTGCTATGCTCAAAGGACTATTATCATAAAACCAAACTGGGGTAAAGCCAGAGGACTGTAAGAAGCACATATATCCATGTTTTCCAAATAGCCTGTCAGCACTTGGCCTGCTGCTTGTTGCAACAGGTTATTTTCTTATTCATTTAAGACATTAAGTATATAAAAGCCGAATCCACAGCATAGGATGGTAAAGCACATAGTGAGATGTTCTGTGACAATTAGCACATTATCAAGTCATAATCAGCATGTAAGTGTATGTGTGGGTGTGCTACCATTCCTTCACCTGACACTTGAATTATTGTTGTGATAAACCAGTCCTATTAAAGCGTGTCTTCATTACATCTGCATATTACTGTTTTCTTCATGTTCTCTTTAGATGCTACAGCCCTTAATCCTTCCAGGACCAATTCAGCGCCCTAATGCTACCTCGCAAGCCGCACCGTCCCTTGGCAGTGTAATCGGCTTTGTGAGGCTTTATTTCGAATCCAAACGCATTGCCTCTGCGATGCTTGTTTAACGTGACTGTTAAGCTAACGGACGGTAATCTTTCTTTCTCCTTCCATTGTATGGCACTGATACTGAGCTGGCAGGAGACGGCTGTAGGTCACAGCGAGAAGCAGAGTCAGGCAACACGGAAATACATGTAGCATAATCAAATAGCACTGGCTGGAACAAGGGTGTACATTAATGCCAGCAGAGCGGAGCAGAGAGGTTCTGCGGAATAGCATGCAAAAGCAAATCGGCATTCTGGCAATTATACACCATACCAGTTAATATTACAGAGAAACAGTCTGGGATAATGTTCCCAATCCACTGGTTAGCTTGAGCATTTAAATAACAAATAACAATAATACAGACACTCCTTAGGTTACGATGGTCCGTTTTCGCTTTAGGTTTATCAGGTTTATCAGAATGTAACCCCAGTGGAACCAGGGGAGTGTCTGTACCTTGATAGAATGGCAAGTTTCCAGCGAGCAAAGACAGGCGGAGAATTTATAGGTATACGTTATCAGTGACATTACCCTCAAACCAGGTAGAGCAGAGTGTTCTCAAGGTAAAGTGTACAAATCTTGATGATTCACACTGATTCTAAGTACACATTCCAAGGAAATTAAACTTGGGGTTCAAATCTGAGCAGACAGGAGCGTGGGGACATATACAGCATAGGAGACAGACTTTTGCAGAGCAGATTACATGGTTTGATAGAGGTGCTCACTACTTCCTTCACTCCCACGTCCAGCAAAGGTGGCAGCAAAACACTGTTAGCAAGAGGCAGATCTGGAATTATAGGGTGGAGGGAGAGAAGAGAGTGTGGAGAAGCAAACACTCCATGAATTCATAAGGAACGTGTTCGGACCAGACCGCATTTCTGGGCCCTCGGTGCCCCAGGTCTCCTGCACAGGGACTCCTGTATTTATCAAGCAAACGGAGCCGCGAATCCAGAGCACACCGTCTCTCTGTGTCGCGTGCCTCCGCTGGCTTAAGATGTTCTGCAGTTAAATGAGGATGTCAGATCTGTCCCAGAATGCAGAATGGCTTCAATACACCCATCTTACAATGCAGGTAATGTTCCAGAGAGCTAAGATAGCTGAGCTGTGTCCGGGCGTGCGTGTATAGTCATTACAGGGCGGGTGGGAGAAGGGCAAGTCTTATTGTGGCTTCCCACAGCTGTGGA
This sequence comes from Pollimyrus isidori, assembly GCA_019775955.2. NCBI lineage: Eukaryota > Metazoa > Chordata > Actinopteri > Osteoglossiformes > Mormyridae > Pollimyrus > Pollimyrus isidori. The sequence continues at coordinate 17,644,555 of JABFDZ020000097.1, forward strand.
AATGGGTTGGTATTATATAGTGCAGTTTAAAAATATGACTCTGCCTCAAGGTGTAGTGCATTATACTCTTAATACAAAAATAAGGTTAGCATGTGAAGACACACTCTCCTCTGACAGTACCTGTTTTCAGTAACCTGCAATGTGTTAATGAATGACAGCCAATTGGCTATACATCCAATTACATAGAACAGAATTCATATTAAATACGAGAGGTTCTTAATAATGACTGACAAAAAGCCTGAATACCAAAATTACAGGCTGAAGTACAAGTGGCCACTAGTGGACTAGAGAACATTATAGTTTCATCAACTGCCTGGATTTACAGTAATGCTGCAATTTGGCAAGATGTTTCTCTCTTAAGTAGATAACAATGCTGTGGATTTTTGTTATAATTTATTATTGTTTTTGGCTCAGTATTTGACCTAAATTTCTTTATAATACCTTCTTCAGTAGGCTTTTTTTCTTGCACAAAAATGTTTTGAGGGCAGGATGCAAAATCATTGGTTCAGTGAGATATCCAATCAAATTATTGGGAGGGTGGGTCCAAGCAACGAAAGAAGGCAGGACCCACTATTAACATGTCTTGGTCCCACCTCCTCTAGCAGCTTGGATCCATCTCCTCTACAGTTCTACCCTCAGAACATTTTTGTGCAAGTAAAACTCCCACGAGCCTTCAGTAGGGACATCCCATCAAGGCCTGGTATGTTATCCATACTACCGTAGGTTCAGGAAGCCAGACTGTAGCTTCATTCTCTCTGCTGCTGTGCATCCAGCCAGCCAAAGAGCAGCAGCATGAATCTCCCCGTTCATTTTCCTGAGCTGGGCCTCTCACCCAGCCGCCGATTTGTCGCTGTGCTCCCTATGTCCTGTCACCTCACCCTTCGCGTTGGTCCGCTGCTAGCTAAGTGGGCACGCTTGCTTTCCATTTTGTCGCCATTTGGCTTAATTACCAGCATGGCCGCGAGGATCCTGATCTCGCCCACCCGCGTGAGTCGGTGCCAGCCGCAAACGCTACTTGTCATTAGTAATGTGCACTTTCCCTCGTCCGGAGCAGGGTGTTTGAGCTGCACGCACCTCCTTCTTTGGCATAACGCAGTCAGCGAGATCACGTTCTGAGTCATCTGAAATCAGTCTGCTGTAGCTTCCTCTCCTATGGCTCTTCTGCCTCTATTTCTGCTTCTCCTTAAGTTAGCGCTAGCCGGCGCCTCAGTTAGCCCCGCCCCTCCTCCATTCTTCTGCTTTTATTATATAAATGCACAGGTTGCTATGCATTACCTCACTCCTTCCTCGATCAGCGTTCCTCACTCCCCTCAGCATACCAGCCCCCCCCCCCCCTTTCCTGCCCTGTTAGTGCTCTTCGCAGGGCTGTCTAAAATAGGCCGCTGCCAGCAGGAGCATGTGAGGCGCTGGCGATCGCTCCAACGTCAGTGCAATTGGATCGGCCGCTTTTTATGATGAGTGTGTCGCATTACCGTAGGACCTCCGGCTACTGCATGACTCCGCCGCCTCCCCCCCTTTCAGTGTTTTTATGGCGGCAGGTGTTTCGCGGGGGGCAGAGACGCAGACCTCTCCCTTGTGGTCAGCGCTTACCGCCATCCACGGCCCCCCTGCCCTCCGCGCCGCTCAGGTGCCTCTCGACGCTTCATGCGGACCGGCGGCTGCTCTCATCCACCCGCAGGCCCTGGCGCCAGCGGCCTCGCTAGCCATGAGACTCCCAGCCAGTCCTCATTCAGACACGGAGAGTGGTATTCAACGGCGCGCTAATTACACTGGACAAAAGCATCTGCTCACCACCTGAGTTAAAAGGCCGCCGTCCAGGTGTACATCGCAGGTTTCATCATTCATAATATTGCAATTTAGCGACAAAACAAAATCCGCAAATTACAAAGGAATGAATGTGAATTGTGTGATGGACTGGCATGTTCAGGGTGCTCCACTGCCAGATGCCCTTTGGCTTCTCTCTGGGACCCTGTACTGGAGAAGCAATTGGAAAAAAGATGACAGTAAATTATAAACTCCGTCCCATGAATCCCACCCCATGCAAACAACACCATAATCTGAAATGGTTTAAATGGTTTGAAGCCTTTGTAAAGTGTTTTAAATGAACTGTTTTTATTTATTCATGAACCGATTTAAATTATGAGTCTTTTCATTTCCATATCGTGACTGCAGGGTAGGAATCGTGTCCCTTTATAAACGGCCACATATTTCTGCCTTTTATCTAAAAGAAGCTCCGTCAAGAATATAAATCAAAAATAACCATATAGGCCTATGCATATTTATGACTTAAATACATATTTACACGTGACGTTTTTTTTTTCTTTTGAGCAGTACGTTTATCATTTAATATTCACATTTATTTACTTTGTGGAAACTTTTTACCATGATCCATCCCCAATGCTCCCATGTTAATCATCGGCTTTCTTGACCGTCCAATTCAGGAAGCCAAGAGCATGAGCCGTGTACACTGAAGCATATGTGAAGCCATTACGAAGGCTGTTTGTTATTAATGACATTCCAGTCACTTGGCGGGGACACGCGGCTGGCCAAGCTACCTTCTTTCAACTGCCTCATTTGTAACATCTGCAAAGGAAACATTTCACCAGCAAACCTGGTTTATATTATGTATCTGCCAGGAATATGCTTCACTTTCAGCTAATTTGTCCTCGAGAAAAAGAAAAAAAATCCATCATTTTTGTGAAAGATATATATTTTTTGTGTGTTTTGGTTGATGCACAGATTCAAAGCCAAATACTGAATCTCTGACTGATAAGCGCAGTGCTCTTTGACAGGGGCGAGCAGGGAACAGACACACAGGTTGGTAAAGGAGGCGTTCCCTAAAACAATATATCAGTGTTACCACACAGCAGTAGCACGTTTTTAAAGTCAGGACCCGTTAGCGATAATGTAAATAGGCTAATCTACAGTTTGACTGGAAATGTCATTTAAAACAGTTATGAAGTTGGCGGAAGTCTCACCTGGATTTATCCGAGTCCGGTTAATTTTTTGTGTACACTTGGATTTAAACTGTTTCTTCATTTTTATTTTCAAGCAATGAAGGCTAAATAGCTGCTGTCAGGAACGTGGTTTTGCACTCAAGAAGATAAAGCTTTGATCTAGTAGTAGTTAATTACTACATCATAAAAAGTTTTCTGTGTACATATACCTATATTTTTGATCAAAGTTTCACTGTAAATATATTTTTTTCCATTTACATTCTGTAATACTTCTCAGAACCTATTTGAGATTGAATAAATATAAAATATATATTGCCAATAATACACACAACGTAACTCATTCAAAAATGCACTATTCTTGCAATTATCATGTTGAGGGAAGCGGTAACAATGAAATTTATGGAGATAATAAAATCTGACACAAGCAATCTCTTTCCATTCTCCATCTAGTCAGGTACATCAACAAAACCCTCTCCTCTGGGTCAATTGTTTTCCATTGAAGTAGAAGTGACTTCAGTAAGATGCATTAAACATATAAATGAATATTTGTTATAGGCCTCCTATATACAGTAGATATTTGGCAGAACACAGTATACGCATAAAAGCATATTTCTTTCCTGACACCGCTAAGCATCAGCGCATTTCGCTGCGTTTACAGAGCGGAAGTGTGCATGAGAAAGACCTTTGAAAAGAGCTATTTAACAAAGCCAGACTGGGACTGGATCACAACGCTGCTGTTTTTGCAAGGGAACACGCCTTGGAGCAAAGCAGCGGCTGGCTGCCGAATCCGCTTCCGCGGCGGCTGGGTCACGCACGGCGCAGATGGCCGTTGTCATAATCGCGAGGACATGCCAGGCGCTTCCACGCCGAGCTCGGGGTCTCTCCCTTCCACCGCGGTGACTCCCGACATGGGGATGTATGGGGATGACACACTGTGGTGCGAATGGTGCAAGGTTGTTTTTAACTTTACCGTAACAAATCCTGTAAATGAAACAAACTGTAATTAAGTTAAAACCCGTTTTGCACATTTGGTAATGTGAAAAAGAGGAACTATATTTTGCTTATGGATATCTATGAAGTCATTAGTACTGGATGTCTGTAATAATTAGTAGTACTACATATACCCCTATTATAAACAAGGCAATATACCATCTGAATGAATGGATGAAAGCTACATTTATAAAGGGCTTTTTCAAACACCTAAAGCACTTCACAGACCCAATGGGGAGCTACTTCAACCACCACCACTGTGTAGCCCCCACTTGGATGGCCATTCTGGGCCAGTACATTCACCACACAGTAACTAAGGTGGCAGCAGAGAATTCAACAGTTAGATACAGGGGATGAGTAGGAGGCCAGATCTGATAGGGCCGCAGTGGGCAAATTTACTGTAACAGTGATTCTAAAGATATTGAAATTTACAGGATTATCGGCTCAGTCTTTGCATGCCTTACATTGTACATCAGCGGTGCCATAATATGCTCATAAACATTTACCATCACAGGCTGTGTTGACTGGGTCCCCAGAACTTATTTCAGACATGGAAATAACTTAGCCAACTTTCTAATTATTCTTTGGAAGGTTGACTGCATTTCTCATTTCCACCATCATAAGCTTCATTTTCTACATAAAACCCTAAAACTTTTTTTTCTCTTTTCCCATTGCTAATTTTATCTTGCAATAATTCAGTCATAATTATAATGGCCATCAGCAAATTTTCCAGACTAATTTCATTATTTCAAATGTATTTAACTGAGAAATGTACACAGGACAAAGAGGGTAATAAGTAAATTATATCCTTATATAGGAAAACATCACTGATAGCTCCAGGTTTTTTTAAAAATTAAATATTTGTACAAACAATAATGAATGATGTATGCAGGCTTTACTATGCAGTAATGATTATTCCCCTTGTAATAAAGTTACTGAAATTTTTTTCAGTCACTTTGCTGAGCCGCCTATCCGGGAATATAGAGCTATTCAGTATAACACCTGTAGAGAAGCACAGTTCACTCTAACCCTAGTGTGTCAGGGGTATCTACTACCTAGCCACTAAAAGAAGTGCATCATGATGAGCAGTTATTAGGTGCTCTGCATTCCCCTGTGCCCTCAGGCTACTCACCACCTGCACCTCCAACACCCTCTTGCTGGTCCTAAATGCGTACTCAGGCCTTTCTCTTTAAGCACAAGCACCAAAGCATTTATAGCACCGCTGACGTTGCGAAACTGCAAGAAACGGCACCGCACCATGCGCCGTCCTCTCCCTGATGCGAGCACGCTGCCCACAGGGGCCGCCGCCCGCTAAAAGCACGGAGACGTCCTCCTGTGCCACGCCGAGCCAGGGGGCACGTCACACTTCCTGCGGCAGCGTGTAAGCCAAGGCTGGGCTCCGGCTGTGGATCCAGGCGAGGGCTTTTAGGGGAACCTACACATCTCAACGCCATCTCTGGCTAAGCCATATGCCAACTATGCAAGAATGCGTGGTGTTGCATTACAAGACGTTGCAAGAACACGTGAAACCTTCAACAATCCAGAATAGTTCTGCTTCATCACCAGGGATAATAGACAGGATAGAGTTACAAAAAGACATCATTTAATCAATTAAAGGTGAGATCGGGAGCTGGATAGACGGATCGGAGCGGCGTCTACAGTGTTGCAGGCGCTTAACCGGTCCGTCGTGGC
>JABFDZ020000097.1:17659458-17671791 GCA_019775955.2 Pollimyrus isidori
CCCCCCCCCCCCCCCCCCCCCCCCCCCCCCCCCCCCCCCCCCCCCCCCCCCCCCCCCCCCAAGACATGTCCCTGTCAATATTTATTTCATTTGGCTAAATTCACCCCTCCAGTAAACAGACCATTATATTAAATTAAGTTGTACAATCCCCTGATCAGAGAATCTCCTACACCGTTGTACATGACTCACCTGGATTCCGCGTCCTGAGTACGACTGTCTATTGAATATACTGACGACATGGATTTAATCAATGTGTAACCCTCATTTTAGCCTTTGAACTGTGCCTGAAAGTAACGCATGTTTGTATTTTTCCTCTTTAAAGGAACAAGAACAGTTGCTTGTGGAGGGAGAGAATTCCTTTTCGGCCAGCTGTTGTTTTCCTATCGTCTTTTTCTCTGCCTGGTGCAAACTGAACACTGCTGCCTTGGAGGTTTTTGCAACACTCAAAAGAGGCTCAAGACAAAGAGGAACCGTAACGCTCGCAGCCGTGCAGCAGCTATGCAGCTTGAAATCCAAGTAGCTCTCAATTTTATTATTTCTTATTTGTACAACAAGCTCCCCCGGCGACGTGTGAATATCTTTGGTGAGGAGCTCGAGCGGCAGCTGAAGAAGAAGTACGAGGGACACTGGTACCCGGACAAGCCGTACAAAGGCTCTGGATTTAGATGCATACACGTTGGAGAGAAAGTGGACCCAGTTGTGGAACAAGCAGCCAAAGAGAGTGGGTTGGACATCGAAGATGTCCGCAACAACTTGCCTCAGGATCTAAGCGTGTGGATTGATCCTTTCGAGGTATCCTACCAGATTGGTGAAAAGGGACCTGTTAAGGTGCTCTATGTGGATGATAATAATGAGAATGGATCTGAATTGGACAAGGAGATCAAAAACAGCTTTAATCCTGAGGCTCAGGTGTTCATGCCAATCAGTGACCCAGTGGGGGCGTCTCCTGAGTCCAGCTCGCCGTCGCCTCCCTTTGGCCAGTCTGCTGCCGTGAGCCCTTCATTCATGCCGCGCTCCACTCAGCCTCTGACCTTCACCACTGCCACTTTCGCTGCCACCAAGTTCGGCTCGACCAAAATGAAGAATAGCGGCCGCAACGGCGGCAAGGTCGCGCGCACATCGCCCACTAACATAGGCCTGAGCGTGAACAACCTCCTGAAGCAGAAAGCCATCTCCACATCAATGCATTCTCTGTACGGCCTCGGCCTTGGTGGCCAGCAGCAGAAGCCTTCGGCCCTGTCCCCTAATGCAAAGGAGTTTGTGTTTCCAAACATCCCCGGGCAGGGCAACAGCAGTGCAATGTTTCCAGGTGACAACTCCCTCAGTCTCAGCCCCCTCCAGTACAACAATGCCTTCGACGTGTTTGCGGCCTATGGTGGTCTCAACGAGAAGTCCCTCATGGATGGCTTAAACTTTAGCCTGAGCAACATGCAGTATTCTAACCAGCAATTTCAGCCAGTAATGGCAAACTAATATGTGACGATGCATATGTAAACAGCAATGATGGGGTGGATTAATAATACATAATAAATTAATATATAAAATGAAACGTCAGATTAGCTCCCATATAGTTATTGAAGTCAAAGCGCATGTGCCCAAGGGTCCTCCCTTTATTATGATTTTTTTTCCCCCCTTTAGTTTTTCCCAAAATCTCATCATACGGAAGTGTCCAGGCTTGGTTACATAAATTCAACATACATCGTTCTCCTTTCCTTTTTGCCAACCAAGCACAATTTTTTTACTTTAACGAAAAACAAATCTATATATATAAATATGTATACTCTCAAAGCGTGGGGAAACTCAAGTTATGGCCTCTTACAGTATTTAAGTTGGTAAGACCTAGCTATTTTTTTTTAATTGGCATTAATGAATGGGGTTACTTGGTCTTTTTTCTAATTGTATAATTTAATTTAGTACAGAGTTTGTAAAATATCAGAGTATATATTGTTTCTACGACATGGTATTGCATTTATATCTTTTTACTACTCCAGTGATCTGTGATGGCTGCAGCAGCTTTACGTTATTTCTTTTTTTAACGGAAATTGTAAAACGAATAAATCCATCTAAAAATTACTATTCTAAAGATTGTGTACAGAATATTCCTGTTGTGGTGGAATTACAGTGTAGGAATACTTGCTTTTTTTTTTTGAAAGAGTTGTATTTTCTGTTAAGAGTTTAAAGATTTTTGCTATATTATGGACAAAATGTAATCGTATATTAATTTTGTACCTACATTGTGCAATACTTGATGAAAAAAAAACTGTATAACAAAGTATTTTGAGTCAGCGTCTTACATGTCAGGAGGGACTGAAATAGTTTATATTGTTAAGTTTGTATTAAAATGCTACAAAAATGATATGCTTGTCTTTATTTTTTTTAATTTCATATTTGCATCCTGGCCTTTTTAATAAAATTCACTATAGTTCAAACTGATTTCTGCTTTTCATATTTGAACACCTTCTTAGATGTCAAAATTCCACTTGTGATATGATACTGTGGTGTGACGCCTGTGGTCTTGCATCTGTGGGTATTATGAGCTGTGGAATGTTCAAGAAAAATGACAATGCAGTGGGTTTTATATTTATGTTAATGACTGAATGAAAAGGCCTTTAGATCCCAGGAACACTAGACCTAGGTCAGCCCAGCAGAAAACCGTCACATACTGTGTATATTGGCACTTTTAGTTCCGATTTCAAGGTTGGAGCAGAGGCACGATACATTCTTTACAGGTTTAGGCTTTTGTTTGTGTTAGAGACTTTCTTCATTCTGAGAATCAAGTTGATCGTCTAGCTTTCCATCTCTATTTAAATGTCTGTCAAATTGCTGCCATAGCTTCACACTCAAAAGGATTTATTTGCTTGTTACTTCTTCCTGGTGTTTTGCATAAGGGTCCAGACTGAAGAATATCTCTGAGGATGAACTGTTCAGCTGTCAGTCATTGTCCATCCTTTTTATACTGTATCAGGAAGTATGGTACAGTTTCAAAAGTCTTAGCACGTTTAGTATGTAAACAGGCCCATTTTAGTAGCTGTTTGTTCTTATTTTTTCCAGTTACGCTTAAGTGGTAGGAATGAGGAAGATAGGGCTCCTATCTGAAATGGCAGCGCACATGTATGGTTTTTTTGGATACTTGAGAAGGCTTGACCCTAGCCCTATACTAGCCGGAATTATAACAATGGAAGCTCTTGACTGGTTCTCAGTTGTGCCAAAGTCGAGCGACAGGAACTTAGATGTGAAGCATACTTTCTTGCTTAATAGAGATAAATACATGACATCATTATTCTAGAACCACGGATCTGAGCGATACAGTGTTTGAGCTCTGGAGGCTGTATCATAGGAAATATCGATGACCTATATGCCAGATTGTTGCCTTGGGTGAATCGGGGCTTGTGGATCACGCAGGGGTCCACATCATAATGGAATCCCTGAAGTGAAAAAAAAACATTCCTGCTACGATAATCATGCAGGCTGTCAGTATTGAGCATTTGGCTGCATGACTGAGTCAGGCCACGCCTGTTACTTTGGTGCCATGTGACTCGGTCACTTCTAACTAGCGCCTGTCTGTTGAGATTCCTCTGGGTGTCTGAGGGATAGGCTGGTGTAGCACAGCAGTGCTAATGAAGCACATGTAAATCCACTTCCAAGGCAGTAATCAGATTGGTGACACAGATCTTTAGCTCAGTAAGCTAAATGTGCTGTTCGCTGGGGGAGCTGCGGCTGTCGTTGTTAAATCTTTCGTTCCCATAGTACCAAGATTACAGTATCGATGGCTGATCTCTTTGTGATTTGCCAAAGATGAAAATGAGCGAATGACCCAGATCGCACAGCTTGTCGTGTTTGGGTTCCAGTAGCTTAGGTGGCTGTTTCACTGCATTCTTAAGCATCTTTAATGTCTATAACACAGGCTAAATGCCTTTATAAATGTTTTATTCATTTGTCTGTATTAAACAGCTGTACAGTTAATTGCTGATGTTCGTATTGCACCAGAGCCTAGAGGTTTATAAGCTCAATGTTATGTCCCTTTTAAATATTGCATTTCATAATGTTTCTGGCTGTAAGTCATCGGGTGGTTCACAGGCTCTGTTTGAGATTGCTCACATGCAGAGAAAGGTGGGTTCCTATTTGATATGCATACCATCTCCTTTCACAGCAATGTGGCAGGTACACAGCCCTGCAGAGGAATCCGCGCTTCTCAGAGACGGTTGTGTAAGTCTTGTTAAGCAGTTGCCCATGGTATGGTATGTTGGTTAACAAAGTCAGGGATGTAGGTGTGAGTCTTGTGAAGTTCTTCGGAAGAGGCTGCAGGTGTGTCACTGTGGCTATGACGTTGAGGTGAATTTGGTTTCTGTGGGATTGGCACAGATTTTTGAATGATAAAAAAAATACCCTGAGCACCATTTCTTCACGTTTCAGGCCTACTGTAAGTAAGTGTAACCTATCGACAGGAAATGCATGCTGGATTTTAAGTACAACTATCGGATTTTGTGGCTGGTAAGTTCTGGAAAAACAAGTAAATGATAAGGGCAAGGTTGATGAAGAAACCAAAGCTGTTTCTTCACTTGCTTTTGGCCTCATAAGGCAGAATCCGTCATATATTCACCTATACTGTATTTAAAAGTGTGATGTGCCCCGCAAGTGAACTATGTTTGAAAACCTATTGAGTTTCATAACCTTATATTTTTATATGCTTTTAGACTTTATCAGGACAGTATGGATGAAAGGCAGAGATGACATGTGTTCCTAATTTATAATTTTTTTTAAAGTTATCGCACAGCTTGTGTTGCTGATACTGCACGCATGGAAGAGCATAGTTCTTTACTTACAGGATAGTTTGAGAATTGAAAGTAAACAACGGTTTATTGAAAATGTAAAAAAATGTCCACAATAATATTAAAAATAAAACCCAAGGTTGAAGCCCATGAAAAGGTTTTAATGAATTCCTCCTGTATTTTCCATGGATAATATATAACTCTGGTCAGTTCCACCTTTAATGTGTTGCCAAGTAATTTCACTGCATAATCCAAGGATCACCTTTGTTAGCCAAAGCCAACACTTTCTCCTTCTTCGTTCAACATGAAAGTATTTTCAGAATACTTGCAAATAAGTACAAATTTATTGATTAGTTTGCCAGTCTGAAGATTTTAATGATGTTAAATAAATCACTGGGGATAGAAACACCTGAATACCAGCAGTATCCCTTACTACTTCAACAGTACTCCAGCAGTATCCCTTACTACTCCAACAGTATTCCAGCAGAACTCTTTACTACCGCAACAGTATTGCAGTAGTTTTCCTTAATATTCCAACAATACTGTTATGTTACGTAAGTACCAGTTATAACAGCTTCCTCCATTACCCAAATTCTTCAGGGGTCTAGTCACAAGAGAAATGGAACAGAGTCAGATGTCCTTCTGAGCATGTGAATAAGAGCATTTCCATGTCCTTAAGGGGACACTTTCAAAATGTTTCCGGGAGGAACTTTAAAATCATGCAGCGTTGTTGATTACACCCAAATTCCAACAGATGATACCTGAGAATCTTGGAAGGCCAAACAATAAGCGAGACGATAAGTGAATGATATGCAGGGCCCCCAAGGAACCTTAGTTATGTGGTGATACGCAGTACACTTAACTTTCACCCAGACGCCGTGAACACCTTCTTTGTGAATGTAGTTTCCCCATCACTTCTTCAAAGACTGTGATTTCTGAGTTGTTCATTAGACTGGAGTATATTCATAAAATTAGACATTCACTCAAACATTCACTCACCCCCATTTTTGGTACAGTATTACGAGCTAAGAAGAATCCAAAAGAGTGATCATATAACAAAAAAACTGTAAGAGATGTATTTTTTGGTCTAATAATTTGTATTGTTTTATGTTTTATATTGTTTGATATACATATCACTCCCAGTGGGTTTTCTATTATATCTAATCCAACCCGTGAAAGCCCTATTTGGTGCTGATCAAATGAAAAGCACAAAATACCACATAATATTGCTGGTTTTACAGTGCTGTTTATGCTTCAGCTGAGGTCATCACTGTACCGTACTGTTATGGTGACTGAAGCCACAAGCCTTAACCTTGTTGTGACATTATAGTTTGTCACATAGAAGGGTCAAGTCAAGCCATGGCAATTGACTGTGCACCCTCTGCCTCATTTTCCAGTGATTTTTGGGAGTCCAGAGAGGCTCGCACATTATATCAAATCCAGTTCATGTGAAAAGAAGTGTAAAAGGACACGTCGGTGTAAAGATTATTTCAGTCAATGTTAAAGTCACAGTTCTCAGGATAAATTTCCACGTATGTTGGCTGGCTTGTGACAGATCAGTGATATCAATGGACTTTATTTTCAGTTGTAGAGGCTCTCTGCCCACCAGCTCCGGTAAAAAAGGAGTCCTTTTCTAGTCCTTTTCTTCTTTCTCCTCCCCCAAAGTTTCTGAAGTGTTTGATCTTCTTAGGCTATGTAATTTAATCGCAGTTGATTCCCCATAGCTCTCAGCCTCAAAGCGCTGGTATTACACTAGATGGCTACAACATAATTTCTCCTATCATCTTTCTCCTGCTGCTTTTGAAGGATAACAGTAGCTTCTACTGACCAATGAAACTTTACTGCAGCCTCTTCCCAACTGTCATGCTCAAAGCGAAGCGAGGAATATAGCCTATGATTTAGCAATTTACTATTGCCGAACTGCAGGTAGGGACAGGTACAATTTCTTGTCCATGCAACTGACATTGCGTTATTTATTTACTTTCAGACGCAACAATATAATTAGCTTTCCATGTCATGGTGGAAATGAGAGGCACAGGTTTTGTAAAGTTAATCGTGAATTTCTGTTTTGGCTTAGCAAAACAACCAGTTGCCCCAGGAGGAACATTCATCTCCTTTATGAAACACTGTACATCTGATTGTGCTGATACAAATTGCAGACAAGTATGCATCCGTACCAGCAACTGTATTTGATTTTGCTCAGCATTTAATGAATAAGTCAGACTATTCTTTATGACCACCTTTATCACTGGTATTGTTCTGTTCCAGCATATGATAATGGGGAGTGTGTATGGACCTGAAAGTTCTCCCAGCGTTCCTGAAATCTTCTGGTCATGTGAGTATAAGTATTGAAATGAAATAGTCAAACGGAATGAAGTACAATGCAGTCAATGGAATATTTCAATGAATGCTGTATTTATATGTAACATATAATCGTACATATGGAAATCTGTGTGAAATCGATACAAATGTAGGTGTAGTGCTCAATCATGAGATAAACAATACCGGGAACTTTTATTTTCATTCTTCAGTCACAGTTAATGATAATGGATGAAGGCTTTTGCAGGTCCTGTTTCCCCCGGTCCGGTTCACCACAGTGGGATTGTTGTGTTATCTGAAAACTGGTGTTGCCCTCCTCAGGCAAGTAGGAAAACACCCTGTGACTCACGGCAGGGGAATTTCTGTCTAATTATGGACAATGGAATTCCAGTCAGCTGCTCTGCCAGACATGGCCGAGCGATCGTCATCTATCACCGCCTGTTTTTTTTTTTTTTTAAACGGTTTTGTTCCTGAGTTTAGCAAATGGGCCTTGTAAGGGCTGTGATTTTATATGATTTTTTTTTCGTAGGAGAAGCAGAAGCGTGTTGCTTCTGAGGGTTCTTATTCCATAATAATTCTCTGCTTTAACCCCTTAGTTTTCCTTAAAAACTATAATGATATAACAAATGAGAATCACAAATTGTATTAAATGTCTTTCCTTTTTATTATTAGCAGTGCTAAAAAAATGCTAATAACATGTGTGAGATCACACTCTGAAAAGCTAGGAGAGGTACAAAGATGTCACCACAACACAGCAACAGGTGCGCTTCTCAACCCTCTTCAGCTTTTCTTCTGCTGTGGAAAAGTGCATGATCATAGTGGAATCCGGATTGCCGTAATCACTCTCCAGTCCTCCAGTACACCAGTTTAGAACTTTTCTCAGTTCCAGCACAAAAGTTTTACCAAATGACACAGAACTTGATTGTCATATTGATCTCTTGAGATTAAATACTACAGTATTTTTAAGCATGTGCGTGATTTTATCTGCACTGCATAACAAGGTCTGAAGCCCGTTGTTGAGAAATCTGAGAACTGATTTTCATTTGTAGGAAGGAATTAAAAAAAACAACAAAACTACTCCAGACCAATTACATTATTGTTACATATTTAAATTTAGAATTTGGAAAGTCACAGTTTATGTCTGTATCTATTTCAGAAATGACAAATCATAGATAATAAATGAGACAGAAATTCATTACATGACACTGCATTCTTCCTGTATTGTTTTGTGTTGAACTGATTTTATCTTCGTTACCATGCCATGAGCTGTTGTGATTGTGTTTGTATAATTGTGTTTCATTATCTCTTTATTTCTGCTATTTAATCAGTAGCAACTTACAGAAAACCACAGATGAAAACTATACCATTAACAGAGCTGAAGAACCACACTTGCTGATATATTGGATTTGTTTTTGGTGTTGCAACAAAGTAGCAGTTACCCTGGTGACAATCAACGGCACAGTTGTGTCATACTGTATATACATATACAAGGGGCAAATGTACCTTTTTCTGCTAAAATGATTCTGTGCGAAGGTATCAGGACACCTTGCTCTGGTTTTCTTGACACTGCAATTAACCATTATCAGCACAACAGAGCCACAGAACCTTATTTTAGTTTTTGCTATAAGAACTAAAGCATACACTTTAGAGAGCAGACTGAATTCATGAGCAAAGATGCCCGATGACGTGATATAACATTCTGGGTGGGGTGGGGGGTTTGGGGAGGATAAAACAAACGCAAACTGTAATTGCTTTCATTGGAAGAGGAAACATACATTGCAATTTTGCTGATATCAAAAGAGCCACAGTAGGATTACAGATCGAAGTGTTCCCGATTTTCCCAAAACAGCTGAATGTATGTTTTGCCCAGCTTAAAAGTCTGGTTTATAATGTTATTCATTTGTATTCTGTCTTGCATTCTGAGAATATTGATCTAAGCTAGACCCGTGAAAGTAAAATCTCCTTACGGTTGCACTGGTGTGTAGAATTTGTAGACTACATGCAAACTTTCTCACAAGATACAAAGATAGGCCGTGTTTACTCTAAGGGTCTAACCATCGCTCAGAGTGACATTTAACAATTTGTTATTTTAATGGCCTATCCCAATTCCTTACTAAGCTTTCCGTATAATTAAATGCAACCTTCTTACAAATATGCATCATAAGACCAATATTCTTCTGTGTAGCAAAAAAAATGCTGTGTGGAGAACACGCAGTATTCTGAATGTGTCACAGTCAAAATTAATAGAACCTGTGATATAGAAGAGAACAGGGCAGAAAATGACCATGCAGTGGCTAAGATCTTGGGCTTATGACCAGGTGATTAGTAACATGGATTGTGAGAGGGGCACAGCGTTGCCTTTCACCGAAATCACTCAGGCATTTATCAGTTTTATAACTGGTACAGAGTGACAATTGCGATGCTTAGATGATAACCAAAAAATAGGAATTGTCACGCCTTGCTTCCAACTCCCCTTGCTCTCTCTCCCCAGTTACTTATTTGTCATTCCTCTTGTTTCAGCCCTAATGTGATTAATTCCAGCTGGTTTTTGTCCGCTTCCTCGTTACTGATGTATAAAATGCCTCCCAATCATTAAAGTTGCCCTAGTGTGTGCTTGCACTCTAGTGCCATCCTTCTTAGTGCCTTTTGTTTGACCTAACGTGGTCTGCTTTTATTTTCCCTGTTTCATTCCTTAAATAACCCTCGTTCGCTTGTCATCACGCCTGCTCCTGCATCCATCGTTTCCACGACATGACAGGAATTAGTTGATAATCACCATTTGATTACTATTGTATAGTTTAAAGATCTCCCAAACCCAGTACTGGACCAAACAGTTGGAAGATATATGGGTGGGTGAATGGTTGGCTGGATGGATTGGTGTATGGATGATAGGAGGGATGGATGAATGATTTAAAGTGGTCTGTGGTTGACCGTTTGCATTTGATTAATGAGAACGTTTTAAAGCATTTAGCCAATTAGTTCAGATTATGTTCTAAGAGGGATCTGTTTATGGATTTTGTTTCTTAAGATGTGTTACATGACAATATTGTCACTGGTACTGAGACAGAGGGGACACTTGCATTTCTTCCTTTGGTCACATGTAGTCTCCACAAAGATATTATTCTTTCAAGGTCAACATATCCATTAGATTAAATACGACCACAGACCAGGGAATTCCGAGGTGCTTAAGCAGGGTCATGTGACACACAGCCTCGCATGTTATTGGTGTTCACTCTCTATTTCTAATGTTGCCACAACCAAGGCTCATCGAGCATAAAACTTCCCACATGCTGCCTGCATGCAGAGTGGCTGCAGACAGAGTTAGCAGTTAGGGCCCTTGCAGGCACACGCCATTGACGGCCTGCAGGTTTCTCATACTCTGATTGGTCCTTGTGTCGGGGGAGGATAACCAGCTTTCGGGATTTATACTGGCTCACTCCCGCAGTTACACACCTGCCACTCCACTGCATATGAAGGGTGTTTGAAGCTATCCGATTCCTGTCATCAAATTATAGTAGGCCAGAAAAATTTATACGAGTATGATTTGCAGAATGATAATTTGCTGTGTCATTCTTTTATGTCAGTGGTTCTCAATCTGTGAGTCCTGAGATGATTTTCTGTATATGCTAAAAAAAAAAAGCTTGTTTAGTCAACCCACCCACTTATTGTGTCAAAATGGGAGGCAGGATCTGACATGCATTTCAGGGACATCCACAGACATATATATATATATATATATATATATATATCATCTTTAGGAGCTAACACTTTATATCTGAATGCTACTTGCCATTCAATACCTAAATATCTGGCGACATTATTCATTTAACACAATAGAATGAAGTTAACATTTGCCTGGAAGTGCCGTTAAAAATAAAGTCTCTATCTGGTTCAGTCATTCTGAATGCTCTGACCAGCTGTTGCAGGCACATAGAGAGATTCCTACTCGTGTACGTTTAGCTAGTGTGTGCAGGTCTGCATATAGAATTTGCACGGTCAGTGTGGATGGTGGTGCTTTCATCTACGATATGTGTGCCATTATGCGGATTGTGTGCGCGCACATGTAGCTATTTGTTATGTCGTCATGGTTAGCGGCGCATTGATCGACGGCCCTTCACACGGTGTGCGTGTGCGTGTGACACTGCAGCTGTCAGGAATGTAGTGTCGTTACTTTCGACGGGGGATTACTTCTTCTCCTGAGGGCCAATATGCCAGCCAATGTGCAGGGCTGCCGCTACGTCAGCAGAGCCGCCCGCCAGCTTTAGCCCTCGGCACGCAAGCAGGCCCATGGAGCAACACCGCCTCCGAGAATAGCTCCATTCCACTGACACCTCCTCCCCCTGGTGTTTTGGGGATGCGGACATCTCGTTCGTTACGTGATCTGCTGCCGCACGTATCCCTGATGTTCCGCGACGCGTGTCCGGTGCATGGCTGCAGCGTGGTGCCAGTTCACGGATGCAGGTTAGGCATGCAGCTCGGCTCCCACGATAAACACTTTGTGTACGGCACAGAGACGGGGATGGATTCATGCTGCGGTAAACCCCTGTCTCTGCTTCTTGACTGAAAAATAACACCTAGCCTTGGAATCAGACCTTAAATTTCCCGGGGCTTTTAAAATCTGGGTGAGAGACACCTGAAATTAATCTAAAGTTTAGCTGAAGAAACGAACGGTCAAACACTAGCAAGGTTAGCTCATCAACGACCCCCCCAACATTACACCCAGCACAGGAAGAGATGTATATTCTGATGCTCTTTGAGAGTTATGGAAGCTGGTCAACTGTGTGCCTTTTAAGGCATAATTTGGCAGTGGCTCGCGTCACAACCATTTAAAGAACACGGCCGTTAGTATAAACGCTGCTCGTTGCCAAGTGGCTCCCGAGGCGAAACAAATGAACGGTCTCTCATGCAGCTGCGTCTCGCTGTCGAACCCTACAAAGCGGTACGGCAAAAGCAGGCACACTGTCACCGTCCTCCCCCAGCGCAGGGGACAATCCAACATGGAGCACCGAATCCTCCAGACTTCCTCCCTCATCCAGAGAAATCGAACCTAACTGGGGGGGAGGTCATTTTGCTGTGGGTGTGTGTGGTTGCAGTGGTGAAATTGAACGCTGAGAGAATGTCGATGACTGTGTCAAAGGACATGGACAATGGTGCTCTTCTAGCCAGTATTGTGGGGGCAGTTTCTGGGGGGGGGGGGGGGGGGGGGGGGGGGGGGGGGGGGGGGGGGGGGGGGGGGGGGGGGGGG
>JABFDZ020000097.1:17674952-17699179 GCA_019775955.2 Pollimyrus isidori
ACATGCCCCCCCCCCCCCCCTCCTCGGTTTGTATCAGTTTGGTCATGTTGACTGGATGTATGTGAATGAGTAGGTGAATGAGCAGTTGGGTGACCTAGTGATGGGGTCAGGTCAGGTTGGCGAGCAAACACTGGTATGATGCATTGTCGCACCCACCACACAACAAAACACCTCAGGCTCCTGGTTGCCCTAGTGGTAGGCACTGGAATAGCAGCACTAAGACGGGGGAATTCTCACTTCACAGGCACCGTAAATCCATCTGGACCCTAATAAATGATCCTATCTGTTGCAGCTCCACCTCAGATCTCAAATGAGTATAAATCAGAGGCTATATCTGCTTGTATTAAGGCCTGCTACTTCTTGGGCCAATCTACAAATACTGAGTCAGCCGAATACATTCCACTCACTGCGGCTGAATGAAAACGTCAAATGGATAGATTCCTGAGTATTCTAAAGCTGTTCACTCAACTGGCCCTGGAGTCTGGCTTGTTTTTCTGGATACAATTTTGGAGGATTTACGACTGCTGAGCCAAGCTTCAATCAGGCATCCATTTTGCTTTCCAGATAGCAATGTGGATGGATGGTGACATCAAACAAAGCATCACTTGTCTGAAACTAACATAGCAACATGTTGACTTTATGCAACTTGCTGTGTCTGTGAGAAAAGGAATTTCGTCTTTCTTTTTTTTTAAATGCCATGATGTATAATGGCAGCTTTCTGTACAGTATCAGCACATTTGCAGCTGTGGGGGGGGATGGATGGAAAGACTAACAGAATGTGGCTTTGTGGGAAACTGGGCCTCAATTTGCAGCTTGGACAGCAGGAAGACAATGTGGTGAGGATTTGTCAAGAGCCTGTGACAATTCTACAGGAATCTCACAGCCCACTGTCACAGGCACTGATTAAGAGTATTTGTCATTTATTTATATGCATTACGTTCCTGTACCATTTCATCCTGGATATCCTGCAGTTTCTCTCTCTGTCTCTCTGTCTGTCTGTCTCTCTCTCTCTCTCTCTCTACCCCCTAACTAATTCTGGGATGGTTCTACAATGATACTCCGTACAGTATGTTCCCTGTTGCCATTTTTAGATAGTGGGATAACTGTACCACCAGGGGTGTAATTTGTCTCTCCTCTGCACCCCAGCCGTGCACTAAATAAGACTGGCTCCTACAAGCCCATGAACTCTGTGTATCAAATCAAGGCTCCAACGGGACTTTGCCAGCTCTACAAACTATTTATGGCTCACTGGATCAATCAGAACAGGACTGGAACACACAAATATCCTTCATCGGGCATCTTTTTTAGAAAAAAGACAGGAGGCTCGTGGGTATATGCTGCCTGTCACATGGGTATATGCTGCCTGTCACATGGGTATATGCTGCCTGTCACACGGGTATATGCTGCCTGTCACACGGGTATACAGTGTATGCTGCCTGTCACATGGGTATATGCTGCCTGTCACACGGGTATATGCTGCCTGTCACATGGGTATATGCTGCCTGTCACACGGGTATATGCTGCCTGTCACATGGGTATATGCTGCTTGTCTACTGGAAACTTTTGGTGAACCATTCAGTTATTCTAGTTATTGTAGAGCTTTCCATGTGGATACCTTTATGTTTGATTGTGTACTTATTATGGTCTTTGTGCATGTGCATCTTCTTTGTGAATGATAACAGTCACTGGTTTAGCCTTGACCTGTGAACCTTTCTCAATCATCATAGTTATGTGAGTGAAAAACCTTTAGCAAAAGCTTTTTTTTCTGGCTTACAGCCAGAGAAGAATAGCAAGAATATGCAGAAGTTGAACACAATAAATGTGAGCTAGCTGGAGAGTTGTCTGTATTACCGCTATATTTATTCTTCCCTGTTATGTGTCTATTGTATTTATTGTTTGTGTCCCACCCCCCCACCCCCACCACCCCTA
Source organism: Pollimyrus isidori (assembly GCA_019775955.2). Classification (NCBI taxonomy): domain Eukaryota; kingdom Metazoa; phylum Chordata; class Actinopteri; order Osteoglossiformes; family Mormyridae; genus Pollimyrus; species Pollimyrus isidori. Next base: position 17,676,882 of record JABFDZ020000097.1, read on the forward strand.
CCACCCCTTCACACTGTCCTGGGTTTTGCACTTTTACTACTGTTGTTGCTGTTTGTGTGTTGCACCGTGGTCCTGTGGGACCATTTTTTTAATGCCACCACATTTATGACAAGGAAGTCCACTTGACATGACATTACTTGATCGTAGGGGTCCGTCATTGTTTAGCCTGCTATGGTACGTGGTGTCTTACATGACTCTGCTGGCTCCTAAGCATGGTACAACCTCTGAAGACTTCCCCACCCGCACCCTCGCCACTCTCTCCTTTCTTTGCCGAACTCCGCACCCTCCTGCTTGAATGGGATATTGTTTCTCCCTCCCACCCTGACCCCACTGACCAGCATTATGCATCCAGATCTGTCCACGCTAGATTGGGAGGTCCAGCCCTGCTAGCATTCGTCACACTAACAGTGGTGAAAACACAGACTTTAGCATAACATGTTTGCTGCGCTCCCTGCTGATACAGGCCTCCCTTTATGTGGCCTGTAATCTGAGCTTTTAGGACCCGGCCTGTCCTGAATGGGATGCCGCTGGGCTCGCTCTCTTTCCGGAGCTTTCTCTTTGCTTACCTCGGCACTGTGATTACAGCCCGTCTGCAGTGGCACGAGCTCATTTGTGCTGAGGGGACACTAGTCCTGGGTCAGTTTGCAAGAAAATCTCTCCGTCTGGCCTGCACAAGGCCAACGAAAATGAGAATTAATTTAAGGTCTCTTCTCCCTATCATGCCAGTGCGATTCCCGTTTCAGTGGATTAGACCCCCTGCCTCAGCTAACGTGACAGTTTAAAGCAGAGTTCCCAAATCCGATCCTGGAGGGGGCAGAATCCAACACAGTCTGGAGATTTCCCTGCTCAGCACACACCTAATTACTAGCTAATTACCGGGTTTAATAGGTATGTCTGAACAATGAGATCTGCAAACTGTGTTGCAAATCGCCCCCCCAGGACCAGAATTGGGGAACCCTGGCTTAAAGTAATAATAACAAATAATCTAAATTGCTTTGCATTTTAGCTGCTGTCATGGGCATTAATTTTCAGTGGCTGCATATGTCTTAGAGAGTGCAATCTTCTGTTGTATAGAGATCGTCAAATGGATCAACCACTCTTATATCTCACCACTGCTCTGGGATTTTTAAGGCTTCTGAAGTATAATTTTCTCGAAAAGCCAAATTTGCACTACCCCGCCTTTAGATTGAAATAAAGCAATTTCTTTTGTTTTAAACAAGTAGGAAATGCACTGCAATTTAAAACTATGCTTTATGTGAAAGTGTAGCTGAGTAATAACATTAATTCAGTTGAGTCTATACAGATATATTATATTAAATCTATTCAAATTCATATGCACGTTAGATGCACAGCACATATGAGTGTACGTATATGATTTGAGTAAAAATATAACCAGATTTTTTATGCTTATATGTACAGTTTGTTGATTCCTGAGCAGTCTGTGTTACATTGAAAAGGGGGACCATAAAGCATGACATCAGCCCTTTACAGTTGATTTGTTTGCAGGCTGTCTGACCTATGGACAGCAAATATGTGAAATGTTAAAACTACGTGAAAACACACTGGCCAGATTTACTGGCTGCATTCATCCCATCCCAACATCCCAAATGTTTTTTGTGAGCTGGTTAATGAACTTAAAATAAAGTGTGTATTGGTGCCATCGTATAGGGTGGCACGGTGGCTGAGTGGTTAGTACTTTCGCCTCACAGCAAGAAGGTCCTGGGTTCAGGTTCGGCACAGGTGCCTTTCTGTGTGGAGTTTGCATGTTGTTCGCGTGGGTTTCCTCCGGGTTCTCCGGTTTCCTCCCACTGTCCAAAGACATATGTGTTAGGCAGATTGGCTACCCTAAATTGCCCGTAGGTATGGTTGAGCTGCAACCATGTGGTGATTCCTTGTGCCGGTCCCAAGTCCGGATAAATGCAGAGGGTTGTGTCATGAAGGACATCCGACATAAAACTGACTGGCCAAATCAGACATGTGACTTGCGGTAGTTCGCTGTGGGGATGAAGCCGGAAGAAGAAGTGGTGCCATTGTATGCCTGCTTTCTTCCATCCATCCATTTTCTATAACCGCTAACCCCATACAGGGTCATAGGGAGCCCATAGCCTTCATCAGGAAACAAATGTTTAAACAGAGCACTTTTTCGATGTTTTGAATTCGCCATCATCTTCCCACTGTTTGCCCTGGTAAGGGCTGTGGGTCCCTCTGTTTATTCATCACAGTAGCCTTAGTCATTTATCATTTACGCTTTATTGCTCTTGTTGAGGTTCATTTGAAGCAGCACATTTGGTCAGAGAGGCCATTCGCAGCCGCACCTGAATCCACAGACAAGAGGAAAGCATAGAATTGGAGGAATATGAGTACAATCAGCAGGATTGCACAGTGAGCAGCCATGCACAGTTTCAAGATGAACAATTGGGTTCAGATTCAAACCCTCACAGGTATCACACCAATAAAACTTTATTTGTGAACATTTTAAACGTTTTACTATATCTGTAATTGGCAAACCACATACAAAAAAATACCTCCTATTTTTGTTCATCCATCCAACTTCCATTTTCGCTTAAGTGTTTTTTAAATTTCTTCTGTGTCCTGTATTCATCCAAGCTTATTTTCAGTGCACTTTTAGATTTCTCACACATCTCTGAGGTCTCCCAACCAGCTCATCACAAGTCCCCATGCGTCTCGCCGAATGTTTACTGTGTCCTGTTTACTTATCACAGCTCTGTGTAATTGAGCAAATTTACTCTTCAAAATAATAATACATGCAGCGTCTTTCTTGGGTAGCCAACAAGAGGCCAAAATGGGGTAGATTTATGATGAATTACCCATAAAGCACGGCGGCTACACTGGGGATTCTAGCGATTTCAGATGGTGATAAACAGCTAACTGTACTTCATAATTCTCCGGGACTGAAAAATGATTCCACTGAATAAATTTCAAAAGCCTTTCCCGTTATATTGGTATTTAAATGTGATAAAATGCAGATATTACTGCTGTGGTCAGCAGCTTCTTAATTTCTTGAAGCTGGAGGAGGGGGAACTGTGATCTGGTTCTTGGGGCTACGAAATATGCCCTTGGTGAAGGATGAAACCACAAATCTTTGTCAAGACTGACAAAATGCTATGTTCAGAGACCTCTACCCTTCCAGTAGCAAGTCACCAGGGCCACCGTATTATATGGGATTATAATGATATATTTCAAGGTTTACATTGCAAAGAGAAGAGCAAATAGCTTTTCCTTGACCAGACACTTAGAGCTCTGCCTTCAGATTGGGGGCTAATTGGGTGATACTACTATAAATAACGTTTATTTGTAGTCACAGAAGCTTTAGCTATTTATATTGCACAGCCATTCTGGATTGTAAGATAAGCTCCAAGTCGTCCATGTTTTGCATTTTTTGACCAATGATTCTCTTTGATTACATTATCAACAGCAATCATGGGTAATCATGACATTATTTGTCACCTAAACAGCATCTCGCTTTTTGAACCTCACTAGGGTGAAACACGGAGGCTCATGCAGGAGCAGATGCAGAACTTCTCAGGTCCATCCTGACGCTCCTCCTATTGGTTACTGTGACACTGGCCCATTTGCTGACACGAGCGTGTATTGAGGATTCACACCACTTCTTTCAATCTGTCCAGGCGCATATAAAAGGACGCGGCAACCCAGCATCACGACTGGGCTAAAAGAAAAGAGCCAGAAAGGAGCTGTGAAAACAAAGTATTTACATTGAATACAAATTATTCTGTAAATGGACAGTCTGCTATATCGAGGTAATCTTACAGGTAACAAAGTAGTTCATTTTCCAGGCTAAAAAAGCCTTTTGGTCTCATTTTATTTATAGTAGTGGACTTGTATTTTTATTGATACTGAATTCTTTACAGGTCCACACAGTAATTACTGAATTGGCAAACTGATTTATCATGATTCATGGGTTCTGGTTGGACCGTAGGTCTCTCTGCATGTTGGCCCCACTGCTGACACAGCAAACCCCAAGGGCTCGAGGAAGGGGAATCCAACGCCAGCCAAATCGTTACTTCTTTTTTCAGATGCTTCTCTGACTTTAGATTTGGATTCAGTGCTGTGAGCTGTACTGTGAAATGAAATTCACATCTCTACCCTCCTCTGGTGCAATTTTAAAGCTGTAGCATGATGTGGATGAGAGGAAAAAAAACGCCACCTAGATTAGACAGGGATCGCTATCTACCCCTTCTTCTCAGCATCCGGAACATTATCAGCAATGTGTCGCTACGATAATTGAAAAAGGCAGGGGAAACAAAGCATCCATCATCGTCTCTCTAACCTGTTGCAGATATGACAAGAGTTGCTATGAAATGAAAGCTAGGCAATGGAGAAAAATTGATTTACAGCCAGGCTTCATTTGGTTAATTGCTTCAGTCTCCCTTGATCAGAGGTTTGGGTGGTCAAGGCAGTGGGTCTGGTCCAACCAAGAAGACTTCTGCTGGCATCTTACCAGCTGAGCGATACATTTTTGGAGGTTGCTGTATGTTTTTTTTTTAGCTATTGTGGAGGTGGCATGCAATGTCAGCGGGACAGTTCTGTATGTGAGACAGCCGTATGTAAGATGCTGTAATGATGCTGTATATATTTTGCTCATCTACTGAGCATAAGGCATGAAAAGTGAAAAGTGCAAGCTTCTGGCTGGTCTATACAGCCGGCCTAGAAAATTCACAGTGCATTGATAACCTCAGTGGTGCCATAGAGCTTGACAGGAATGTGCAGTTTTTTTTAGAACCTTCTCCTTTGAATATTACTCAAAGGTGTAACAGACTTTATCTGAAAAATGAAACGCTAATGAAGATATAGCTAGATAAGTTATTCTTGCGGTGGAACAAACGATAAAAAGGCGATCACTGCCATCTCAAATGAAACCTATAAAAATCTATAGGAAAATGACACGGTACACATTGTTCTCACTTCTGTTTTCACAGCAGCAGAAGCACAATCCACGCTTGAGCGGAAGAGAGGCTTACAGGGAGTGTGGCTGGTGTTTATGACAAGACGGGCCAGTGGTTTGCTTCAGTCTCACTGGGAATTGGATGTACTTTTTTCACTTTGTGGTTTATTGTTAATTCTGAATTAGAAATTCAGTTAAATATTATGTTATATTTTATTAAGAAAGCTGAATGAACCATAATTAAATAAAAGACTGTAAGTGATAGTCTCCTAGTGAGAGTTCCCTTTTTAAAAGGGGCTGTTCGGGAAAAGGAGGCACAAGGAGTTGAAAGGAGGTGCTGTTAAATGGCATCCCACCGAGATGCTGAAAGTCTGCTTGTGTGCGCCTTCTCCGTCTTGCTGGCCTTCTGGGGAGGGGCTCCTGCTGCTTTCCCCTCCTACCCCCCTCCTGCAGGCCGGTGAGGAGCCAGCTGAAGACCTGGCAGGACGTCAGACGGGGAGCCTCAGGAAACTGGCTCGGCTTCCCCTGCTTGCCATGGAGCTGCCCTTGCCGCGGTGGAGGTCAGAGAGCCCCACCCACCTACAACACCCCCCCCCCAAGGCTGACGGTGCAGCGATCTGCTTCTGAAAGCAGTGGGGGCGATGGGGCAGTAATTGTTTTCTTCTCTGCGTGAGAACAAGAGACCGTCCAAGAGCTGGCTTTGGCGCAGGCAAATGAAATATCCATCAAGCAGATCTTTATATCAGAAAGATACAAGCATCTAAAAAACACTTGGATCTCAATGTCCTGGATAGTACCGTAGTATAAGGGCTTGCCGGCAGCATCATGGAGGGACTCGAGCCGGCTCACATCAAAATAACCAAGGCCTGATTCAGCCGTCGAAGCCCAGGCTGAATAGGTGATTATTATTTCTGCTTATTTCCATTTGAAAAGAGCAAAGAACATCAGCATCCCTTACAGTGGGATAATAAAGTCCCATGTTTAGGACGTGAAGGTGGAATAATGAGGAAGGTCTGCTCAGCTGGCAAGGAGCTGAAGGTCTGAAGGGTGGCTGTGGGTAATTTGATGATGGCTGCGCATGTACACAGAGTCCAAGAGAGAGAACTCACTCTTTTAATGCATTTCAGCTCAGCAGCCTTTGAGCGCAGGTCTCTGTGAGGCCGTTCTCACATTCAGGGGCTTATTTTAATTTTATATTTTTTATGATTCACATGCCTCATCTGTATGTCTTTTTCCAAGCGGGCCACTCTCGGCTAATTTGCTACCAGCGAGCCACTCTTTATACAGTGGTGAAGCACCTGGCCTTGTTCTAACACTGGATGTTACTGTTTCCAAGCTACAGGAACGCCCGGGCGGCTGGGCAAACAGTCACATGACACGGGGATATGTGATTGGACTGCAGCTTTGTTTCCCGTTCCCCTTTTTGGATTTAGATGGTGGTAGCAAAGGACCACAAGAGTCTTTTTGCAAAATACGACACCTTTGATTGGTGTTTCAGCAGGCAGGACAATGCCTAAAGCCCCCCCCCCCAGGTATAGGCACAAAGATACACTCCATGGTTACTGGCAAAACAAAAGCAGAAGACACCAGTGGAAGTGAGAGACAGGTGGATCACGTCAATACAAACAACACGTCATGTGGTTCACATCCCATACGCCTCCCATTCACACTGACACAATGCATAGTATCGTCATGCTAATCCCCTGCCTTTCAGTATCGCATAAAACACAAGGCTAATACAATGTTCAAATTCAAGCATTATTAATAAAATCTGAAGGCCAACACTGAGAGATTAGGTTTCTTCTGTCAACCTGTTCCTGTACTGAAGGAGGAGTATTTAACAGTTAACTTCTCTTTTACACACTTTATACAGTCACTAGGCATTCCTCATTTTACATATGCACAACATAAATACACACATTTATATTATTTCACCTATATTTTATTGTTTTTCTTATTTTTATTTAAATTGCATTCCCTATTTCTTTATCATATTAGGTTTTTTGAGTGCAATTCAGGGAGCAGGTGGAAAGGGCATTTCACTATACATGTGTATAGTGTACGCTCATGTGAGTGACAAATAAAACTTAAAGGGCAAAGGCACGAAAGGTGGCTTTTAGCTTTATATTTTGAACTCTACTGGTGCTCAGTGTTGCATGACATTGACATGAAATGGTTACAGTCTTCATCTACACTGGTCTCGACAATGTAACACAGGTAAGTTTCAAATGCACTGCTTTGTCTGCGTGTGGAGAAAGGGATTCACCTATATACTGTATATATATATATCAATGTATTGGCATTCTCACACACATTCTATGTACCTGCAGAGAAATTGAACCATAATCCAGATGAACAGAACTGCGCCTTTCCCAAAACATCCCGCCCTCATTATTTCCAAAAACAAATATTCAGAACACTTGTCATTCTACACTTCATATTTATTTTAGGTAGTTCACTTGTGTGGCAGAATTTGTGTCACACTGCATATGTTTCTCTGAGTATGTTTATTCCATGACTTCATTGTGACATTACATGGAAATGTCTGCCGTCTTGGACAATCTGCCTTGTCCTTTGAACTCCAGCATGCTCCCCCGGCGTTAAAAGCTAATGAGGAGGATGGGCAGGCCGTCATGTCCGCAGGCCTCTGAATACAGGCTGCCTCTCGGGTTTCGGTTCGCCGTGTCCTGCCTGCATTATTCATTTCCGTTGGCAGACGACCATTTCTGAGTCTCTGGGAGGGGCAGCTGGGAGCTCTGTGAGCCTGACCTCCGGGTCTCACCTGAATTCGCCGTCCGGCCCTCGTCATTCTCAATTAGCGGGAAACAATGAGCGGCCTTCAGTTATAGTGCGGCCTCCCCAGGGCTGGCAGAAGGCTCACAAGAACGGGCTCCGTTACCGCCAGCGGGATATCCAGTGACCCGCGAAGCAGCTGTCCACGTTCCCTCCTCAGACATCCAGCTCTTTCTGTCCTTCCCCACATATATAGAGAGCAGCCACTGTGAAACGATACAATACAAATCGTAACACTGCCAGCAGAGATCTGCACAAGAGCAGGCTTTTAATTCATGTGAATCGCCTGCATAAAATAAAAGCGTACACATTAAAAGATGAACGTTGTAAATCAGTGCAAAGCTCGGGGGGAGGGGGAAAGGGCGGTTATGAAACACGGAACTATTCGACTCTGGTACCTGCTGTTGTGCCTGTAGGGAACCAGTGAGTGTGATTATACTCTTGGTAATTTTAATCACTTCTCACATGTCCATAGATGCCCAGCTGTAGTGCTGCGGAATGAACGAAAGTAATTGTGTCGCAACACAGATCAGGCAAGCTGCTTGTTAGGGGCTGTAAAGCTAATAATGAACCCCAGCCCCTCTGTGATCAAACGAAGAGGAATGTGATTACACGCTCTCTGATTGGCTGCTTGCCGTACCCACCCCTTGGCTGAATAGTGCAATTTTGCAGTCCTGACTACAGTAAGCCTTCAGCTCTGTCCACTTACCTTTCTGGACCTTGTAGAGGGAGGTTAATAAGGAACCAAAATGTAGCACAGCGCCACATTGTAAGTAAGAGCAGTTTGCGCTTCTTTTAAAAAACACCAGTGTACTTTTACATCAGCCACCTGCAGAAAAACATGCAAAATATACATACAGCTACTGTGGACGTTGAATACAATGTCTACGGCAACCTGTCATTATTTAGACAATGCTAAATGGGTTGTTTGAGAACCGTGGAAGACAACTTTTAAAAAGATGATCAGATTAAATAGAAGCTTTCATTTTGCTTGCATTACTATGGAGATTATGCTATTATGGAATATTTGACTTCAGAATGATCTGTTTCCTGGAGTCCTGTTTCCTCCCGCAGCTCAGACTCGGTGAGCAGGAAGAAACAGGAGAAGTGAAGGTCAGGGATGCCAGGCACGTGTGTTTTTCCAGTCACTCTGCTGCTTCTTCAGAACGGGGAGTTAACCTGTAACTGTGGGGCCGCCGGCAGAAATACCTGACGTGTGATGTGGAAAATGTCTGGCCCACGGTGCTCTGAGCGGGGCCTGTTCCGACCCCGAAATAATACCACTGATACCAAGGGTGCACCGAAAGAGAATCCTGGCAGATGGCAATAACTTTAACAGCCCCATAGAATGACTTTGAACGTTCCATCACTGGCATGTGACGTGAAAGCAAATGGTTTTCTGCTGACAGCAACATGCCGTGTCATCGCCGCGGTGATGAGGGTGTTCTAATGAGGCGGTCCGCTAAGCCAGAATCTTCTGTAAGCAGCCTGGCCCTAAGGAACCATGGTGTTTTCCAGGCATCCTGGTGCTGGATCATTGTACAATGTGTTCCTTGTTACGCCTGCCGTGGACACCATCCAGGGATGTGAGTGTACGTTTAATTTTCTCGAAGTTCCAGCCTTGATTTTGTCGTCCTGTTGCATGTGTGACAGAAGAACAAAACAAACTTTATTTGGAAAACAGTTTCTCTTAAAAACACTATTACTCAGTGATAACACCCTGGGCCCAGTGTTGATGATGGCAATGAATTGTGGCAATTGAAAATTATAATATGAGAATTGAAACGGTGAAACACTGACTGAATTTTCTGTAGTAGAATGTATTAGCGGTATGCAAAAGGGTGGAAAATGAAATGTCACACGCCACTGTTTGACTTGCATCATCTTGTTTCTGATCATCGACATGTAGCTGCTGTGCTCGACAATTTCGCTTAATGCTAATGACCCAAAGAAGTTTGCATCCCATTGCCAGAGGGTAGCTGCTGTAAACTGGTGGCATTTGAAAACCAAGCACACGCAGTGCTGCTTCTGTCCTAGTCTTTGTCTCATTTCATTCCTCCTTCCCACAGCATCTATGTGGTAGGTGCTGTAAGCAGATTTTGGTCGTGGAACTGTCATAAACTTAAGCCCCTAATTAACACAAAATCTGTTTATTAACATAAATCTGAAGCCACGTTCAACAATTACTGCAAAAATATCTATCCATCCAGTGGCTGAATAATACATAGGCCATTCAAGGCTACAGGCTAGGGTCCCAGCAAAATCATGTCCCACCAAGCAAAATCAGGAGCCCCGCCCTATATCTGGTAAAATGGGAGAGTTGAATATAATCCCCAATTGATTCTCCAGTACAAAATTATTGATGCCATATTGTTTTTAATTCTCTTTCATTTCAGTTTCACCTCCAAAAAATAGCTCAGGTGGCCTATGTGGGGGGGGCCTCCAGAGAAGATAATCTGCCCCCGCATCCACCCCCAATCATTCTTCTAACTGCTCATCCAGGTTTGGATCACATGCTGGCCTAGACCCTGCAAAAATATATAACAATACATGAATAAAAAAAGAAATGCATCTGTACTAATGATACCTATTGTTAAAATTATCCTTAGACATCTCATAATAGATACCAGGGTTGGGGCCATTCGGGAACGCATATGTCCATTTCAATCCAAATCAGAGGTTGAATTTAAATCTCCCTGAAAATCGAATTCAATTAAAATTCAGTCCCCATAGTTTTTTTTTCCAATCGCAACTCCATTTCCATTTCCTGATTTACACTGGAATTAATGAATGCATTCCGGAATGGTCCCAACCCTGCTAGATTCTATTGATAAATATTGAATTAGCTCTTAAAAACTCCCAGGATGCTGTTCTTGTGAATAATGTGATTTTTCTGTTACTACCGGTTCCTCAGGTAAATACCTGTCTCCTTTAGGTGGTGCCTCAGGCTGTGTTCATCCAAGCAGACAGGCTAAACTGAAGCTGGCACTAACCCGTCTGCCTGATTTCTGGAATGCACTCTACCAATCAGGCTTAATAAGTACAACTTTATTTCCCATACCCCGTTGACCTAAACGCTTACTTCTTTCAAGTACAACAAGCATTCCAGGGATCATCAATGAGCTTCCTGATTCTGGCATGCCTTAGTGGTGCACAAGAAGAGGACCACTTTGTCTGCAGTGCACAGTACTTTGCTGTTTTGTGTACAGATCCTATCTGTGAAAGGGCCTGTCCAAGGGGGAAGGACTCACTTGGGGATCCTCAGCGGTGAGTGTATTCACAAAAAGGTGATGTCCATGATAAAACTCAGTGTGCACGGTTAGGGACACAGTGCTACTTTGTTGAAACATACACAATACATGGGATGGATATATGAGAATGAGAATCCAGCTATCCTTTTTAAAGTCAAGTTCTCTAAATCTCATAAAGTTCCTCAAGTCTTCATCAGGGCTATAAATTCATGTATATTCCACTCTTCCTCTCTACTTCACCGGCCCAGAGTTATAGGAACAGAAAAAACTCCCAGATTATTCCAAACACATCAACAACCCCGTTTGTACATAGAAATACACTTTTTTGCATTATGATCACGCAGTGCAGATCTTCAATTTAACCCATATACCGGGGGTTCTGATGTGGCCTCAGGACCCACATTATTCCTGGAGTAATAGTTGCAGGCCACTGAAAATCGACCCACCAGTTAAGAAACATTTCCTTATACCAAATAAGGACATACAATACTCCCTGTTTGGGGATAATAGACTACACTACCCAGCAGGCCTGTTTGTACCAAGAACAATTTCCTGTAAGTAAGCTACCATGAGCTGTTTGTACACATCTTTGTATTTATTGGTTTTGTTTGTGTCTATGATGACGTCTTTATTTGCCCAATTTAGCATGCTTGCTCCTTTGTGTGAAACAGGCCACTGTGTCACAGTATGATTAGCAGCACTGAGCAGATCCAAAGTATTTATTTCTAGATTTTTCCCAGGTTAAGTCATCTCTGAAATGACTGACTCAAGTTTTTAATAGAAACTTGGAAAGATGAGGTTACTTGGTTCTGAAATAATATCTGTCTGGCTCCTGGACTATTTAGAGGTTTAATAGTCAATGGTGCAAACAGTTACTATTTGTTTTGTTGGGTGTCTAATTTAACTTGGAGCATTCTAACTTGTAATCTTACCTCCTAAATGACTGACAGTGGAAGTGAGTACCTGTTAATGATTCATGAAGGAGACAAGTATTTACCTGAGAAACCGGTAGTTATTTACTGTGATCTACAAGAAATGTTGCAGTGATCAGAGATCACACAGAGGTCTAATATCTAATATCTACCAATATCACAAAGAGGTCTAGGTGGAAATGGAGATACAAAGATTGAAATGCAAGAAGCATCCAACCATTGGCATGAGTTTGGGGAGAAATAGTACTTTGAAGACCAGAAACCTAAAAATAGTCTGACCATTAGTAAGCAATCCATCAATTTTCCCAGAACCACTTATCTAAACCAAGGTCATAACAATTCTGTGGCCTCTCTCAAGAACCTCAGAGCACATAGCAGGGAACACACACAAAGGGCAATTCTGAGACATCTTTTTACCTAAACTGGACTGTGGGGAGAAACCAATGGGCCCAGAGGAAGAACACTGAATCTTCTGAGGCAGCATCAGAACCCCCGATGCTGGAAGACTGGGGTCACAACTGTTACCCAGTGTGGCACCACACTGTCCCCACTGCCCAGAAGAAGCATAAAGACTGAAAAACGGAATGCAAATGTAGGAAGATCCCTGTCCTGAAAAGCGAATAGAGCTGTAATGGTATTGTCAGGCATGTTGTTCTCAAGAAATTAAGTTACAGTTTCTTTTATGAGAAATATCTTGTTATGGAGTGTAAAACGTTAAAACATGAGATATATTTCCATTCCCCATGGCATTCTTCTGACCACACTCTTCTTGTTCTGTAAGAAGACACTGGCTGACCCTGTGCTGGTCCTGCCAGCCCAGTTGATGTTGTTGCCACGGTGCCCAGCTGTGGAGAGGGAGGAGCCTGCATTTGGGACTAAAGCCATTTAACCAATCAGAAAGCTGATCTCTGATTTCATTGAAAAAACATGACTTTTAACATTAACAACATCATATAAATTATGTAAGATATTCACAGGCATTTCCCTTTAAATTGCTATCTATGGAAATGTCTTTCTTAGCTCCTATCAGTAATGACCCATATGTATTAAAACTGCGGAGTTAAGAAAGGAATTTAATATGCCAGGGCACTTATGTGCAGACAGGGTACACAAAGCTTTGCCAAGTAATTCTGAAATACATAAATGGAACTATTCAAAAATTAAGCTGGTTCATTGAGTCTACAGTCTACATGAACACAACACACTATAAAATGTGGAGCATAAGCACAATCTTGGAAGTATGGCCTAAAATTTGTAATAACAATATAAGTAGAAGCGTAGACATTTTCTTAATTTCAATATAAATGCTTCTTGGCAGGTGAGACACAGGTATGGCTACTGCATGATGCAAGGGCATAGGCCTGGTCTCAGTGTGAATACCAACAGGAAGCACACATCAGTTGAAAAATTCTGGGTACTGGCCAGCAGAAACAGTCAGAGAAAAGGACGGAGTCTGCACACCAGATGATGCTCCCAAATCGTTTAATATTTTGCTACCTTATGTGACATTTCAGGCCCAAGCTTTTCATCAGACATTCAGGATTGGGCCTTAAATGTCACAAAATGTAGCAAAGTAATAAAAAAATCAGGAGCATCATCTGGTGTGCAGACTCTGTCCTTATTCATTATAGGTTGGGTCTAAATCTTCTTGTCCACATTTGAATAACAGCACCCACATAACAACTATATCGTTATATCGTTTATAGTATATTTATTCAACATTATTTCTCATTTTTTAACATCACTTAACAGTATTGCGAGTAGTTTTACCAGAGTAGTCTTACCTGGTCTTGAAATAAAGCCCCAAGTCCTCTATGCCTGAGACTGGGACAAGACCGAATAAAAAAAAAATCGATTTGAGACGAGACCAAGACCACAAAAAAGTGGTCTTGAAACCGGTCTTGAGTACTACAACACTACTCCAGAGTACAGGAGTTTATCTTTGGAAGTATCATTGGCACCAAAAATGAATAAAGTGGCAGTTTGCTTTTGTAATACGGGCCCAAGGTAAGCACAAAGACTAAGGAAGTGTAGCTGTCAGATTTAATGTACCTTTTCCTTTGAATTACGGTGGGGATGCATGACCATGGATGTGAAAATTCAGTCAGAGCACGATTCTCTTCTGCCACCGAGCTGCACCTTGAGGCAGGGCTGCTTAGCTCCAACCTCGTGTCGTCTTTTGCTCTTTCTCACACGGAATAATCCAGTATCAGCTAAAATGATAACTTTTTTTAGCGGCAAATGTCCTGTGTTAGGTTTTCCGTAAACCTCTGGTGTTCCCTTTCCTTAAAAGTGAATTTTCTCTCTTTGAATCCTTGTATAAAATGCTGAGTAAAGGCTGCTTCATGTTCCCGGGCAGCCAGAGCGTTGGCACATTTGACAGTGATTTATGAATGGTGCTGTGTGAGTGGTTACCAGCGGGGCGGCGCTCCGGTGCACGGCCAATGGGGCAATGACACAGTGTCAGCGGATGGAATGCCTCACTGTAATTTACACATATTTCCTATTTTTTCAGTTACGAACCCTGAAAGTGTTTCCTATAGTGCATGAGGAGGAAACACAATGCATAGTAAAACATTCATTGGTAGGTGTGAGCTGGGCTTCAGATGACATGGCAAGGATGTGTCTGTCTGTTCCATGCCCACGCAAACACACACACACATGTGTACACATGCCTGGCAGGAAACCTGCTGAAGCATAACAAGTAAACACATTTACAGAGCTAGTAGATGAAATCCACCCTGCAATTTCCTGTATTACAGTAATACAGTGAGGACATATCAGCAAAGCTCCTGTGTGTGTGTGCGTGTGCATGTGAGTGAGTCTGTGTGTGTGGGTCTGTGTCTGTGTCTGTCTGTGTGAGTCTGTGTGTAGCTTTGTGTCTGTCTGTGTGAGTCTGTGTGTAGCTCTGTGTCTGTCTGTGTGAGTCTGTGTGTAGCTTTGTGTCTGTCTGTGTGAGTCTGTGTGTAGGTCTGTGTCTGTGTGTAGGGGTCTGTGTGAGTGTGTGTTTGTGTGTGTGGGTCTGTGTCTGTGTGTGTGTGTGTGTCTGTGTTTGTGGCTCTGTGTCTGTGTGAGTCTGTGGGCAGGTCTGTGTGTGTGGGTCTGTGTCTGTGCGAGTGTGTCTGAACACATGTGCATGTTTTTTGTAATATTTACATTTGGGGACCAGATTTCCCCATAATGCGATAAAAACCTGTGGCATTTTTTTTGGTCCCCTAAAAATAGAAAGTTGTGATTGCAAACAAAAAAACTAAAAGTGCCTAAAGTCCTGAATTTTGTTTGGTTACTTGTGGTTAAGGTCAGGGATGGGTAGGGGTTAAGGTTGTCATGTTGGGATTACAGTTTTCCCCATAGAAATGAATAGAGAGTCCCCACAAAGACATAATTTCAAACCTATGTGTGTGTGTATTTCTGCTTCTGTGTGTGGGTGTGTTTGTTTGTGTGTGTACGTGTGCGCGTGTGTGTGTGTGTGTGTGTGTGTGTGAGAGAGAGAGAGAGAGAGAGAGAGAGAGAGAGAGAGAATGTTTGAGTGACCAGTGTTGGCCAAGGGCTGGATGTGGATAGTGTATCATATGAACGCCCTTTGCTTGTCCCTGTGTACTTTTATGAGCACCCAAATATAGAAGTGTTTTAGTGGCTCTACTTGATGCCTTCTTTTTCAGGATAGAGGTGCTAGCTTGAGATCCACAGAAAGCAGCTCTCTTACTATCCCATTCTCTCCTCCATTCTCTATAATTATTTCTCCCTCCCTCCCTACAGCTCATCCCCACTTCTCTATCCAATTTATTTTTACAAGACCTGCCTGCTGCCTTTCGATGCAATGTTTGCGACACTCTAATTAATAGCGTAGCAAACGGCATATATAACTATAAATGTATTATTCCTGATTGGATGCCAGGAACGAAGAACAAGCACAACTGGCATGGCCGCCTGGCTTTGTATTTATCGGCTATTAATATGTGCGGCGTTTTGGAGTGTGAATAGGCTGCAGCCCCCTGAAATCGTGTGGACATGCTTGCCTTGGTTCCCGGGTCCTGGTTCCACACTACCTGTAAATTGTCCCCTCAGTCTCGTACGACTGCGTTGCCAGCAGCCCAGGCCGCAGCTCTCCCTGCCTCATGCACACAGAGACTTCTCTCTTCTCCTCTGGCTCCCTGCAGCCCTCTGAGCATTGTTCTGTGGGCTGGCTTCATGCACCTGGCACGGCTAAATAAAGGTCTTTATTCTGCCGTCGGCAGTGCTGGGCCTCTGTTGTGTGTTGTTCTAAATGTATTCGAGGGAACGGGCCTTGATGCCTCAGCCTGATATGCAGGATCCGCTGTGAAGGGGCCGACATTCAATAAATGCGGCCTTTTTGGAGCACAGGGTGCAATGAATACGTCCAACCACAAGGTGCTCGAATTTCATGCTTATCTTTTGAATCTTGTTAGCGGAAGCCATGTTCAGTCTCTACTTTCTACGACATTTCCTTTAACAGTTGTATAATATGAGATATACGGTATTTTTATGGTACTGTTGATTCCTGTTTGTGCTTTTTCCCATGTAAATAACCCTTGATCATAGTATGCCACGTGTTGCAAACGCAGTGAGGACTCCATGCATCCATCAATCCTCTGTCCTGTTCTCTCCACATCTCTGTGTATGACTTTACAAATGCTGGCAATTCCATTTCCCCCCCTTTTAATATTGTGATATGAAATTGTGCTGAATTTCTTCCACATTACTTATTAGTCCTGATGTAATTGACTATGTTTAAATGGTTTCTCATTCCATACCTCAGCTGCCACTACTTTCTGTTCCCCATAACATTTTAGACCTAATTTTTTGTATATTTTTGCACCGATTTAATAGATTTCCAAGCTGGCGCTTATTCTTCCAATCCACTTTCATTTCAGCTCAGACCGCATGCATCCCCTCCGCATCTGCCCTGAAGAGAAGACAGCATATGTGTTTTTCTGACACGACTGTGTCGGTTTGATTTTCTGTATACTGTACAGTGCAGCCCACCACATGCAGTAGAGCTGCCTCTTTCATGGCTTGCAGCTGTCGGAAAATACCGGCCACCTGACAGGAGATATATTGGTTTACTTAAAGTGTCCTTAAATCTGCAACTTAAAAAAAAGATACTGCGGTTTTAAGATCCTCTCCTGTACCTCAGCAGTCCCCAGAACAACAATTATGATTGTTTTCTTGTAACCCTTTCAGAGTCAATAGGTTGATATTAGATTCGTACCCAGGAAGAGCTGAAATCAGTATAGCACAAGTGTCTGTTTCAGATTTAGGCTCTCCATAGCACTCCCCTCCTGAAAATGGCACCGTTTCACATCCCTGAAGGGCTGTAGCCAAGCCAAGTCGGGTGAAGGTATGAGACCTTCCACTTGCTCTTCATGTGACTGTGATACACTTCTCACATTTGGTTGTGTGTGTGTACAGTATACAGCGCTGTGCAAATGTGTGGGGCAGTTAAAAAAAAATTATGTATAAATGATCTTCATGTTGTAGTGAAATTATGATTTTATGTCCGTAAAGTGTGTCAGCTTGGCCATTTCAACACCTCATCCCAGGATTTACAGCAAGGGTGGGCAATCTTATGTGTAAAGGGCTGGTGTGTACGCAGGTTTTTGGGATAACCTGTAGGTCAGCGGTTCAAATCCAGGTGTGAGGATTCTGGTAATCAGTCCTCTAATTCACAACCTAATTAGGGAGTTGCAGCAAAAACCTGCATACATACCGGCCCTTTGCGGGAAAGATTGGCCATGCCTGATTTACAGCGACCATCTAATATGCCCATGCCATTTTTTACTGTATCACTAGCTTACCTTGTTTGGCAAATCAATACCTTATCGATGAATGAGATTAATTATTTAATTGAGCTAGTAGTGAAATTTAACAAATATACAGTATGGAACATCTGAGGTGCTCGTGAGGAGGGGTTTGGGAACTGAAGCAGTGTTCATCTAGTCATCAAACAACATATCTGTAACTTACTGTAGAACAAAGGAAATTTTTGTTAGTTTTTCTGTTTTGATGTGCTTTTGTGTTTTATTATGCTTTTAACATTTCCTTTGACTGCCTAAGACTTTTGCACAGCACTGTATTTCAGTGGACACGTGGTTTCGTGTGTTTTTTGCAACTCCATATTACGACTGCAGCCTGATTAGCATAGTTTTGGGCTTAGCAAAGTTTGTATTTGTGATGGAGAAGCTAGAGCATGCTGCTTATTTTTCATAGCTTAAGTGTTAGGCTAATATGTCAGGCTACTGATAAGCAAACTTTTTGTTCGAAAAGGCTTAATGAGCGACACGTGTGTATAAATCGTCTTGGCATGAGACGGTGAGCAGCTGCCGCCACAGCGACAGACAGTGCAAACAAAACATTGATTAGCTTATTGACTGTTTGGTGCCAAAGCTGCAGATTGTTAGCAGTATAGAAGGTAGATGTGTAACAGAGGGGCAAAGTCAGTTAAAGCAGCTACTCTAGTTATAAAATTAAATTCTAAGAATTTTTCATGGGGCATGTAAGTGTGTTATTTCTGATACAGGTCACTATTGAGACCTGATGTAAGATAAAAAAATCGCATCCATTTTCCACTGTAGTCACTCTTTTGCTTCTGCCTCCTTCATGGCCGTGAGTGGGCTACACATTCAGAGTCTCTCTTTTCAGTGTTGAGCCCCACTTGGCACATTGGATAACCATGTAAACAGCTGCCTCACACAAAAGGCTGATGCCATTCTTCTCAGCACCTGACTGCACCTATAATCACTATTTATACTCTGTGTTGCTGGGCTGGGATGGCAGTCCCCGGGCCCCCACGTGGGGCTGCATGACTGCACATGTTTCTCTGCATGGCAGGGGGGGGAGGCAGTTGTACATAAGGGTCGCGATCTGAGCTGCTGCCCCAGTGAGTCTTTATGCTGCCCCAATGCTGCTGTCACTGAAGGTTCAGCAACTTGCAAAAACTCAGAGCTTGAAAATGTGGGTGTATCTCCCATTACCTGCCTCACTTCTACTGTAAAGGCACATTTACCTTGGATTTATTTAGCAGGTGCTTTTGTCGAAAGGAAGCAGGGAGCAGGGGTCAATACCATGGCCAATTCTGATGGATATTTCTATCAAAATGCAATTCTTACCACCGACAGGGGATTTAAAAATGTAGCCCGTATGGGTTTTTTTTTTCTCAGTCAGAACATTTGGCCTTGGACACATTTGTCCGCGTACAGACAGCGTGACCATCCCTGGTTTGGATACCATGGGATCAGGGACCGGGGTCAGCCAATGTGGGGTTAAAGGCTGTGCTGAAGGGCCCTGTGGTGTTACAATTACTATGCCGGCCACGCAATTTCAAATCACAACCTTCTGATGGTGGTTGCGGATCCGTAAACAGCTCAGCTGCACACCATCCTAAGAGGCACCAATGTGAGAAGCAGAGACATCCAAAGAGCCTCTGGCACTCTCTGTCCATTAACAGAGCAGGGGAAGAAACATTGCCACTGGCTGACTTACTGTTATGAAAACTGCAAACAATAGCACTTCTGAGTTCCTGCCTGCTCATGTTTGTATTCACTGCACTTCATACAACAACCACAGGGCTGATGGGTCTCGCGGCCGAGAGACTGCCAGCTGTCACTTAGCACAATGATGAAAATGTACAAGATGCAGTAACCGTCAGAATTTTTAATTTGGTGGCTTTTTATTTCTTTGCATTTTGCTCCTGATTGCTAAATCACGGGAATGTGATAGAGACTCATATATGTCCAACTCTCTGTGAATCAGAAGAGAGAATATTGAGTATTTTTTTCCAGAATACAGCTGAATAGAAATGCTGTCAACCATCACAAGGAAAATCAGCAGCTCTCGCATTATGTTCTTCCTCACTTTAATTGGAAAAATATCTAGTAAGATACTAATACCAGTGTTTCACAATCCAGTCCTCAGAGAACCATTGACAGTCCACGTTTTTGCTCCCTCCCAGCTCCCAGGAGGGAGCAAAAATGTGCAGTGTCTGGCAGGGAGCTTGGAGGGAGAAAGACATGGACCGACTGTGGGTCTCCAAGGACCAGATTGGCAAACACTGCTAATACCTTTAAGATATTTGGGTGTTCAGTGACAAGGTTATTTTGCTTTCTGCTCTGCTTTTTGATCTGACTTTTAAAAATGAGTAGCAGCTAATGCTAGTAACGTTCTAAGTAATCTTTCACAAGCCTAAATAAATGCAGCATCATTCCCATTAAGTAAACCTTTGGCTGAACTATCATGTGACAATCTGCCTATCTCTCTACAGGCCCCGGTAAGCACGTGACGTTTATGAGCGTTGTCTATATGACAGTCAAAGGGTATGACTCACAGTCTTCACTAGGGTGCGGCCTGTGTTCCTACTCTAATGGAAGGGTTCGCTTCCCAGTGCGGACGCCTCTCCGCTTACACTGCCGAGCTACTGCAGACATTAAACTCGTTCAAGGATTACGGACTTTTCTCACAGTCTCCTCTTGAAGCTGGCAGGCAGATTCATGAAAACTGTACAGTCACACTGTTGCTGAACCCTTGGGTGGCAAAGTATGTCAATCGGGTTATATTGTGGGATTTTACACATACACACACACACACACACATATATATATATATATATATATATATATATATATATATAAAATTTGGTGTGTGGGTGTCTGTGTGTGTGTGCGAGCGCATATATAAATTATAATTTAGCGGTCTTTGTGCCTGTACCAGAGAACGAAGAATACAACCCAGGCTGCGTTACGGCTTCTTCAAGATGAGTTAAACTGGGCTGAGTAGATAAGGCTCAGTGATCAGTCATCTTACCTATAGCCATTCTGAACTGGTGCTTTATCTCGACTCACCAGACGATCATTACACTGACGTACACGTTTCCCCTGCTTTCACAGATCGAGTCATGTAATGAGACACCGTCCGGATGAAGCGATTTTAATGTGGCTGATGTTGTAGTTGCCATTCCAGTGTCACATGACTGTGCTACGACTGTCAGCTGTCCCCTAGTAAACTACAGGAGAAATATTCAATGACTTTGGTGCTTTTCTGTCGCATGAAAAAAAGTTATGGCGCCTTTTTGTTCGTTTTGTGTCCACTCTTGCATTCAATTTCTTGGTTCGCTCAAGTAATATATTATCTATTATCTAATTTTATGATACACATTTAAAAGAAAATTACACTGAAATGACTAAGAAATAAATATTCCGTTTGCAGTCATAGAATCTAAATTTTGTTAGACCTCATAAAGTTCTATTCTAATGCGCATAAAATCACTTTGATTAATTAAACCAAAATTAACATCCAAAATTCGTGGGATTCTTTTTTAAATTCCTGCCCACCCCTCTGAAATATAAATGTGTTTTCCTTATTGCTGTAGGCAGCTGTTAGGATAACGCGGGGAAAGGGGGTGTCGCGGGGAGATAAAGGTGCAGAGGAGCCTCTTTTGGATGCATACAGACGCAAGTTTGGAATGACTTCAGTCTGGAAATCCCTGCTGGAAAATATCCTTCAGGTGAATTTGAGCAATAAAAAAGGAAGATCTAGGGGAGAAAACTCATGCAGTATGCATTAGGTCATCCAAGGGTCAGATCTTTGCAAGGATAAAGGAGTACCATCGCTTTAAAGGTGCCTGCAAATTTGCCAATGTGCTCACATGACTGTGTTGGATCTCTCAGCCGGCCGCCACCAAATATGAACAGTCACTGTACGAGATTGAGGCTGGAAAACCATAAATAACAATGCCATGTGATCCAGAAAAGAGAAGTCTACCAGCCCAGAGGGAAGCAAAACATTATCCTGGATTGGAGAGACACAGTGCACCTGCTGTTCCTAGCCTGCCTTTCTGGCTGGGTTCAAAGCTGTAATATCCAGTATACTTGAGGAGGGGGGGTTCACAGTAATTTAAGCTTATGAAACTTAATGACTTTTGGTCCATATCACCTAATCATGAGATTTTTTTTTAAATAAAATTAAAAAAAAGCTACACTTAGCAAGCTTCCAGCGCACTCAGAGCTTGGGTACTGCTCCTGCATTCCCAGAGGTAGTGGTACATAGTCCCACATTCCCAGAGATATTGGTACATAGTCCCACATTCCCAGAGATACTGGTACATAGTCCCACATTCCCAGAGATACTGGTACATAGTCCCACATTCCCAGAGATACTGGTACATAACCCCACACTCCCAGAGGTTCTGCAGGTCTCACACATTGCCCGTGAAACACATGCATTTCAACTAGTTCACATGCTGACACGCCACACCAACGATCGAGTGCATGCTTATGTCCCGCATTCTCACTGGTACTGGTACATAGTCCCGCATTCTCACTGGTACTGGTACATAGTCCCGCATTCTCACTGGTACTGGTACATAGTCCCGCATTCTCACTG
>JABFDZ020000097.1:17705000-17734738 GCA_019775955.2 Pollimyrus isidori
CCCCCCCCCCCCCCCCCCCCCCCCCCCCCCCCCCCCCCCCCCCCTCCCCCGCCCCCCGCGCGCCCCCCGGGGCCCCCCCCCCGCGCCCCCCCCCCCCCCCCGCCAGTCCCCAGTGCACGGTGACACATCGGAGCTGCTGGGGGCTATTGCCTCTATAAATAGTGTGGGGGGTTGTGACGGAGCTCGCTCCATCTTTGGTGCCAGTGGTGTCGGGGATTTATAAAGCGGGGGCCCCGCAGCACTCAGTCACAGTAAGGGGCATGGATGGGCAGCGCGGCTGCCGGGCCACTTCGCCGCCCTTAATGCCCAACCAGCACCCAGCACATTTATAACATCAGTCACAAGCCAAGCGGAGTCCCAGCACATTAAGGACCTGCTTAATACATATAAGCATGACATCATGTATAGATAAACACTAGTGGCCAAAACTGTGGAAACACTTAATCTTTTTAGAGATCACAGAACTTTATTCTAATGTTGCTCCAATCGCTTATTTAATCATCCAATGTATGATATTTGTAACATTCTGTAATTGTTTATAAACATTAATGCCAATATCCGTGTAGTATTTTTTTACAGCTTAATGTCAAAAATGGTAGGTGCTTCCACAATATTGACCACTAGTGTATATTTAATATTTAATCAGCTTTATTATGCATTATTATTCATATTTTTGCTTGAACACTCTGCTTCTCAATTTGTATTTTTATTTAGCAGTACATTGTTATATAATAATTCAGCAAACCTTCAAAGTTATAAGCATTTATCATATCGGGGTACTGCTTGTCGTGATTTTAGGTCATTGGCAGTTAAAATGACTGTTTGTCTCTACATGCCCATGCCGCTCCTGAGAAGCCGACAGTGCTGCATTCAACAGAGTAACATTTCAGTTAATCTCACCCTCCCCATAAATAAGGATACCTGGTGATCCAAAGGCCCCGTCACTGTAACCATGTGCTTTCAGCAACAGTCAGTCTCTTAGCAGGACATTAACACTTCTTAACTGTTATTTGCTATCTTAACTATCTTAAAAGTACTATATTGAGAATGCTGGATTAAAGGTGTGCATGTATATCCGTGCATAACTATGGATGTGACTAACTGCCTGTCTAATGCTTCAGTGTCAAGGTCTTTATGTGTGAGCCGCAGCCGATATTGTAGAATCACGGGGCTCGTCAGTCTGGGCAGAAAGTCTGTCTTCTGTCTTTCATTTTAGCAGCTTCTGTAAATCTCCTTTTGCTCAGGCAGTCCTGCAGTCATTACCCCCTGAAACACTCTCCTCATTTTCAAAGCATATTCCTAAAAGCCTGGAGATAATTCCAAAAATAAAAGCGCAGGAGCTTGAGTGACTCATTTGTGTCACCCTTGCAGGTTCTCGAGGCGCACACACGTACACATGTACACACCGGAGACACGCCACTGTCGGGAGGCGTCGGCGACGTCTGGCTGCCATTCTCACATGACTGCCGTCACGTTTTTCAAATCACATGCCCTGTTAGTTGAGTCGAAATGGTGACGTGTGTCTAAAAAAGCCACAACCCCCCCCCACCGTTATGGCAACCGATGTCTCCTTCATCTCTGTTGTCTGAGTTAGTCCACACAAGTTATATGTACTGAATAACGCTCATGGGGCATCATTCATGCTGAGCACATCGTTTAATACCATATCTTCTGTTCCACAAAATAATATCAATACCGTAACAATTAGTGTAAGAGATACATTAATGTATTTATTTGTATGTATTCATGTATGTTTATGAGAGAAGGTTGACCTAGATGTCCAGTTGACTTATCTGGGTGCCGTTGCTGATTCAGCATAGCTGGAAAGAGCATGACAGCATCTGAAAGTGGAGCACACACCTCTTGGGGAAGCTGTTTGTATCTCGGTGCGAGTCCACCGGCCCTCTTTCTGGCACGGCCCTGCGCTTGCAGCCGGCTCGGTTCATTTTTATTAGAACGGCGTGTGTCTGTGCTGGGAGGCGGTGAATCACAGCTCTGCGTTGGAAGCAGGAGATCGTCTCGGACCCCTCTGTGGAAGCCTGGGCCCACGCCAGCATCCCACATGCCTGCCCACTGAGCTCTGTGCTCTTTGTGTCCCACGGGCTGAATCGTACAATATGCACCGAGACGCATTTTTTTCCTGGCATTTGTCTAGCAGCAGTAGGCCGCTCGGGGCAGTAACTCCGGGTTGCTGTTCTCCCGCCTCCTCTGCCAGCCGGCAGGTACCGTCACCATTCGCCGCCATCCTGGGGCGATTCCGCACATCAAATTGTCAGTCACAGCGGCGATGACAGAAGCGACCGCAGCATCATCGAGCAAGTTGTTTTAGTATTAAGGAGGAAATAAATATTGTTTATTCTGTGCAGGGCTGGTCTGGGATCAAAATTCAGCCCTGGATTTTGATAGGACAAGATACATTTTACCAAGCCAGGGGGGTCCCAAAGGGAGAATGTCTGGTATGCCAGTCCAGCCCTGATTCTATGATTTATGAATTTTTAATAATGCATTTCAAAAATAATGAAATAAAAGAAAAGTCTGAATTGCGAGAAGAATACTAGGGTCACAGCGACTCCGTTCTGGAAACTAGGTGTTTGTGATATGTATGGATGGATGGATAGATGGATGGACTAAAGGTGGGGCAGGTTTCACCAACACCTTGGCGGCCTCATTGCCAGTCATCATCCAGCTCTCTCCCGGAGCTCCACACATTGCAGGAAGCAGCACCGCCGTTCACCCATTAAACGCCCCTGTGACTGACAATTTGATGTGCTCCTTTGCAGGGCCTCCGCAGGTGGAGCCTCTGGCTGTCTGTGCCCCCCAGTTCAGGGCGACCTGCTCATCATCTTGCTGTGGGTCAGTAATTAAGAGTGTGCCGGAGAGGCTTTGCTGCATCCCTAAGGTCAGCTCCCTGGGGAAGTCCACTCACATCCGCTCACGCACTCGCCGCTTAATGAACACATGGCACAAACCTGACAGATAATAAGCATTCTTAACACAAAAGGCACCCCCAAATAAGTACATTTATTTCCTTTAAAAAACTTACAACAATCTTTGAAAATATATACAATATTAAGATATATTTCTGAACCCTGTAATCAATAAAGGTGATCTACCTGTATGTGAATAATAACACTATATAGTATTAAATATAGAGCCAGATATGATATAAGATATATGGCACTTAAACCCAAAAATGTATCACTTTCACTGTGAGCAGGGAAGTTGTACAATTTCCTGAAAATCAGCAAGAGTGGATTAATAAATGAATGTTCCTTCCTGAAATGCATTCTGTTCCCCAACTTCGTTATGTCGTAAAACTTGTTTTGAAAAGTCTGGCTTGTAATGCTTCGTGTCCCAAGCTTCCTTTGTGCTATGAGAAGATTATAAAGTCTAGATTAATGTTTCCCAATGCAGTCCCTGGGAGAGAGCAAAACTGTCTGGGCAGGAGAAAAAGGTAAACTGTCTGGGCAGGAGAAAAAGGTAAACTGTCTGGGGGTGGCCAAGGTCTGGACTGGGAAACACTCGTCCAGATTACAGGGAAAAACAATACGTACTGGAAATAACACAAGTACAGCCGTGAGAAGAGCAGTACACCAGGAAACAGCAAACTATATGTTAGCTATAGATTCCTACTAACGAAAGCATGACAAACAACATAAGAAGCTCTCCTTCCTTGCAAGGTCGGAATTTGAGATCGCTGCTCAGATTTTAAGTGATTTCTAAAAGGTTGTGAGCTCGTCACACAGAAAATGAAAGTGAAGCTTCTGCTTCATGTTTATGACCCAGTTTATTACAGCTGCTACTGCAGAGCGGCCCACCTCCATTCCTGGGTCACAGGGAAAAAAAAAAACTGGTACTGTCCCATTACACCAAGATATATGCCAACAATTAAGGCAAATCAATGTTGAATAAATCACAACAAAACTATCTTGGGCTAAATTCCCATAGAACATGTCCTGGTTGCTTTAGAAATATGGTACCATAAGTAATTAGGCGTTAGAATTATGTGTTACAACACAGTTATGCAGTCTTGAAATCACATTACAGCAGAAATGAATGGAGATGGAGAGATACAAAGGAATTTTTGTACTAATGCACTTTTTTATATAACGTTTTTTTATATAACGTTTTTCAAATGTTATATAGAAGAATGGACTGAAACATGCAGGAAATTGTTGTTTTGAATCGAGTTAATCATTCAGTTGGCTCGTCGATCATTAGCCAGTCCTTAGATGCTGTCGTTGAAAGCTGAGACAATCAAGATAAGCTAAGGTTCCTACTTCTCAAGCCTCCTTCCCATGCTAAAGTACAGCAGTTTGCTTTGTTGCTCTAGGACCCAAATTCTCCTCTGCCAAAAGAGCACCCTCTGGTGGCTGGTGTATATAGTGCCACTACCTTCCCCACCATCCATGCCACCCGCATGCATACTGACACTGATAATTTCGTGCTGTAATTATGCTCAATTTACCCATAATCCACAGTGAGAAATTGGGCTAGATATATGCAGAGATACCAGAAAACCTTAGTTTTATAAAGCAGCTCTCTCTCCTGCTTCAACTTGACGCAGGGCATAGCTAAGCCCCTCCTCTCCTCCTTGTTCTGTACTCCTCATGCTGTCCCACACTCCCTCACTGCCTCATCTGCATTACTCTGCCTCCTGTGTCGTTGGCCCTGCAGAGGAGTGGAAATGTCTCTGGCTGTCTCGTTGTCTCAGCATTTTGGTTTGTCGCCTTGCCACCAGAATCTCACAGCCGCTCTTATAACAATGCACACAGGGGTGAGTTCTGGCCAATACAATGAATACCTCAGTTGTTTTTTTTTTCCTGGAGGAAGTTGCAGCTGCTCTGTCTATCAAAATCCCCAATGGCAGATTCCTTAGAGGAGGTTATTTGGGTAGAAATCGCACGTGTGTGTAGATGGTATTCCCTGAGGTGCATCTCCATGCCAACAATAATCATGGTGATGACAACAGTAAGCAATAGGCCTGGCATTCTGATAGCATTATAAGCAAAATGACTCATTTATTATAACTGCACGCTGTGCAATACCAATTTTTTTATCAGTTAGCTTCTTAATGCATTCTAAATGCAGGTAAGGTGAATTTTGTCTCATGTGCAATTGGGGTAAGCATTTTGAGAGCATCTGAAATGTGCTGCATACTGATGTACTCGTCAGCAGCTGAGGGATGGACCAGAGCCTTTATGTTACTCTTTAACTACCTTTTAAACCAGATGAAGACCATCAAAGAAACGCGAGTGTGGACAGTCTGTTCATGACTAGCTGCTATGAGTTAGTAGTCGTTCTGTTGAGTAGTTTTTTTTTTGTCCTATGTAATCCCTTTTTTAGAGGCACCGTGCCACTTTCAGGTTTTGTCACAGCCGCATCACACCTGATTGTGTGGCTTCTTCCTGCCCCATTTGCCACCTCCACACACAGCCAGAGTTGTTGATAAATTTAGAAGAAGAAATAATAATAAAGAATAATTTCCCAACACAAAATCACTCCATGCTGGCTGTTTCAACTTCCTTGGGATGTCTGATGTTCAGCCAACTGCATCATTACATCCTAATACATCTTGAAATAAAACGGACCTCCCTTCAAACATGGCTGTGTGCACAATGGGCCTTCCCCTGCGGTAACTTTGTGAGCAAACAAAAAAATAATGCTATTAAACTTAGCTATAGGGAAATCTAGTGTGGGATTTTAATGTGCTCTCATGCCACATCTATTGACTTGTGCTTTTACATGTCTTGGCATTTTGGGAGGGAAATCATTTGCTTTACGGCATCATTTCACAGTTTTATTCACAGCAAAGCGAGGCACGGTGCAAAAAAGATGGCAAACAATCCGCCGCTGTTTTACCCCTGGCACCAGCTCTGCCAGTCAAAAAATAAGCTATAGGCTATAAAAATCCTACTACAAAGAAGAAACATAGGACCCTCTGCTTAATAGCGACGCTGACATTTACAAATCAAACTGCTCAAGATGTGCCAATGAGTCCTCCTGTCCCCTGTGGGACAATACTCAGTGTCTAACAGCCTGTGACAGGTGAGAGAGTGATGCAACAAAAGCTTACAGAAGAGCCCATAAGCCATTTCGTTTTTTTCCCCATGGAGGGATTGTAAAGAGCGCGTGACGTAACTACTGGCTACTAGAGAACAACAAAATTTATGTGAACCTATGGAGCCATACAACTACATTATCACTACCGAAGGAACAACTTATTTTCTTGTAGGCTCGGTTCTCTAGTGCAGTTTTGGGACATAATTATAGATGAGGTTAGTTTAGCATTTCTCTTCCTGAGTTTCACAGGCGTGTTTGGGCCAGCCGACCTTGCATCTGGTTTCTAGCACCTGGCTTCCTGTTGGGCTTTACCTCTTTCAGTGCTGAAGAACATCATGGTGAGGACTGGATTAGAAGTTTCCACCACCATGTTGCATTAGATCCCCCCCATTTGGGAGGGCCCCCACATCCTAAGCTAAGAAACTAAGAAGCCTTCACTGCTTCCTGCTCCCCCACAGGGTCCCTGCAGCCCGCTGGCCTTCACGCCGCAGTGAACATTATCATCTGAAGGAGCCACACGGCCATTCCCTACATTCCCTAGTCCTTCTTCTCCTTTCCTCACATCATTCAGTTACAATTCAGTTCGCTCAGAGGCGTAATGAGCCCCAATGAACTATATCGTCGACACTGATGGTGATTTGAATAAATACGCAGCGAATTGCAGGAATACAGACGCTCCACGGGTTAAGATGGGCCGTGTTACAATATTTCGACTGTGCGATGGGTATTCCAATATATATTTTTCAGTTTCAGTGCATTATTGAGTAAATTATATGAGATATTCAGCTATTTTATAATAAAGCAGGCTTCATGTTTCATGCTAATGATTTTGCCCATCTGTAGGCTAATGTAAGTGTTCTAAGTATGTTTATGGTCAGCTAGGCATTTTCGCCTTGCAACGTTTTTGCTTTACGATATGTTAATCGTAACGCAACACCATTGTAACCTGGGGAATGTCTGTATGGCTATGACATGTGGGTATGTGTGCACGAGTGATTTTCACTTTGAGAACAGTTCTCAAAAGTATGAAACCATAAAGGAACCTATCAAGGATGTACAGCTATTGTTTTTGTTTCCATTTTATGTACTTGAAGCTGGGAACTGAAGTTAAACTTTGGAATCTGCAAACAACTCAACATAATTATGCTTTGCTATAAGCTATCTACAGAAATGAAATTATTTTTTAGTGCAAGGATGATAAGCACCACTCTTTCACATAAGCAATTGTTCATTATTAAAACTTAACAGGTCCTACGAATTATATACCACTGAAAATAACAGCTCTCAATGATTAATGACGTTTAAGGTCCTAAACATAATTGAATTCAAACTGTAAGAAGTTGAAGTTTGCTAAATACACTTAACATGAAGAATAAAGAATAATCCATTAGTCTAACCTTATTCTTCCCAAGTTCATGCAGATATTTCACGTTACAAATCCCTGTAGCCTGGTGTCAACCCACCTTCACGCTCACATGATTTAATACAGTAGCTTCTCTGTCTTTAGTTCCTGCAATTGGTAGGAACCAAATAGAACTTTAGAGAAAAAATATGTAGATTGAGTAGATTTGGCCTCATGTGTTAGGAGAGGAAGGACTCTCTCACTTCATCACAAGTAGTACTTCAAGGGTTTTCTTCAGATCAACCCCCCCTCCCCGGGGGTGCCGTGCTGAGGGGCTAGTGCCCTTTGGAGAATGTGTGTATGTGGAAAGTTGTGGATTCTGATAAACAGGGAAGAATTCTGTTTGCACTTTTGCTCTGGTGGGGCTGAAAATCAAAAACGAATCTTGTTGTAAAATTATTTTGTGGAACATCTATACGACTTGGTTTCATTATCAATGTTTCTCTCTTAAGAAAGTGTTAGGAAAATTTACAAAACGTCTGTGATCAATAAATAAAACTGATCTTGGGAATGAAAAACTTTAAAGAACAGCTGTTCCACTGTAGATCCAAGTATGTACATCCTCAAAATGGTACCCTTGTAAACATACCTCAACCCTGACGTGCAGGCAAAGAATCATCTGGTAACCTTGTCAATGGTTTCCATTAATAAAGACCATCCATTTAGGTGTAGTGAGGTTTGTAATTAAATAAACTATCTGCTATCCATCCATATGTCTATTCCCTGTGGGAAGGGGCAATGTGCACACTGATCTGATCAAGGGGGTGGCCTCAGTAATAAATAATTGACAACTGGAACCAAATTCCCTATATCCCATTCAAATAACATAGATTCTGCTTGGGAATCATGTTTCTGCAGCGTATATGAGACCTTTTCACACAGGAAAATCAAACTAGCCATCTGCAAGTATGCAAGACGTAACAGCAACAAAACAAACCATAACAAATATTAATGTGACTTAAGTTTGAGTAGCAGCTACTTTGCAATATACGCAATCCG
This sequence comes from Pollimyrus isidori, assembly GCA_019775955.2. Taxonomy (NCBI): domain Eukaryota; kingdom Metazoa; phylum Chordata; class Actinopteri; order Osteoglossiformes; family Mormyridae; genus Pollimyrus; species Pollimyrus isidori. The sequence continues at coordinate 17,713,465 of JABFDZ020000097.1, forward strand.
GATACTTTTGTGATTAAAGGAATTTCAGCAGTGAAAACCCAAATAATAGGAGTGCAAAAAATGATGCACGGAAGCTTGTAAATAAATCTGTGTCAGTTTCGCATAAAAATGTATGTAATCTACAAAAAAAGGCTAAGGGCAAATAACACAGCAACATGACAGAGCGCATAAAAAATCAGACTTGGAGACTGAGATAGTCGTGGTGCATATTTTTATATGCTCATCAAAACATTCACAAGACCACTTGTGGTCTGGCTGAATTTGGGGGCTGAGGGCCCCTGTGGGGTTGGAGGCCCTGGGCTAAAGTCACTGTTGTGGCCCTACCTCCAGCATAAAATGCTGCTATAAGAACCAGAAAAAAAACTGGGGCCCCTAACATGTCAGGACCCTGAGCTACAGCTTAGTTTAGCCTGTGCATAAGTCCGGCCTTGTCTCTAGCCCATTGTCACCTAGAAAGGTTCCTCTCCCAAGGGTAGAAATGCTTCTCCACAGGATGAGTGTAATCTAATGGCACAAGTAGGCCTAAATTATTCCAAGAACACAGTCATGAGAACTCTTCAGCATAGGAAATAAACACTTGAGCCTCATCCGTCACAATGGATGACTCACCTGCTGGTCCTCTTGCCCCTTCTCAGTGTACCACTCCCTATCCTTTGCATTATGTTACTTGAAAACAATGAAAAACAAATCGTTAGGTATGTTTCCAATTTGTGTGCAAAATCAAAGCGGATTTTGTATATGATGGCAAAGTGAAACTGTGAATAGGGTGTATGTCCATTAGCGAGTAATCCATGTCGTATATTTCATAAAGGAGCAGACTTTCCACCAGTTAGTAGCTCCAGATTAGCTTGCAAATGAAGTTTTTTTTTGCAGTATATGAGGCACTTTGTAACTTGGTTTCTCCATTAACAATTTTTCAAATCTAGGACAATGGAAACACCCTTATTGACAGCATGAGGCACAGTTAGCCTTGGATAAATTATGTATTTTCATGCCAACATAAGAAAGTTGTTCAAAATTAAATCTCCTGCAAGATGCATCCCAAGGTATTGCTGTCAGTCCTAACAGAATTATCCATAATGATGTCTCACTGTCCCTGCCTAACATTGCTATGCGCGACCCTAGAAATGCTGGAATGTTAATTTTGATCACTTGATCCAGATGTGACAGGGAACTTAGCTTTGCGATAAGGGGAATGAGAGAGACCTGATTTAGGGACAGGAGTGAGGGGGGGTTAAACTACACCTGTGGGGAGGAACCAAAACAGGTACTGGGTCAGAACACGGCTGCAGCAGAGGTCTGGGTCAGGTATCAGGGTCTATAGGTGCCTCCCATGAGCCCAGGAGAAAAGCAGAACTTGGTGTTAAAGGCTTGCTAGTAAGGCACAGGTTAAGTGAATCACACCCAGAATGTCCAGCCGGTATTCTACTTTCAAAGGGGATTAAATTAGATGCCATGTATTTTTGTTCTAGAATATAAAAGCCAGTACCTAGCCAGTAAACCTGATTCTTCCATTGTTTTCCACCATTGCAGATGCTACGGCTGCTAATGTGCACTGAATCCTACAAGGCGGACTCCTTTTATAACATTTAATTCTTGTCTTTTGTTCCCCGTCAGTCTTTGTTTCATGTGCCTCAACCTTTCGCGAACTTCAAAGCCGAACGCGTAATTGGTGGAATAGGGGCAGTGGATATTTAGGGCAGCTTCCTCTTACCGTGTTTCTCTGATGGAGGAATTACGTAAGTCCCACATGGGGAGGAATTCAGGTCACATAGCAGGGTGCCTATGTGAGTGATTAGACGAGACTCTCAAAAGAATTTCATATGGATACTTTCCAGCACTCAGGAGATGAAAAGATTAATTTGCCTCCGGATGTGGGGTCTGTCAGTCCACTGGTACACAAACTTGTGTTTTTTCCCGCTCAGTCATGCTCTATTCTATCCCAATTAGTGCATATCACCAAAAATAAGTGGTATTAAGAGGTAATCACAGAAATCTTTTGTTGGCATCCAAAGTAACCCCATCAATATCAAAAGGCTGCAACTTCAGATTTCCTTGCATGCTGTACCTGGATGTTTACCTTCTAGCACAGAGATAGCTGGCTGTTCAGTACTGGTGCCATACATTACATTTCTAATAATAGTAACAATCAACTCCAAATTACTTATCTCTAAGTAATTATCTCTACCTTTGTGAAAAACATACCACCACTTTTAGGTACTGTAGATTTGGCTAAGTCTAAACCACAAAAGCGAACGTTTTGCATTGCTCCATCTAAGCAGGCTCCTGCTTTTATGTTATTGTCGTTATTATTATTCTCACAGTGTTGCATTGTAGCTATTCATTTTGTAAGGCTGAACTCTATCTGACAGCAAAGTGCAGTTCTCAAATGCAAGAAAGAGGCAGAGCAGAGCTCTCACCGAAGTCGGCGACTCTCTCCCAGGGCCAGTTCCAAGCTGGATTAGTTACACCCCAGCAAACAAACCACAGATTAATTATAGTGAAAAATGACATATTTGAAAATTGTCACATGACTTGTCAGGTGACTGATCCTGGAAACGGCCTGGTATTTAAGGGGAGAAGCTTATTTCAAAACAACAAGCTACAAAGTTGACTGTGATCGAGAGGTGATGGAAGCAGCAGACGCCCATTTTTGTGCTTCTCCAGAATGCACTGATGCAGCATTTCCCCCTCTCTGTAGTTAGCCGGCGCTGCAGCGTGTGCAGCCCAGTCGTCTGATCGAGAGCCTGCCAAATGAATATCCTAATAGTGCATATGCAGTGATGCATAGGACTGGTATTAAAACTGCATTGAAAAGATACTGTACTTAGAAGCTATTAACCTATTGATTACATCACGGTTTGTTAAGCGACACACCCTGTAAATGCATTAAAATTCAGAAGAACAAAGTTTGAAGGTATGGTTTTGCTTTTGCTGACTTTAATTACTTTTCTTTTAATTACCGCTCCAAAGAACAATGACTCAATGGTCTATAATGAGGAAATAACAGAATTTGTAAATGAAATGTAAATCTTTAAGAATTGTGGCTAATCATTGTTTGTTTAGTAAAATAGCATGTCAAAAGCATCAATTCTTTTGTCAGATAAGACATCAATAACAGATTTTCACTACTTTGTTTTTTCACTTGACTTAGTGCAATATGAGGGGAGAGGGTCTTGTCTATTGTCAAGTTCATATACAGTGTGCAGTGGATGGTATGTGCCAACATTGTTTTTTTTTGGGACATTCTACAGAATCTTCTTAAAACAGCAGTTCTGATTCAGTTTAGGTCCATACCTTATCTGAAGTCCTTATCTGAAGACACTGGTCCAAAGGGCTGTAGGAGTGAATCTATGTATGGGAACATGACTTATTAACATGCTACCCTCAGCTTTGCCAAATAATGGAAAGAGTGGGCATGAAGACAATAACTTTTCAAATATTTGTCACTTAATTCATTTCAGACATATAAAATACTTTTGAATATCCCGTAATATTTAATTTGCTCATGAGCTGAACTAAGTCACCATACGAAGCTGAAATTTCAATTTCATTTTGATTTGAAAATAATTGAATTTAGGTCATCGATATCATTCTAATTATCTTGGTATGTTAGATACTGAAATATAAATAAACATCAAAAAATGAAATCTCTAAATCATTTCAGGGTACATTTAAATAAAACAGTAGTGATAGTTTAGTAAGATGTACTGATTTATACTTACATTATTAAGCATATATTACATTGGTTAAAGGTTTCATATCCATTTAGCATCAAGATATTTTGAAATCATTAATAATTGCATGATGTCATAACGTTATATGAGTATATAAGGTGAAGCAGGTGGTCGCAGACTACTCTAAGGCAAATAAATGTAGACCAAGTCTTAACCACATTTTATTAATTGTAATAATGAGCAGAGGTATGTAATTAATGACAGCTAGTTATAAGAAGACAATGTAGTAGATGTAGTAATAGAATTACTACAGTACCTTTGGTTTTGGTTTTTATTCTCTACACACTATATATATATATGTATGAGTGTGTGTGTGTGTGTGTGTGTGTGTGTGTGTGTGTGTGTGTGTGCTGCAGTGGAGTGAGATGGACAGGTTATAAAGAACATACAGGGCACATCGAATGCTTCAGGTACAAAGGAAACAGGGAAGAGTTATGCAATAGTAAGCTATATAAAAAATAAAAAAGTCAGCCCCATACTGACACCTAGTGGACGATGGAACACTCTGACTTGAAGGCTTTATCGCCGTGTGATTCCCGAAGCTGAGCAAATAGCCGGAGGCGGTAAAACGTAGGCACTTCTGACGTTGAAGGAGCATGGATACTCCGGCAGATTCAGGGGGGTCAACGTTTGGCGGAGTCTGTCAAATAGGTAAATTTGTACATAAAATTGCACAGGGGTGCCCACGGTGACATTTTGCCTGGGCGCCCGGAATTCCTAGATACGCTTCTAACATAGGAATCTATTCTGTCTCCCATGATTGTTTTAGCAGTATACATACAAGTGAGATTTTGCTTAAATTCTGTTTAATATATGCGGTTTCTGAGGCACAATGTTAAGATATTTTATTCTCCAAGGGGCTGTATTATGATGATAGTTTATTGATCCCCGTGGGTAATAAACTTTCTTCGCCTGCCTCATTTGGCTGTGTATGACGCACACACACATACTTAAGTGAGAGCTAGCGAGCTTGGCAGTTCCCACTCCACTTCGTGAAGACAGTTTATGATGATACTTTATTTATTAATACATTTCTTTTTCGACTGATTTAAAAAAAAAAACTATAAACCACTGTGTGATTTCTGTGTTTTATTTTATTATTTTTTTGTATGCCCATAACTACGTTATGTATTTTATAAAAGGGTTAACTCATCTTTAGGATTCACTCTGCATTCACACCTGTCACAAATAGCTTGGGACGATGGTGGAATTAGTTTCTTTTGCATTTTTCACATATAAAAACTAAATATCCTTGTTCCTATAAGCAATTAAGGTGAAAATGACCTATTTAGTACATCACAAATCACATAAAATCTTGCTGGCCAAGTATAGTCCAGTACAGCTGCTGTTGTAAATTATGGGGTTGGCAGGTTAGTCAGCTGTTTTTGATGTCGCTGTGGTCACCCCGGTCTCCCCAGACCCTAAAATAAGACTTGTCACCTTGACTTGCCGTTCTGCCTGATTTGTGACAGATGCCGCTTTATTCCACACAGAGGATTCGGATTCTAATCCAGGATGCCACGCTAAAATAAATTCTTGCCAACCATTGGCCATGCCAACGCATCTTTCACATAGCCAGCTTAATCAAACAATTATTTAGTAATCCAATTCCTTTGCCATTTAGCTGCAGATCAGGTCTTATTTCATTTTTGAAATAACCAAATTACTTTATTTGTGTGTGATTTCTTTTTGACGAAAAATAAGCATAAAATGATTAAATATCTTTTCATGGCATGTTTTCTTCTGAGGACGAAAAATAGGTTAGTTTTGTTTTTAATTTCTCGTGTTTAAATTAATGGCGTCACTATAGTACGTGCTGTTACCAACGAACGCCAGAGGGCACTCATGTGCCAAAATGTTTATCTGTACCATCTTTTCCAGCTTGGAACCGTTTCTAGTTTAGCAGATCGGGATGTCTGGCCCTAGTACAGTTTCTCATGTTTTCTGATCACTGTTTTTGTTTGTTTATTTGTTTAGCTTAATGCCGTGTCCCTTAGTGGTGTCATTAGCTTCTCAGGTGTCAAGTTTCATTTCAACCGCTACGTATTCACATTTAGACAGGGGCTCACCTCATACTCCCAAGGTTTGAGGCTTGAACCCCACCTCTGTTTTGTATGAGTGGAAATGCATGTTCTGCCTAAGTCTTGTGTCAGATTTCTCCAGGTACTCCAATTCCCTTCCTCGGTCCATACGCCTTCAGGTAGGCTAAATGGCACCGCTACAATTATCCATAAAGTGTGTAGCTGCCCTGTGATGGGGGGTGCACCTCAGCCCTGTGCTGCCTGGGATAGGCTCCAGAAAACCCAGGGCCAGAAGATGTGAACCCCTCATTGGATTTTAGAGATCTTAAGGATCCGCAAATTTAAAAAGCACCCATTTCAAGGTTTTGCTAATTGATGAAATCATTCATACGTATTAATCAAAGATAATATATTAAAATATCCACTTTTAACAAAAACAGATGCTTTGGATCTTTTTACTTTGGTCACCCTCCCTTGTTGCCTTTCTACCCAGAGAATATGGGAAATAGTGGTACATTGTAATTACATTGCATTAGAACGCTATGTCGTAATAATGAGCTTTGTGTTACATAGTCTTTGTTTTGGAAAGTTTTTCATGTGGCATTTGTCAGGATCAGTCTCTATCCTGCCCCCTTCTTTATGTCAGTTCCTCATTTGGCCTGCAGGTGTCGCTGGCCATCCCATTGTTCTTTACTCCTATGTGTTCACCCTTGGCTCTCTCAATCAGGTTGGTGTCTGTGTCATCCAGGCTTCCTTTTTGCCCTGGGTTCATGGATGGCCAGAAAGTTATTCCACATCATTTGATGTTGGTTTATTTTGGTGTTAGTTATGTATTGGTGTATTTCTGTGTGGTTCCTTCTTTTGCTCCCTGCTCTGTTTTACGGTAATGTTCAGTTACCTTTGTTATCCGTCGCCCCTGATCTGTGGTATATGCTGATTGTCCCACACCTGTTCCTAATTCCTTAATGCTCGTTAACCACCCACACCTGTTTCTTGTTCATCCTCATCATTTATGTAAGTGCGCGCCCTTGCCTTAATCTTCGGTCAGTCATTGAGTTTGTGCCCTATTCGAACGTGTGTTCTCCCTGTTTCGCTGTGCATTCTGCCCCTGCTTCCTACATGTTCGTTGCCTTGTTTTCTGCTGGTTCTCCATAGATATTAGTTAGTCTTTGGCATGTCTGCCATATTTCTGAGTCCTCGTGGTCCCATTTGTTTCTTGCTAGTTTGTACGTTATTTTCAATAAGTGCCTTTTTTGAGAGCCATACCCCGCTTAGTCCATATGTTACAGGAGTATGGCATGGCAATGTCGGCTGATGTTAAACTGAAAAGTTGTCACTTAGAGATCCTGGTCAACTGATCATAAATCACAACAAGCAAAAAAAAGTTCAGGTTTATCATGGTCATCTAAGGAGCCTCCCTCCTAATTAAAGACTGACAGGACAATTCTCGAATTCCCGAACAATTCTAATGAAACCGAGAGAAAATTATTAAAGGATTAATTTTTTTCTCCAACCTTGTTCTTCCTCTCCATGTAAATGAAAAGAAGACATTTATATGAAGTACATCAGTCTGAATATATCTCACACCAGGACAATGTTCCCTGATACTGTTGTCTACTATCTGCGAGTATCATGAATTCCCTCTCTTTTGTGGATCCTCAGTTATTTAAAAAGATTATATTACAAATGTGTGAATTCTTCTGTGAACTTGATCCTTTTCTAACTATTTTGTCTTTTAAATGTTTGGCAGGTGACATGGTAGCTATTGCAAAATGTCATTTGAGGACGGGTGATTTTCCCACTATGCTTAAAACTTCCGCGGTGCATTCATTCATCTCAAACAGCACCTCTATTAGTAGCTCAATCAGTTGTGTGGTAGCCACAAATTCATAGATGACTTAAACAAGATACTGATAATTAAGCCAACATAAGTTGAAGCAGAGGAGCCTGGCCGATTGGGGTCACTTAAGACACCAAATCAGAATTTGTACAAAAGCCAGGTTTTAACCAAATATAATTCTACAAGGATTAATTCAAGAAATGCAATGGTTTATTATGACAGTGAGTGAAAAAATATACTACATCTCTGTTACTAACAAATAGTAACCAAAACTCTGCAGCTACAAGGAGTACAATAGAAATGTATTTCCCTTTACGCAGTGAGATCGGAGCTGACATTGCCTCTGAAACTTCCTGGAATCTCCCTTTCCAGATCAGATGCCTCTTTGCTAACAAATCAATTTACAGTATGTTTACTACTGAGTACCTCTGTTTGCAAGAAAGCATAATACATGCTTTTAAGATCAGTGTGGTTTTGCAAGCTCTTGGATGGTTTAACATCAACAGGGATTTCTGGATGTCTGTACCTACGCCAGCACATGCTCTGGTTCTCTGGCGCTATTCTAGTCGCTATTGCAAATGCCAAAGGTGATATTGGATATTGGTGAATTACAGAAAGGGCAACAATAGCTGGAGCTGCCAAACTCTTATCAGACCAGCTCTGTGTCTGGCTTTCAAACGGGCCACAGGAATGTTTAATTCTTTTCTGCATGCTTTCGTTTGGATTTCAATTAACAAACCTGTCAGTATATTTTATTCTCACTTTTACCTCTTTTTAAGAGAACTAAACACCTCATCTGTAAAATGAGGATCCGGGAAGTTATTGGCGAGGGATGCCACTAAGAAAGTAGAAAGTTCTTAAAGCTTTCACTGCTTGAGATGGGTGACAATTTGACATGGATCCAAGATGAAGCGTCACCTAGGCAACGCTACCCTAGCCCAGTGTCTCCCAACCTGCTCGTCAAGGACCCTCAAACAGTTCATGTTTTTGCTCCTACTGGGAGCTGGGAGGGAGCAAAAACATGGACTGTCTGGCAGGGAGCTGGGAGAGACCAAAAACGTGGACTGTCTGGGGGTCCCCGAGGAGCGGGTTGGGAAACACTGGTATAGTCAATTATGCTGGAGGCAGCAGCATTTTCACGGCTGGAATGGGGGAGCTTGTTATGGCTGAAGGAAAAAAAAACAGGGATCAAAGTGTACAGACATACCAGAGGAAATCCTGCTAAAACTGGCGCCCTGTTAGTGGGATGTGAGCGCAAGGCCAAAGCTACATTGCTGGGTTTTAAGTGTCCTCGAGTGGCCCAGTCTTTAATTCTTTTGAGAGTCTCTGGAAAAAAACAGAGGTCTCCTGTTCACGAGCCTTCCCCAAGCTACCTGAAAGAGCAGGAGGAAACCCGACATGAATGGGCGAAACGTGAACCAAGCCAATTCGGTGAGGAAGCATGTGCAAAGATTTGCATCTGTAACTGCTGCCAGTGGTGCTTGAGTTCACATCTACCCCATGTCCATATTTCTATTATTTATGACATTCATTTATTTCATCCATCTCTGCCATCGGTGTTGAGCACTGAATCTGTGAGTAAAATATGCTTCATAAAGTCAACATCTGAATACTGTGCAAAACATAATACTTATGCTAAGTAATAAGTATGAAGTTAGAAAACATGAAATGTATTATATATGATGATAAATGATCAAATAAAATGTTGGTTTGAGTTTGAAGTGAAAAAATCTGTATAATCATTGATGTTTCACACAGTTTTTACTGTAAATTAGGGTTGTTATTTTTCATAAAAAGACTTAAAATAGCATAATTTAAAAGGCAAGGATTAAACCCAAAGCCAGTGTCTTTATACAATTAAAATGATTTAATTGGCTTTACATTTTAAGCATACCGAATGCTTCTCTATACATGGGATTACAGTTGTGGTCATTATATTTCGAAGTAAGACACAATCAGTTGTCACAGGGTGAGTTAGCGCTGGGTAAATCTGAGACGGAGTAGGCCTTGGAGGGGCCGTTGATATGTACAAGTACTGACTCTGAGACTGAACAGAATTTACAGCTGCGAAAACAAACCCACCTATGGGCCTTTAGCAAGTGCCCTGTCTCGAATGTGCAGCTTTTGAACTGACTCTGCTCCCAGTGCTTCAATCACAAACTCCATGGTCTGTGGCTCATATATCGGCATCTCCGCCAAGCAACCCCGCTGCTACTTTCACACACACTGGCGTCATTCCTGCGAAATCCCACGGTTTCCATCCTGGTTGAATATGTGAGATACTGACTTCAGGGAGACATTTACACCAATAAACTATCAGTGAGACCGGATGGATCACTGAGCAGAGGGAACAAAGGCATAAGTACTTTACAGAGCAGGAATTGATACTAGCATGTTCCTTTCTGGCTCATAGCTAATAAAACACATTTTGCACACTGTGTTTGTTGTCACTTTAAATTACATCAATAACATTATATAATATGGTTTTTGAACAGTAAAACTTCAAATTTCTTTAAATATAAACACATAAACACATACACATATACGTATGACTACTGGCCAGAAGTCTGGACCCATTGTTTATTTTAAAAAAATAAACAATACACTGCTTTGTCAAACTTTTATTGCAAGAAAATATTGGTAACACTTTAGTTGAGGGGGCACAAATAATGTGTAGTAAACCCTTACTTAACGTATTAATTATTACTTAATGTATTAATTAAGTGTTAGTTACATACTGGTCTCATGTTTGCGGTAACACTTTAGTTGAGGCAAACATGAGACAAGCATGTAACTAACACTTAATTTCTGATTAATTAATACACTAAGTAATAATTAATACGTTAAGTAAGGGTGTTATTGTGCCCCCTCAACTAAAGTGTTCCCATGTTTGCTTCAAAAGTAACTATATGAAATACATGAACCATTATGATGGATTAATGATAAGCAAACATGAGACTGTGAATGAATTTCTGATTAATTAATACATTAAGTAAGGGTGTACTACACATTATTTGTGCCCCCTCAACTAAAGTGTTACCAAAATATTATAAATACTTAAATGTAATTGACTGGTTTTCAGTATTTTATAGCTTGTACTAACACATTATTTGCCCACAAAAGTTGAAACTATTGGTTTTGAAGGAGACATATCAGGTCTGTCTTTGGTGCATTGACATTCACTTTGTGTTGAACTTTAATGTCAGAACTTGATTTACACTTGGCCTCTCTTGATTGTTTCTTAATAAATGAAATGACAGCCACTTGTCTGCCTTATGCCCAATCAGTTTGTCAGAGGTTTAATGTCCTGCCTGCACCTTGTTTCAATCTTCTGGTGTCCTGTATCACAACAGAGAAGTGAGAAGTTTCGGGAAATATCTGTTATTTTTATATTTGTAACGGCTAGAAAGGCACAGCTAACAACTGAGCAGAGGGCTCGAATCAAAATTTTGAGCAAAGAAAGGTTCTTTTATTACCAAATAGCCGGAAAGTTAAATGTTTCTAAGTGTGGAGTGACCTACTGTTTACAGAAAAAATGGCTGACAGCAAGCAACAGTGACGGGGAAACAATCTGGGGCAAGGAAAGTGACATGAGAGACTGAAGATTGACACTTAATTTTGACGTGTAAAAGACATCAGAAGATGACTTTTCGAGATCTGAGGGCCGGGCTGAGATTAATGTGAACAAAGAGAAATTATATCACCTACTACAGTCAAGCAAAGACTGAGAGCAGCTAGACTACAGGGTCGAGTTGCTGACAAAAAACCTTTACTTTGTAGTGTTAACAAGAGGGTCACATTGAGGGGACATGAACATAGTAATACATGCTTACTTAATTACCCAGTAACTAAGTGTTAGTTAAGTACTGATCCCTCGCTTCATTATTAATAAATCATGACACGTCATGTAATTAATTTTGGCGCTATATAAGTTATAACAGTTAACTAATTAGTTATGCACTAGAGACAGACCTGATATGTCTTCTTCAAAACCAATAGTTAATAATTCAGTTGAATTGGCAAAAATTACTCAGCTGATTTACTACTGAAGAACAATTCATAGACTAATATTAGTTTCCCCATGAAATACATGAACTGTCATGATTGAGTAATGATGAGTGAACATGGGATCATTACTTAGGTACTTGCATTCATTAAATTGCACTCACGATACACAGTAAATTGTCACATTACACATCAGAGAGGGTGTGTGTGTGTGTGTGTGTGTGTGTGTGTGTGTGTGTGTGTACACACTACCGGTCAAAGTTTTTTGCACACACTGAGATTTTCTACATTTGCATGTTACTCACTTTTCCATGTTACTAACATTTACCAAAATACACTCAATATTCTTTGCCAACAAATCAATTTATGCTATATTAACCATTTGAGTAGCTTTATTACCAACAAAATGTCATATCTTTTGTTCATTAAAGTAACCTGCTCTAGCAGTTTTAATGGCAGACATAATTCAAGGCACTCTTTCTACAATTAAACACTGCTCTGTTTCATGGGATGGAACAGCTAACTAGTCCATTTAAAGTTAAAGGACAGCCTAGGATTTGATTACGCCATCACAACACAACCCATTAATAGGATATCAGACATGCACTTTCCATATTATAAAGGAAACTTGTTTTATCTGACTTATATTTTCATTTATTGTTGTTTGTCCATGCAACCTTCCAAAACTTAAGAATAAAAAATCTTTAGTTTATGAAATAAATGGAAAAATGGTAAAAACCTGTGGTTTGCAAAGGTTTCTGACACACACATACATTGTGTGTGTGTGTGAGTGTGTGTGTGTGTGTGTATATATATATATATATAATTTATTTGTTTGTTGTTTCCAATGGTGACTAAACCATCCTCCGGGTTCCATCAAGATAAAACACAGTATAATCGGTATGATTTATGTCGGTATGATAATCATCTGAAACTTAAACAATAATAAAATATGATCATTTATCTTAAATAATAATGTTATGGCAAAGCAATATGATATTCTTTGATATTCTAATTTTATGCTTTAAGGATACATACAGAGAAATGTTTGCATACCCAGATTAAATATTAATCGAGTTAGTTCAAACCCAGTTCTGCTTTATCTCAGTCGTGAATATGGTCCACATATTTTGTACATTCAAATAAACTTTCCAAAGCTGAAGAACATGAAACTGTCATAGCCAGAGTACTGTATAACAGTTTTATTTCTTCTGCACCAAAGCAATTTGCTTGCTTTGCTCATTTCAACAGAATGCTTGATTTGCAATTTGACAATATGGAAATTGTCAGTTTTCCTTCTTCTTGTTACAACTTGAAAGGACCCATTCTGTCGGTACACTGGCATGTTTGTTAAGTCCCCACCTTTTTTTTATTATTTTATTAGAGGCTGGTAATTCTGAAACTGAAGATGAAAATGCAAATAACCTTTGAAAATCCCCAGTCTTGTAAGAAACATTACCAAACTCATAGGATACATTTCTGCAAGTGTTGTGCAGTGGCAGACCTGATAATTTATAAGTCTACAGCTATGCACTATAGCTAAGGTTTTTGGGCACCATTAACTCTTTGGCTGGGCGAGTTCCTGTGTATAATTGTTTCAGGGGTGATCGCTGCTTGTAAAGCCAGATGAAAATAACAGAGCTGACTGCCAAAAGCCCAAACCACCCTGTCAGATCCCCAGACGCACATTTGCACAAATCCAGACTGAACTCCCCTTGGCAAACGTTGAAAGAAAAATATATTCGCAGTTTGCTATATACATTGCTTGCTCGCTGAAAAGAGCCTGGAATGATGAGAGGAGAAGCGAGCAAAGTTTTACAGTATAATACCACAAGCGTCCCTCCACTGCAACAGGCCGTTAATGCGCTCTAGAAAAGGACAGACCCAAGCATCTATGACAATCGTGGGGGTTAATGTATCACCTATGGAAGATTCGATGGCCCTGGAGAAAACTACAGAAGCAGCTTGAGGCCCTAAGGAAGCTCTCGTCACTTCTCATTCCCTTTAATAAGTTAAAACGGGTATGAGGATGAGAGCTTTTCTAATACTAGATAAGATTACTAAGCAAAGCAAGCAGACCCAGGATACCAAGGGTGCCCAAGGGTGCAATAACACCCTTGAATTAATAATGTGCCGTGTCAGATGAAAGTCAATCCGGTGTGGAGGTTGTGCCCCCCTCAATAGTTTCAGATGCACCCTTAGTGAATTTGTTCTGGACCTGGGATTAGAAGCAAGTTACGTATATGCACTTGTGCATGAATTGTCTTGATATCATTTTGATTCTTTTTCTTAACATATTTAATTGTTAATGCTAAATGATGCCTGCAAAGAGGACATGGCAGGATTCAGCGGTGGGGTTACCTTTGCACTCCCCCAGTCACTCCAGTGTGACAGAATCTGCTAGCCGTACTTGACACTTGGCAGCCTGTGAATGAAATTGTCTTTTTCTTTCTCTCTTGCCGATTCCTTTTTCTTCCCCAGCCCACAAGGTCAAGGGTTTGCTTTGCACTTACCCTGAGGTAGCAGACAGGCCAAGCCCACCCTGCAAAGCCTCTGGGAAACCGTGTGTTTGTCTGCATCCCAGGTTGTAAAAGTCAAAAGTTCAAATCCTGTATTAAAGCCCTGCTTCATCTATCAGCCGCCACCCCCCCCCCTCCCCCCCCCCTTCCACTGGCCTACTGAGAGGGGAGCCAGTATGTGGCTGAAGTCAGGCAATAGTGACAAGGGGAGTGGGGGGGGGCGTGTTTTCCCTGCACAGAGCCCGGTGGTGAGGCCTCACCAGCTTCACACACATGAAAGGTCGGCATGACACAGAATGTCAAAGAGCAGACTCCATTGTGAGCAGTCAGTCTGAGTGGCCTGTATCCCCACGGCTCACCACTTCCCCACACCAGTGCAGGAATGTGACCTGCCTGATAATTAATGTGGGGGCTATGAAGAGGTGTGTGTGTGGGGGGGGGAATTGGGGGTTTAAAAAAAACAAAACAGTACAGACTTTTTAAAAAAAAAAACACACTCCTGAAGTCATAAAAATGGACAAGTTTTCCATAATCCCAAAATCCACAGACTTAAATGTTTTAAAAAGTAAATGATCACTCACAGTTTTGTCTTTGTTTTTGTTTTTATTAATTGCTCTGTCTCAGCAGTGCTGGATATGTAAATAAAAGATCATAGAAAGAAGAAAACATTTTATAAAAAAGATGGAACAAGTATTGTTCTGAAGAGAAAATTAAGTGCATGAGGGTAAGGATTTTATTCATTAATTTTAGTAAATGACTAAAGACCACACAATAAATACAAAAACTAAGGTAAAATCAAGCACAAAAAATATACATTCATTTTATAGCAGAATTGCAAGGTGCTATATTGGAAATAAAGTACTCTGATTGTAGGAATTCAGAACACTTAGCCACAAAGAGAACATATTACAACTGGTTCAAGTGCATTGAGCAATTCTGATTGTGAGAATATTACAGAAGTTTCGATGTGTTTCCTCCCTGGTGACCACTTTAACAATCAATGACTTTGAAACCTTGATATTAAGGCACAACAGTGGATCTCATTTATTGTATCAAAGGCACCAGGTCATTTAAAACTGTAAAGAGAGAATGACATTGAGACACATTTTCATGGAATGTGAATGCTAAGAAACATTTCTCAATAAGTGCTTAAGAAGACCCTCAAATCTGCAACTGCTAGAAAAGGACTAAAACAATGAATTCTAAAATGATATCAATACATCTAGTATTCTGAAATACACATCTGTTTATTTAATGAAGGCACTAAGATAGTCCAAAGAAGACCATTTCACAAAACATGAAGTCAGAGCAACACCATGCGTTATTACAATGTCACGTAATGCATATAAATCAATGTATTCCAATTGCATTGCACATGTTTTGATAAATAAAGTGCAGTATTTAATGCATTTTTCTTATATTTTAAGCATATTAGTTTAAGAGGAAATTTTGTGAACTTGCACATTATAAGCATCATCATACAATATAGTATACACTAGCTGCATATTCAAAATAAATAAAATGAACAATAGATCATACATGTTAACAGATAGAAAGAAGTGTGGTAAGGAACCCATAGGCACTTAGTTTTGGCTGAATTAGACTTACCCCTTCAGAACACTTTTAAGAAGAGATTTATTTTTTTAATTCCTTTAGGATAAGAGCATTACAACCATGGTGTGAATTTTGTGTCTTTACAAGACTTGGAGATGTTCCATTAAACGCTGGGGAACTCTTTCAAAAGGTCACAGGTCTTCTTATGTAGGACCTCGCGGAGCTTACGGACACGCCTGGCGCTGGACGGACTGACGAAGCTATCCGGCTGCAGGACAGCCATGCCATTGTGGACGTCTCCCATGATGATCATCTGGCCATCCGCACTGGTGATGTTGGGGCATGGGCAGCTCCAGTCCATATTCAGCAACGTGACCTCCAAAGGCTCCTTGCCAAAGAACTTCAGCCCCATCTTTTCATCCTTCAGGATCTCCTCCACTGCGATGAGGGCATGACCAGAGTCCTGGTCCTCTGTCATCTCCGTCATCCGGCCAAGAATGACAAAGTCGCTCTTACAGAAGCTGGTCACCATCTTCTGGCGGGGTTTGCACATCTTGCAGTTCTGATTTTTTGGGAAAGGGCAGGCTTCTTCACAGGCTTCCTTGCTCTTGAAGTTGTTTTCATTCCCACCACAACCGCCATAAATGAATGAGTGGCATTGCTTTAACAAGTTGCTGTATGCCCAGCGGGGCTCATAAGCTTTGCAAGGACCCTGAAGGCTGGGAATTCCACAAGGGTGAGCCAGCTCTGCACCACAAGACAGCATGCAGGACTCATAGGTATCAAAGTGATTCATGTTGTTGTTGCAGTTTCCATAGGTGAAAGTGAAGCAATTGTTCTTCTTAGCTTCATAGTACCAATTCATCCTCTCCTCTCCGCAGTCTTCATGGTCTGGTGTCTTCAGGCACTCTTCCCCTGGAACATTTGTTGCATTTTTAGTATCCTCCGTCTTGACAGTGTCTCTCTGGACCACAGATAAGGGAAAGTCAGCTTGGATGGAGCCCCCTGCATTTTTAGCTGTGCAGGTATAGATGCCAGTATCCTGCATCTGGGCATTATAGATGACGAGCTGGCCGATGTTGGTGACGACCACATTCCCCTGCACGTCGTTGGGTTTCATGATGACATTCTCCTTCCCCTCCACTTGCTTCTCCCAGGTAACATCCGGCCTCGGTCGCCCTGTCACCTCACACAGGAAGCTCGCAGTGTCACCGACAAACACAGACTGGTGGGCCAGGCTGCTAGACAAGGCCGGCGGCTGTACGTCTAATGGGGTGGTCTCTAGGAGAGCGGTGGTGGTCGGGGTTGTCTCTGCAGGTAGCGGGCTAGTGTTTGTCCAGGAGAGGTGGTACCTGCATGTTACCACGGACAGGGAGATGCCTTTGGAACAGGCTTCTGCATCCATGTAGCACCTGTTGTAGTAGGTCATGCCGTCCGAAGCACAGGTAAAGTTGGGTTCGCGCTCGCAGCGGTCCCGACACTTGCACACAGGTTGCCCGTCCCAGATGTCACACTCAGAGCCTTGCTGGGTGCACATAAATTTGTCACATGTCGCTTCCTTTGGCATCCCCATGGGACCCTTCTTTCCCTTGACATCCATGTAACGCGCTGCCACACAGCTCCTGTTTCCGCAGACATTGGGACAACACTTCTCGAAAGTCTCGCATTCCTAGGTGTAATACAATACAATACATTGCCTTATTGTAACCTTAATGTGTTATTTTATAGTGAATATAAATCAAAATTCTATTTTAATAGGAACTTACAACATAATTTCTCTGACTCGATGTATATTAAACAATTAGGTTATTTATTACATATGATAATAACTGTTATCTGGCGCAATTAAAGTGCAGGTATAAGCAAGCATATACTGTAAGCATAGTTTATTATGCTATTAAGCTACGTAGTGGAGATTTAAACTACGTAAGCACATTGTGACAGATTTTATAAACAATACTGTTACTGGAAGTACACGTTTCAAGTAATCAAACCTGTTCCCCAACTTGCAAACAGAAAAATATATGATAAATCAGTCTGGTGGAAAGCAGACTCACCTGATCCGATTCGCACTCCCGCATGCAAGTACTCATGGCATCCACCCACAAATTAGGGTTCATGTCGTTCGGGCAGATCCCGGCGTGAGAGTATACTACCCTTGGCAGGGACATAGCCGTGACGCGGCTGTCCATAAGGAGGACAAAGTACTGTCCTACAAGGAAGCAGATCCAGCGCGGAAACAGCATCCACCACATTTCCAGCGATTACTGCTTTAACGGCGTCAAGGGGGGTAAAAAAGGATCTGGCAAAAATAAAACTAAGTAAAATGCAAACAGTTTAATTCGGGAAGAAAAAATATTTTGCAATATAATACAGTATAAAGTATAAAAAATCGTAATATTTCGAAATTCTGAGCTCGTTCGTTTGCCGACGTCGCTACTATCCAGTCACATGAAATTAGGTAGAGGTATTTATACCCTATTTATTTTCTTTAAAGTTGTAGATGCAACTACACGGGCTATTCCCCAGACCACAAAACTCGCCCTTACGCGCCAGTGACAGTTATGAATTGCTTCTGAGTACTTTAAAGGATTTCAAAGTTAAAAACATCAGTCCAAAACGGGGCTGGGACTGGCAGGACACCTGCCTGTTCAACGATCGCTTTAACCCACATTAACCCCATCGACGCCGAGTTAAACCTATATATACCGAGATGTCCTGCGCTCATCCGACTCTTACAACTTATATAGATTTATATACTGTGTATGTTGAGTACTGCACATTTAGCTTTTATCTTGCATACATTTCAGCTGGTATGTCTGCTGCGACACCTAAGGCAGGTCATTATGTAGAATCTGTGTTACAGGTAGGCTACCGTTATATTAAACGTGATAACAGGTGGGTCTGAAGCACAAATAAAATATATTTTTCAGAAAATCGCAAACATAGCTTTGTTACGCTAACTCACCTTACTTCGGAATTATCAGAAACATTCACGGTAAACGTACGAAGACCGTAATTTGTACAGTCAAGGTTTGTGCTATTAATCATCCGCTAATGTAAATTTTAAAGAACATTATTGTCTAGTGTGGTGAAATATATGGACGGTCATCATACACATCTACTGCACAGTGCAAAACGAACATAGGCTACATACATGTCAAACACCGAATATGATTACCAAATTTGGTATGATTATCAAATTTATGATATTATGGGTACTGTCTATGACTTTATAATACAACACCATTTTATAAATAAATGTAAATCAGACGTAAATTAGTTATACAAAGTGTCAACATTACTACCCAAGGGTGATAATACATTTAAGACTTGAATATTTTCATTGGTACGTTTGTTTCTCGATACGGGACATGGGTAGATGCATCCTGAAGATGCATTTGTAAACATTAATAGAATAAACTAAACATAGCTGCAACTACAAATGTCTTATATTTCCCGTCAGTGTTTCTTGAAGTTTGCGTACTTTCCGCCGCGAGGGGATAATACCCCTGGCTGGGGTACGGCCGTCACGTGACTCTACATAATGAGGACAAAGCCTTGTCCAGCAAGGAGGACGATCCAACCAGCAAACTGCACTCACCCCATATCCGCTGCTAACTGGCTTATATGTCACATAGAAAAGTAAGAGACGTCTTTTCTTTTGCCGAGTTATTTGAACTATGTGACACCCTTTGTCGGTCATAAACATGTAATAAAAATAACGGGGTGCATGTTATAGTTTTTGATTTAAAATACTCTGTTCCGTAATAAGTCAAATGCAAATTGGAACTTTAAAGGTCAGTTTGGATAATTTAGTTGAATTTCCCCTAAAGTATTATAGTGCATGCATGGAATTGCCCTCGTTTCAGGTAATTGTACAAAAATATAGACAAAACAAACAAATGAGCAACCTTCATTTCAGGATTGTGTTAAATTAATTATCTATCGTCACTTCTCAGCTTCCCGAAAGCCCCGGCAACAACATCCTGACAAGAAAGACTGATGAACAAACACCTGCCTCCTCATGACAGCCTCACTTTTTTACAAACCACAGAGAACAGAGCTGGGGGATGTGGTACTAGTAAGAGTACTCACGGTGTCTGTCAGAAACTCGCATTAATACGGGGAGTCTAGCTGGGTACTAACTGGTGAGTTGTGTGTTTGGAGAGCCATGACTGGCTGAATGTGGCTCAAGAACTTTGCATTCTTGTGATATTTGTATAATGAAGAAAGCGTGACGTCAAATAAACACAAAAAACGCTAAGAGGTTTCATTATAGAGAATATGTGTGTAGCCTACTTGTTTTTCAAATCTTAAAATTAGAATTTTATAAAACAAAACTATAAATGGATGTGTATGACCACAGTTTGGAAGGGTGTATCAGTAAATCCATCAGAATGAAATATATCTGATGGTTATTGTGTTTGGTAGTAGTGTGCTGTTTCTCTCTGGTGTATAAATCAGCCGACTGCCTGGCTCTGACTGGGGCACTGCATTCTTCACCTTTCTGCTCCTGTTCTGCCCCTTATGTTCTCTGGCCCTCGATTCAGGCTGACACTCTCTTTTCCCAATTTCCTTTTCTGAGCCCAGCTTGTCCTCTGCTCTCCACTGGCTTCCTGTCATCCCATCTTCTCTCTTATCATTCTTTATTATATATCTGCCCATACTTAAGTTCTCTTTATTGCCGTGAGCTCCAGTTTTTCTCCATCCATTTCAAAATGCTTTTATCCAATGTTCATCTGTATTCCTCACCTGTTCTTTAGGTAATTTTTACATTTCCAGCTCATTTGTTCATTCCTATATTCACCTGAAAGCCCCCCCCCCACTTCTGTATGTGTTACACTACTTCTTTCTTTGTTCTCCTGGTCCTTGGTGCATTTCCACACAATATAGTCTGTTCTCTTACTTGGGAAAATGTTACCCTGCTTATCCTTTTGTTTTCCTACTCCTGTTCATTGCTCCTCTTTGTGTTTTTGTACTATTTTGATTCTTCCCCTACTCACTAAAGTGTTGCCCAAATTATCTATGTTCTCCACTCCAGTGTGTTTTCCTCAACACCTCTATACGTTCTCTTGCTCTTTTCTTTGTTTCCATACTCTTTTGGTTGTTTGCCCCCCCTCCCAGCATGCTCCCTGCTACCCGATATGCTCCCCTCTCCAACGCACTACCTACTCCCCTACTCTCCTGTGGGTTCCCTACTCCCCAGTGTGCTACTTACTCCCCTACTCACCTGTGCATTCCCTACTCCCTAGTGTGCTCCTTACTCCCCTACTCTCCTGTGCATTCCCTACTCCCCAGTGTGCTCCCTACTCCCCTACTCACTCCCTACTCCTCAGTGTGCTCCCTACTCACCTTTGCATTACCCACTCCCCAGTGTGCTTTGTACTGCCCTACTCTCCTGTGCATTCCCTACTCCCCAGTGTGCTCCCTACTCCCCTACTCACCTGTGCATTCCCTACTCCTCAGTGTGCTCCCTACTCACCTTTGCATTACCCACTCCCCAGTGCGCTTTGTACTGCCCTACTCTCCTGTGCATTCCCTACTCCCCAGTGTGCTCCCTACTCCCCTACTCACTCCCTACTCCTCAGTGTGCTC
>JABFDZ020000097.1:17759668-17773297 GCA_019775955.2 Pollimyrus isidori
TATATTTTAACCTTACTTTTTTTTGGGCAAATTTGGTTTTTTGGGTTTTTTTTTTTAATTTTTTCTTTTTTCCCCAAATACATTTTTTTTTGGTTTTTTTTTTTTTTTTTTTTTTTTTTTTTTTTTTGTGCTTCATTGCTATTGCATTCTAATGCACTTTGTTCTGAAACTTGAGAGCCAATAGCATTTGGATGGTGGAAGTGTAGGGTAATGAATTATTCCAGCTGACTTCCATACCTCACACAGCGTTGGTGTTGTGAGCGACCCATGAAAGCCAAATTAAAAATCAAGGATACTGTCAAACTGTGCAGGTACTCATCTCAGGTACTCCTTTCTCTACCCACATCAATGTTTGAATGCTGTTGTCTGTAAAACCTTCTAAAGCTTGCCATTGTGCATATCATTTCATAGATTTAATGGGGTTTTTTTTTTCCCTGTTCTGTATATGTAGCAGGCTGTTTAGGTGAAATTCAGTGGTTAGAATTGCTTTCGATTGTTTAAAGTGGGTTAACCATTCTTAAGTGAAAGTCACAATAGCTTAAATTAGTGCTGAGGATAGAATTCATTTTTGCCAAGAATTTGTAATGCAGAGCTACACTTGGCTCATGTTATACCAAAGGCACAAGAATCGCTTTATACTATTTTGTATGTTCATCTAGAAGGTATTTTGCAGTACCTGACTCATCTGGATTTTTTTTCCCCTCCAATCCAAAGAGTGCTTTTGGAGGAAAAAAAACAGCATGAAATGGCTACTTATTTCAGCATTAAGTGAATCTTTACGAATCTTACTTGTTCATGTAACATGTCTGAAGGCCTTGCTTATTTGAGAGCCCAAGTGTTTACAATTTGTCTGAGCTTGGCCTGCAGGAGGGCTCTGTAATGTAGAGATACCATGTGCTCTTTCTCCATGAGTTGTCTTAACTGGTTGCTTTCTGAACATTTGTACACATCAGGAGATGCCAGGAAAGAAGATGAAGATTCGCCTGCCCTGACCCTGAAATTCTGCTGCTTAAACAAGGTGAACCAGTGATGTAATGAACTAGAAAAACACCAGTGAGATACACCAATGTAAAATAGGTATCCCTACCCTTTAAAGGCTCCTTTTGTTCATAATGCTGCAAACACCACTATGAAGTACTCAGTTAGGTTCAGTTCTGTTAACCAAACTATACAGCTTTGTTTCCAATATAAAGATACTATTCCCGGCTTATCGATTTTGTAAACATTTGTAGTGTTCTCCCCAGACTAACTTCACACTGATCTCTTCCCTTTTGTATAAGGTGCATAGAGCACCTCCACCTGTAAGGGGTTGACCTTTTTTGTGTTGAGATTTAAAAGCCTGTATATTTTGTGTCATGAATAAAAGTACAAAACTTCTTAAGTGTTTTTTTTTCTTCTTCAAGCACTGTGCATATTAGATATACAATTTATTCAAAATAATGTAGGAATTACACAATTCTATTATATTTCAGGTTTCACTAATTCAAGTTTACAGATCTTACTGTATTGAGTATTTGTTTCCCTAGAGGAGCTTAGTAGTAGCTTAAATACAGTACAAAAGTAAAGAACTTTTTGAGTTTTTTTTTTTTTTTTGAGAAAAAAAGGGGGGGGCAGTGGGCACACGTCAAAGGCGTTGATATGGTGGCTGCATTTTACTGGTCAGTACAAAATTCAATAGATTTCTATGTTGTAAAGGCACTTGGAATAAGAGTGTGTGGTATCAAGCCAGTCCTGCATCTTTGGCCATGCCATAAAATATTCCTTTCTGTCCTATAAGATTTGTTGGAGTGTCAAATTCTGCTATTTGTCCCTTGTCCAATACGAGGATTCTGGGGAGAGAGGGGGGAGAAATAGCAGTCATTAGCAGTAAAACCATATAATCCAGCGAACATGACAACACTATTGCTAGCTATCTTTGAGATTTGATTCTAACTTCAGTAAAATGAAGTAGGGGGAAAAAAAGACAATGGTCAGAAGTAGAGGGAAGTTGTTGCTATCAGTGTCTACTAGGCTGCTACATTTTAAATGTGATTATCATAGATGTGAAATGTAATCTTTTTGGTCTAAATCGCAAGAATGTGGGAAAACACGACTGAAGACATTAAATGCTGTGAATCCCAAAAAAACATCTGAAGGGGTGAAAAGAGCAGGATGAGGGCTTTTAACCTGGTGTAGTCCATGATGGTGTTGAGCCTGTGCGCAATTGTGAAGACTGTGCAGTCTTCAAACTGTGTACGGATAGTGGACTGGATCAGGTCATCCGTCTCAAGATCAATGGCTGCTGTAGCTTCATCCAGGATAAGGATCCTGGTTTTTCTCAGGAGGGCTCGAGCCAAACAAACCAGCTGTCTTTGGCCCACACTGTCAAACGAAAAGTTTTTACCCTTCCCTTTCAAATATGATCTTTTAAATCTTAGGGGTAAAACTGAATACTGTAGAAGTTACCTGAGATTTTCTCCACCTTCTGTACATGTTAGGTCCAGTTTAGCGGCATGGTTGTTAACAAACTTCTTCAAGTGAGACAGCTCTAAAGCTTTCCAGACCTCTTCGTTGCTGTAGCTATCAAAAGGATCGAGGTTCATCCGCAAACTTCCTGAAAAGAGGACGGGTTCCTGCAATAAAAACATGGAACCAGGTCACATTATGCATGAATGAATTGCTGAAACATCAAAAAATGCTCTTGGGGACAATGTTTCACTAAGGGCGCTTTTCCATCACACCAGGTTCGGTACTTCCATAAAGTGCCGAAAGTATGGTACTACTTTTGTGCAGATTCTAACAGGTTTGGATGCTGTTCAACCAAATAGTTACTTCAGCATTAGTTCTAATACAAGAACTCATGACCATAGGTGGAAATTAGCGGGAGAACATTTCAAACTGGTTTTTAAGAAGCACTTCTTTATGCAGTCTGTCGTTAGAGTATAGACTAGTCTTCCTGATAATGTAGTGCAAGCTGAATACTTGGGTTCCTTTAAATCAGAGCTAGATAAGATTGTAACAAGTCTGAGCTATTAAGTTCTCCCCAAGTGAGCTTGATGGGCCGAATGGCTTCCTCTCGTTTGCATAGTTCTTATGTTCTTATGATTCACTGTTAAAGACAAGCTGTCCATGAGCAAGTGTAGCTAATCAAGCGGTAACAATGTAAATGTTTTATGCCACTTAGCAAAGCTTACGCAGCACACTGCTACCTATTTATAAAGGAATCACTCAAAAAGCTGAACCACATTTAGATGACTGCTTCCAACAGTTACTGACCTGTCACACAGTACTACGGAGCCATGCTGACCCAGGCATACTGCTCGTTTTTGGAATTATCATACCATATTATTGGTGTTTCACGCTATATTTTCATGAATATATGGTATATTTTTATATTTATGTATATGCTATAAGATCGACAGGGGGATAGGTGCGGCGTCAGCAGCGATGTCTGTCATGGTGAAGGAGGAGCTCAGCCAAAAGCTCTCGATTTACCAGACGATCTACGTTCCTACCCTCACTTATGGTCACGAGCTGTGGGTAGTGACTGAAAGAACAAGATCACGAGTACAAGCGGCCGAAATGAGTTTCCTCCACAGGGTGGCTGAGCTCTCCCTTAGAGATAGGGTGAGGAGCTCGGTCATTCGGGAGAGACTCAGAGTAGAGCCGCTGCTCCTCTGCATTGAGAGGAGTCAGATGAGGTGGCTCGGGCATCTGGTCAGGATGCCTCCTGGACGCCTGGTGAGGTGTTCCGGGCATGTCCCACTGGGAGAAGGACGCGGAAAAGACCCAGGACTGTGTCTCTCGGCTGACCTGGGAACACCTCCGAATTCCCCCAGAGGAGCTGGAGGAAGTGGCCGGGGAGAGGGAAGCCTGGGTTTCCCTGCTGAGACTGCTGCCCCCGCAACCCGACCTCGGATAACTGGAAGCTGATGGATGGATGGATGAAGAATTCCAGAATTCTTTTCCTACTTCAGCCATTATTATGTAGGCATAGTAGTGTATTTTGGCCCATTGTATTACTATAAAAGCCAGGTACACATTCTCATGGTGTTTAGTAGACAATATGGTTTTCATCCATAATGGATATTTCTCTAGATCCTGGCACAGAAAGCCCAAAGCCAAATCCTACCACCACCATGACTGTTGGTATGAGGTTCTTACTGTGGAACGCAGGGTGTGGTTTTCACCAGTCATAACATAGCTAACAATACTTTCAGCCCTTTTTCCTGGAGATCTTAAGTAATTATGAGTATTTGTGTATGTGATGACGACTTGTGTTTCACAGTAAAAACCAAAGGTGGTCAGACCTGTATAGCCTAATTGTTTTGAGCAGTAACTGATACCCACAGATATCTATTTTGGTTAACTGGGAATGGCTTGTCTTTTTCCCCCCACACACATGAAAACTGCATAGTCACTGCACACCAACTACACACCATATAAATCACAGGAACAAGTCATTTTTTCCCTCTCAGACTTCCTGAATGTACCTCTGCAATTGCACAAAATGATCCGAGATTAACATAAAGTACAAAACTGCTGAAAATAGGAGCAAATACATTCTCAATCTGCTTTATATAACCTAGTTCTGATTTATTTTTCACTCCACTGATTTAAAATTCCCGATTTCTTTACATCAGAAGTTTCCTGAAGATCTTCTGCCAAACACTAGAACAGAGAAATAGCAAGAGAACAATGGATTTTAGTCCATAATAATATATATATTGTGTGTTAAATTCTGGAGGTTTAAGAAGACAGAGTCACAAAACGGACACATGAAAAGGGTGCAAACCGACAGACACACCTGAGGTATGATGGTGAGCTTAGACCGAAGGTCATGCAATCCAATTTCAGAGACCTTCACCCCATCAATGGTGATTTCTCCACTGGCTGCTTCTATCAAGCGGAACAGGCAGAGGGTCATCGAAGACTTCCCCGCTCCTGTTCTTCCCACAATGCCGATCTGAGGTTAAAAGACGGATGCATGTCGAAATGACCATGGTGAAATGCAGCTGTAATTATCAATTTACACTTTAACCTTTTCACCTTGTAGTCCTCCAGGTTTTCCTATTCATGGTGAAAGCCATACCTACTTCATACGTCATGAATAATGACTGTAAACGATGCATTCGTGAGTACAAATATGAACTTTTTAAGCAGTGTTTGTGCAGCTACCCTGCATTACCTACAGCATGCAGGGGCAATTATGTTCTGATGAATGTCAAATGCATCAGGGGGGGCATTTCTAATGATTATTGTCCGATGAAAGCCACAATAATAGATTGCATTTTCAAAAAAGGGGATGATGTATACAGAAATCAATAGAACTAGTGCGTGGGTCATTATAGACACGGCCCATAGATGGGCTTTTGCCCATGTCTGACCTTGAGTGACTGTCTTTGAAAGTCTAACCTGGCGACACTAAAGCTGACTTTGACAGCTCTAGGCTTGTTGTGTCGTATGCCTTTGCACTCCGGTCTGTTGCTCCCAGAACAAGCAAAGCTCACCTTCTCTCCACCCTTAACGCTGAGTGTGAGGTTCCTCAGCACAAGGTCCAGGCCTTCCCGATACCTCACGCTGTAGTCGTGGAACTCCACTTTGCCCGTCTGGGGCCATTCTGTGGGGGGCTTCTTCTCCATTACCTCCCAGGGTGCCTGTATAACCATCATATGCCATCATATGCCAACACACTACTGTTGGTGAAGCTGCACTGCACATAAGCTGTGGCTCGGATCATGTGACAAAGGGGAATACTGGCACTATATCATTACTGCTATCTCTGTTGAAGTTTAATTGTGTGTATATATAATGGTCGGTTGTAAACCAAGCTGAAAAGTGTTACATTATTTATAAATAAATTCCTTGCATCCAAACTATGGTAAATATTCTTCTATGGGGTTTAATTTCGTAAATCAATCATTTATTCACGTATTCATGAAAGGCTGGCCCACCTCTGTTTCTGTCTCTGCATACTCCTTCACTCTTTCTACTGCTACAATGTTGCTCTCCAAATCAGAGGACATCCTGACCATCCAGTTCAAAGACATGGTCACCTACCACCAAACAGTGGATATAAAGCATGGAAAAGATGGGCATAATGAACAAAATTAATACTATATTCAGACACAGACGCAAATGTAGAACTAGGCCTGAACGATACAAGATCTCCATTTCCTCACGATATTACGGTGTCTCTCAATAATCAAGGCTTTAGATGATGAGTGAAACATTTGTCCAGACGCCAGTTTTTCAGTAGTATACGGATGTTTACTTATGCCCACAATTTACATTAGTAGTCCATTTAAAATATTAATGAGATGCATATTGAGACACCCATAGGTTAGTAATCTGAATAAATTCAGCGTATACTTTTGTTTATTTAATTCAGTTAGCGGCGCATGCCACATACTACTGTTATGGTAAATCATGAAAGTGATAGGCTCTGAAGTGGCGGTGAAAAAAGGGACTATTTTTAAAATCTTTTATTAGAAAAGCATCCATAGCATCTTCTGAAAAAGTAGATATCGTGGATAAACAAGGTTAAAAAGACACTAGTGTTGTGGCAAGTCCCACACTTTTATTAAACAGAAGGATGTGCCGAATTTATACAGATTACTAAAATCTTACCTATACTACTTATCCTCTTACTAAGTCATGGGTGTAAGTAAACATCTGTATAGTGCGGAAAAACGGTTTTTGGACAAATTCGGCCCGTCATCTAAAGTCCTGGTGATTATTGCGCATGCGCCCTACAATCTCAACAAAAGCGAGATCTGATATCGTGCAGCCTTACAGAACATGCAAAAGTATGAACCTCTATCTGGACATGCAAACGAGCTTGCATGCTGATCAGTTTTGCTCACCTGCAATGCATATGAGACAGAAAATCCTACAAGCCCCGGTTCTAAGCTGTTTCTGTCAACCACAGCAAACAGCGCCGCAAAGAGCACAATGCAGTTTCCAATAAATTCAATTCGGACACCCAACCATCTGTGTACATTGAAAACAAATTAATAATATTATTCAGAAACACGAGGCAGATATTTTCATCATTCCAGTGCCTGCTGACTGTTTAGTTATATACCTACCTGTTGGCAACAATACCAGGATAGTAACTTTTTTGGTTTTCATCCACCTTCATGTCACTTATCTGTATGAAGGCACTGTGCCTCCCAAATGCACGGATCACACTAGTTCCAGTGATGGTTTCAGAAAAGTGAGAGTATATCGGAGACCTACTGACAGACTCCAACCGCTTCAGCTGCCGTGATGTGGCCACATAAAATCTCTATGGAAGGAAAATATGAAAATTACAATTGAACCATATATTATTACAAAAACGTGTCAATTGGGGGAGATTCAGAAAACAGCTGCATCTTAATTTAAATAATTTACATTGTGAACTGATCTTATTTGACATGTAGCCATTAAAACTTTGCAAAATGCTTTATGTATCAAACCCCCACATTTCAAACAACCAGTTATTACATATTATTATATTTTTATGATGGATTTTTTCCCCTCTAAATACCAAACAAAAGTTTCATGTTATTATTACTTAATTCTGTCTTAATGTTGTAGTGTATGGTTTGGGTTTCTTAATATTTTAACATATAAGCAATACATTGTCCAGTCATAAATGTAAATAACTAAATATCTTTTAACACTAACAGTTATTCAGAATACCACCCTTTACTACAAAAAGAAATAAGCCCACAAATAGCGGTTTATGCAATCATGCAAAGATAAAGCACAAAAGGTTAAAGGATTGAAAGAATGAAATGTAAGTGACAAAAGGGTTAGTTAATAGAATGACATTTTCAATTTATGGGGTGACAGCAAGAATAGAGTATAGAGGGGTAAAATGGATCCCTGTATATCTACGTTATTAGAATCCCAAAACCAGAATGACAATGTTCTGACATGATGAGCATGCTTCTAACCACGATAGAAGCTTCTATCCACATGTCTGCATTCTATTCTGATGATCCAGTTGAAGGTGGGACTGCAAATCAGCAAACGTAGTATATAAATAAATGTGCACCGGAGTGTTTACCAGTTGTGATTATCCTGCTCTTGGAGGAAGTGGAGCTGGTTTTGAGTCAGTTAGTGAAAATAGCTTTAATATATGCATTAGCTGCATCATTAATAGTTTTATTAGATGTTTTAGAAACTTCTATCTGTAACGTAAATTAATGGTGGAGCACCATTAGGCAAAATTTTTAAATTATCATCATGTTGATCTATTAGAATTACCAAACAAAATCCATAAAAGATTAAATCTTAAACCCTTTGGCGGTACTAAATAAATAAATAATGATGATATGCAGATTAAAACCAGCAGATCCATATACCTCCTACATTGATACGTCTAAAACAAAATTTCCAAGTGAAGAGCAAATTTCCAAAGCTCACTCAGTCCATTTTTGTTGTATTTGAGATGTTATTGCAAGTGACCTAAAGCTCAGCCATCATATGTTGGGGCATTTTGGGAACCAAACTCACTCATTCCTTGTGCAATCCAATGAAAATCCTTTGTTAAATTTCCAAAACTACGTCTCCAGAGATTTTCTTGAAAACATCCCATGGACTGAGTGAGTTTTGGAAATTTGCTTTTCAGCTATTGATCTGTTCCCTTATGCAAAGGTTTTCTACTTATAATCACATTTTTAGTGAATGGATTTCCAAGATTACTACAGAGAAATAGTTCAGTAAATGCCAGAAAGATTGCTACTTAATTAATGGATTTCCTTATTGATGAAATGCGATGGGACTGCAGTCCCTACAAGCCAAAGAATGACTGATTGGTTAGCCGAGTAAACAAGTGGAGGCTCGGAACCACTAAAAATGACTGCCGTGACAACTGTAAGATATTAGTATGTGATTCAGAAGGAGACAACTTGTTACAGAACAAATGGGTAAAGGTGTTGACTAATTTCCTGTCGGACTAATGAAATAAACTCATATATTCCTCAGAAAGAAATATCTAGTTGATTTGAAAAATCTAAGTAGATAATAACAAAGAAAAACAAAACTGCCATAAACACTCCTTAATGGAGCATACTGCTGTTCTTTAGTATCCACCTGCTTCAATACTTTTCATATTTAAATTTAGTGTGATCACACTGATGACAGTAATACTAAGGGTCAATCACGACAAAATAATCAATACTGTTTTTGAGAAGGAAAAGACAATGTCCAGTAGCCGTCCCTTTCGTGGAATACAAATTAAGTCACAGATGACTTTTCTGTGACCACAGTCATTTTCTCGTTATTTTATCAAGCCTGTCCAGGTGGTGCGTTATCAAAGAACAGCCATGAGTAACCAAGGAGTTAGCATCTAAATGACCAAACCACATAGCAACTACAACACTAGGACAGCAGTGATAAACTACGACAACACAACACGGGGCATGCTGTATTAATGAGTTAGCCGACAATCCTATTTACCTGGACCCACCAATAGAACAGCATTAACGGCACTATCACTATGAAGAAAATAGGGGTGAGGGCAGTGCATATGAACAGCACGGTTGCTGTGTACCAGAAAGTGCGCATCCAAATATCAATATTCTCTGGAATGAGACAATCTATTGTGTCCACATCTTTGCTGAAGCGGTTCAAAACTCTCCCTGAGGGAGTTGCTTCAAAAAAAGCCTGCGGGGCCCTCAGGATGGCGTGGAGCATGTTGTGGTGGATGACGCGGGCCGCCCTCAGCATGCTGTAGGCCCGGCTGTGTATAGCGATGCCCAGAAGCAGCACACCTGTGTCGTGGCACAACACAACAGAACGGTGGTGTTAATTCACCGGCGAGGGACCTCGCGTCGAAAAAAACCCGCCGGCTTCTGGGTGGTCTGAGGCATGCAGACGTTCGGCCCACCGCCGTCCGAGAGACGCTATAGCAGGGATCTCCAACTCCGGTCCTGGAGAGCTCCTATCCAGTAGGTTTTCTATCCTACCTGGCTTCTGATGAGACACACACGCTCCTGGTATTTACCTGAGAACAGGTGTGGTTCATCAGAAGCCAAGTAGGATAGAAAACCTACTGGACGGTAGCTCTCCAGGACCGGAGTTGGTGACCCCTGCGCTATAGTCTCCAGAAGGTGGAGTTACAGAACTCCGCCACAAGGGGGGGTTGTGCTGATTGTTTTTTTAGTACCCACTTGATAAAGGTTGCTGCATGATATAAAATGCGATTAATTGAATGGCAAACTTTGAATATATGCAGTACACACAAGAAAAGTAATCTAATATGCCATGGAAGAGAGCAGTACCTCTGACTGGAAGGAACATGTACAACTGTAAGAAGACTGGCAAGGCTTTTTTCATAGTAGTATCTTTGTGTCCCGTCTTGTACATTGGCAGTACCTTCTATAACCGATTATTTATGGCAGGGTCTACCCTAGAGAGCAAGGGCCACAAGGGATCATGCATGCACACACATGCATGCACGCATGAAAACACACACTCACACACACGGTCATGTAATCATACTTTTTTGGGGCCATTCATTCATTGCTTGGGAAAAATGCTAATGCGAACTATAACAACCTTAAGCCCTACCCAGCCCTAACCATAACCATAAGTAACCAACCAAAAGCTTAGCATTTTTAGTTTTTTCGTTACAGCCACAGATTTTTATAAAATAGTTTTCCCATAAGGTAAAAAAAAAAAAAACGGATATTCATTAGGTTGTAGGGACATTTGGTCCTTGCAAGGTAAGGTATCCCTGGACACACACACGGACACACACACACACACACGGCATGTTGGAAACTCTATGGCAGCTACAACAAATTTTGTGAACTGTGGTATGATACCAGAGTACTGAGAGAACCCAGTGGAAACATGGTCAGAGGCTGTACAGTACATGCAACCCAATGTCAGTCCACACTGTCCTTCCCTTTTCCTCTTTCAGAAAATGGTCAACTCAGGTTAAAAAAGGAAAACACGAAAACAACACACTTCCACAACAGATCACCAATAGGGGTCAGCAGAACACAGCTGTCGCACCATCTGATTCTTAACAAAAGAAAACTGATCATTAAGAGTCCATTATTTTAATCTACAACTGTGAAATACAATGAAAACCCCTGGTCAGTAACAATTCTTAACTGAATGTTTTCTACCCAGTAAGTTTTGATATTACTACACTTGGATAATACTATCAAGTAACATAGGGCCAAATATTTCAATTTCTAGAAGTTTAATTTCAACAATTCATTTTTAATGTCACGGGAATTAAACATATTTTACCCTAAATCCTTTTCAGAGAAGGTTTTGGAAACATTACAATGAAATTATACGTGTTGGACACTAAGTTCCTAATAAGATAAATATTTGCCGCATTAAAAAAAAAAAAGAGGCCTGGTTTGGGCAGACAAACTCCTGACCTTTAAAGTCCCACGGGATTGGATACATTACAGCCAGGCTGTGTGCGTGTGAAAATAAACCAGAGTGAGAAGGCAGGAAATGGACATGCATAGGGAGGAGAGGAGGGGAAATGAATCCACTGTAACTAGGAGGCAGACTAGATGGAGAGGGGTGGGGGCAGCAGCGAAAACAGGAACATGAAAGACATGGAAAGTCCCAAATCGAAACAGTCCAGAAAATTGGCACAGTGTTCGGACGCATGCATTTTATCACTGTTCCTCTGCTGATGAGGGAAGAAACACAAGCAGACAATGCACAGGGGAGAGTTTGTGCGCGTAAGTAATACCTGAACAAAGAAGTAAATGAGAGCCAGGGGCACTATGACCACTGTGAAAATGGGCGTGCTGGAAACAATCACGATCACGGTGGACAGGGAGGCAAAGAACGTGCCCAGGAACATGAGGACAGTGGAGGGCAGCACCTCATCAATCACGTATATGTCCTTGGAGAAGCGGTTTATAATGCGCCCTAAGGGGGTGGTGTCAAAGAACGACTGGGGCGTATGAAATTTGTTCTCTAGCAGGGCAGAGTGCAGGTTTCTGGCCGCGCCAATGCCGCCCAGGTTGAGTGTAAAGGATGAAATCGCTACCAGGATGCCTGTGTTAGAGAGACCACAACAACAAACAGGAGAGCGGTGAGAGCACAGTGCTGGGGGGGGGGGCAGCTTGTCATAGTGGCGGGGGTGCACATTTCCAAGGCACAGGAGTCTCCTTTACATTTACACACCACCAGAGTTGGGTAATTCAGGTCCAGAGAGTAAGAATCCAGTTCAAGATTTTGTTTCAACCAACCAGTTGAGCATAAAGAGTCAATCATAGAGTGCTCAACTGGGTGGTTGAAACAAAACCCCAGTCTGGACTTTTACTCTCTATACCTGAAGTACCCTACTCTGCAAATCGCACATCAGCACCATGGGAATTCCACTGCTCCAATAAATTATGCTTCACTGAAAAAGGTTAATACAAGGAAAAACCACTGTCAACACAAGGAGGTGCATCAAGGAGAACATCTACCTGCAAAGTGATAAATAACTGAGGATTCACAGAACTGTTTGATGTCAACAGCGCTGCTTGATGCGGAATTTACCAAAGGGAGTATTAAACACACATGATCATTCTGGTCGCCCTCACTTACAGGAGGAAATGTTGAGCGCAAGTTGGCCTGGGCGTGGCTCAGCCACTTACCCTGGGAGAGGCCCAGCACTGCGTACACTCCCACCCGCATGTCTCTGGAGGCGTCCGTATTGTTCTTCCGGGCGTCGTTGGTCCACTGGCTCAGCCAGATATTGGCCCCGACAGCTGCTGCGTTCTGGCATCCATACAGGAAGCAGATGAAGAGGGACAGCAGTGGCCCCACAGCCTTGATGTACTCCAAGAACACCTTGAACTTCACCTGGACATGATGGGGGCAGAGGAAGGGGCAGAGTCAGCATCTAGCTTCATAGCTTCTCTCAAGAAGTTTACTTTAAACTCGCTGCTTTTTTTTTTAGCATAATGTCATGCCAAATATATCCTGCACATCACTTCAGCTATCAAAGACTATCGATATAAATTTTAAGCCAAAAAACCTAGCTTAATATCTTCAGAGACTTATAAAAGCTCTCCAAACCAAGCATTTTACATAAAATGCACCCTGCATTGATTTTTAGTTTAGTTTTTGATTCATCATACTATTGTTACTATTCAGCAGCAACATCACACAAAAGATCCTTGAAGTAAATATTTAAGTTTTTTCCCTTTATGTTGTCGAAACCATAGAATAAACGGGATTATACAGACCAGGAAATATGGTCTTTTGACAAACACAGTAGCAGATCTGTTTTAACTTAGGAACTTATGCTTGTTGTGTGGAGAGAATAATTGAAGGAAACACCTCTTATCCTTTTTTAAACAAAAAGCCAAGGAAAGGACAAAGTAAATACTGAAAAGAGAGGGTAGTGTGTGTGCAGTCTGCATGTCCTGCTGCCTTTGTGTTTCAAGGTTTACTTTGGAGCACTAGTGCCATACAAAAGCAAGCCACAGATCCTGCTCCCCTGGCTCTGTAATGTAACGAGCGGCCTACCCTGCCCATCTCCGCCTGGATCAGCTTCTCCGTCCATTCAAACTGCAGATCCTGCACCCCTGGCTCTGTAATGTAGCGAGCGGCCTACCCTGCCCATCTCCGCCTGGATCAGCTTCTCCGTCCATTCAAACTGCAGATCCTGCACCCCTGGCT
>JABFDZ020000097.1:17780282-17796529 GCA_019775955.2 Pollimyrus isidori
CCCCCCCCCCCCGCCCCCCCCCCGCCCCCCCCCCCCCCCCCCCCCCCCCCCCCCCCCCACCACATGGACCTGCAGTTGTGTTCTTTCTATCCACACTGTCGAGGTCCAACTCATCGTGACTCAGGAAATACTGAATACGCTTCAGAGAGACACTGGCCTAGGCCAGACGTGGGAGACATGAATGACACAGTCACAATGACGGAAGCTCTTCTTGACAGAAGTAAATAAACCCACTAATCTCTCTTAGACTAGGAGCCTTTTTTGAGCATGTGAGCGCAACGTCAGGTCTGGGGCTGCCCAGGATGCCAATATCAGGCTGACAAAGTAAGCGGTTCACTGGAGAGGCCTCTTAAGTGGAGTCATTAAAACAAACAGCCAAATGGGCTGAACTTAAGCCAGCCACCCCCCATTAAACTAGTGGCACTGAAGGTTACTGAATTCCTACACTGGGACCTGGAAGCCTCCTAGCTATCATAGTATTAGCAAACTTTTGTGTTTAAAATGAGTAAAAGGAATTTCTAAAAAGAAGACATTTAACATTAGTGTGAACGTTCCATGTGTCCACAATGAAACGAAGAAAGAAACGTCTGCTAGATAAAGAAAATGTAAATGTAGCAACTGACGCAGACATTAGCACGGTGAAAATGTAATAAGTTAATTTAAATTTTATTCTTGGTTTAAAGACTTGATCTGTGGAAGTTTTTTTTGGACAAAATGCTTTAGCTGTGGGAAAAGAGGAGTAATGTGGAGTATTAGGGATGAGGGCAGAGTGTGTTCACCTGTACGACGCTGCTGATGACCTGCGGCAGCATGTTGAGGGGGAACCTCAGGATGTTGAACAAAGCCAGGGACACAAAGGCCTTCTCTGCATCCAGGACATTGTTTTCATCCACCATCACATAAACTGCAAATGTTGTCAAGGCAACCTGAAATCATGCATGAAAGAAAGTGTTTCTGTTATTAAGAACATAAGAACTATACAAACGAGAGGAGGCCATTCGCCCCATCAAGCTCGCTTGGGGACAACTTAACTAATAGCTCAGAGTTTTTAAAATCTTATCTAGCTCTGATTTAAAGGAACCCAAGGATTCAGCTTGCACTACCTTATCAGGAAGACTATTCCATACTCTAACTACACGCTGCGTAAAGAAGTGCTTCTTTAAATCCAGTTTCAAATGTTCTCCCGCTAATTTCCATTATTGTCGCAAAACAGACTAAACCAGACAGAAAACAAATACCTGGCAATTATTTGGTGCTATCAAGTTGAAGTCAACAATCTGGTAATAACCTGACTTACTAAATTCAGCATAAAGTTATACTAGAAATGACTTTGTCAAGAACACAGTTTATCAGATTGATTAGTGTAAATGTGGGACCAGGTGAGACTTTGTGAAAATTAACGAAAGTTTGCAAATCAGTTTGGATGGAATGCATCAAACCTTTTAATTTATTCAAGGAAATATCCAAATAAGCTACGCAGATAGATAATATCCATTGTAATAAAATAAAGAATTCTCCCTGCAGTTTAAATTATAATAAATGTTTGATAATTTACTTGCAAATTTAAAACTAGTGTAAATTATTTTGTACATGCCCATTTGCTGTTGAGATCTTATTTCTGGCCCATAACTTTGATGAGATTTGAAATTCTCCTGGTTTGTTACCAGTGAGTGCTCTTCTTGGTTATGGAATGCAACATATACATTTCCAGTTACCAGATTAAGGTAAATTCATCCCAGCTTGTGGAATAACCATTTTTCTATTCCCTATTTTATGAGCCAACCCAAGGCTGCATGTCAAATAAAGCACTATAACTACTGAAACTTCTCAGAGTCACGTCTCCATTCTCTAGCCACACAGATACATGTAGCAGGTGGCAGCAGCGGCCCTAATGGTTAGCGATGTGCACCTAGTCGGCAAAGTACCACTGAGGTACCCCGAGAAAGGTGCTGCATCCAAGAAGCAAATGAGCTGCTCCCTGCTGTCATGATGTCACATATACGGGTTAAATGCAGAGGACCCATTTAATTGCTGTGCACTATGTGCTATGCTGTTAGCTATACCAGAAAAGGAGCACT
Source organism: Pollimyrus isidori (assembly GCA_019775955.2). Lineage (NCBI taxonomy): Eukaryota > Metazoa > Chordata > Actinopteri > Osteoglossiformes > Mormyridae > Pollimyrus > Pollimyrus isidori. Next base: position 17,782,361 of record JABFDZ020000097.1, read on the forward strand.
GGTCCAGGCCACAGTAGACACAGCGCCAAGGTAAGCCATCTTGCGCAACACATGGAGCTCCTTCTGCCGAATATCCAGAACCTTCTCTTTGAAGGAGTTCTCCCACGCGTAGAGCTTCAGCACCTTGATGCCATTCAGGATCTCATTCATGAGCTTGATGCGCGAGTCTTTGTACTGCATCTGCTCCACCTGGAATGTGAAAAACATGGTTGGTAGCCAACATATTTCTGTGCCATCCATGCTTACCACAGAGCATTTCACTCCAGATGTTGCCAGATGTCATCAAAATTATTGCTACATTTATCATTGTTATGCTACCAGAAATGTTACTATATTTCTCACAGAAGCTCTTTGGACACTTGCTTTTAATTCTATAAAAATGTTTAAAATTTCTTGGTTTCATAACAGACATGAGCATTTTTTATCGAATTAAGCAAGCATCCCAAGACAATGTGGTCTCACATTGGGTTTCAACAGGAAGATAAATAAAATCCACTAAGATCAGATGAACACTGAACTTGCTATAATTAACAACAGACATGAGAAGGATTTAAAATTTTATTAAATTTTTAAAACCTGAAATGCTCTAGTCTTCACGGCAATGGCTGCATTGAGGGGGATCAACAGTATCATCACTGCCACACCAGCGAGGACAGAGGGACCCAAATTCTACTCAGCAAAAGAGAATAAGCACGTCAGTGTTCTGTGTCAAATTCACACGACTTTTGATGTAATAACAGAATGAAGCTGACTGGACACGTGAAAACATCGCAACAGCCCGGTGCTAAAATATTAATAGCTACTGTATAAACCCATGAATCATTTATTTCCTTTCCATGTTTTAAGGTGTAGTGCTGTAGACATTAGAAGATTAGCACTGACAGATAACATGAAGGTAACCTTCGGAGCTGAGGTGAGAAGGAACTTTTTTTTAATGGTATCAACAGCTGCTATACGTAAGCTAGAGGGATTCAAGTGAACACACCTGCCAGAGGAAATACAGAGCCAGAATGATCTGCAGAGGAGCAGACCACAGCATGTTCAGGAAGGTGGTGAGGTCCATGAAGCGCTGAGCATCCACTGACATCAGGTTGACAATCTCCCCGACAGTTGAGGAGCGTTTGGCCGCATTCGTGATCACAAGAGACTAAAGGTAACAAAAAGTGATGAGTTGATACTAGCGATGGGCCGATCCACATTTTGTCCAGTTCCGATCTGATTCCAATAAACAACTGCTGATACCGATACAGATTCCGACACAAGAGCTCTTTTTACTTTGTCATACTTTATTTTTTAAGCTAGTAAATGCAGATGGAAAAATGTATGACAAAAAATATTTAATTAGGATACTACAAACATACATAACGTACTGTGACACCTCGTTTGTTTTAAGCGTTTTTGAGGCATTTGCAGTTCAATATGAATATATTCAAAGCAAGTGTACAGAAGTGACGAATCCTTAAAATTTTAACACATTTTTTCTCCCTTTGGCATCCATAAAATAGATTAGATTTAATTACATTAACTTTTTTGATCCCAGAGGGAAATTATTCCTGCCTCCATCACTTTTATTTTCTCTGGCTGCATCCTCACTACAGTTTCAGTCTCTATTGCCCGTAAGCACCTGACAGATTTCTCCTTCTTTGGATTAATTCCATAAATCACTAGTGAAAGCCAATGGCGTTAGTATTCACCATACCAACAGACGGCCTGCTTCCACCAGACAGAACAGGGGATGAGGCCTCCTGCTCCCTTGGCCTCATCATCCTAATCACTACCTTCTCTGCTGTTAATCTGATTTCACACTAAGGTAGAGTTAAGTTTAAACTGGTCACACTCCATTGAGATTCTATTGCAATTATCTTTCTTAGGATCTCAAACCTAAACTGCTCCATGTTATCTCATTACTTCTTAATACTCCTCACAGGCAGCAGAAGGAATCATGAACCTTTTTCCATTTACAGAATTTTTACCTGTAACCCACGAAGTCCAACACTGAAAACAATCTATCCAAAAGGGCCTAGTTACCTACTAAATTATCATCTAAGTTCCTGTTCAGTTCCCCTGTGCTTGACTCCCTGGCCCTAGAAGATCCTCATTTGATGACACAGCCAAACCCATCTTTCGAAACTAATCTAGTATCTGGCATCATTATATGAATCATAGCACATTGAACTGTCATCTTGAATAATAAGGCACGGATGTTGCAATATTTTCAAAGGCATTCAACTAGGACATCATGATATAACTTAGGAGAATGGGCACGGCCACTAAACCCCAAAAAGTCTCACCCTCCACCCACCTTCCTGTAGATGGCGCCAACGATGGCAGTCCGCAGTCTCATCCCAGTGACAAAGCAGTACTGAAAGTGTTGGTGCAGAATAAGGGTCTGCAGCAGGGCGCAGATGAACATCAGGAAGGCAAGCGCATATCCCCACCAAGACGGGACACCCTCCTTCTGATTGCCAATGAAGGAAATCAGCATGCTGCCAAAAGAAAACCATGACACGGTTCACCTCTGGAACCCGGGGAGGAAGCACTGCATGTCTGACACTTTACAAACCAAATGAGTTTAACCAGAAGTGCAAATCATCACTGAATCGCTTCTTTAAGACAGACCATTGCGGTATTTAGAAGCTACAGCATCATAGTATGTGTATTTATTACATCCATTCAAATGATGTCAGCTTTGGTCGGTCACAAGTTAAAAAAGGCACTGTCGCTTTGGTGATTTGACACTTATATTTTGCATAAAAAAATGTGCATCCCTCTTAATCAGAAATAGACCAAACCAACATGCAAAAGATAAGACACTAAGCCCTGATGCCCTGTGCGTCAAAATACTCAACGCTTGCAATGCTGTCATGGCTGTCAGGCAGATCTCGCGTCCATTCCATTCATCGTGTGTACCTAGATGTGGAATTACGCGAGATGCAGTACTACCAAAAAAAAATTGGGGCAGTATGTTTTGTCATGGGACCGTGTTTATGTGTAGTACAGTTGGCTTTAAAGTAGCATCTGAATTTTTTTTTTGCATGATTGGTCAGAAGATATTGAAATATTTTCCAGGTAGTATTGTGTAAGTCTGTGTACAGTGTCTTTAAAGAGACAGTTTAAGTTCACAACTCATTCTGAACTAAGAAAACCGCGTTTACAAGTGTTTAATGATGCGCTTTCCAGCTGAAATTCGGGAACCTGGGTCCGCATTTATAAAGAATGTTTGTAAATTCTGGCAAGAGAGGAAATATTTATATGAAACTGTACAAAAAAATGCTCTGGACTATTTTTAAATGTGCAAATTTTTACAGGGTTTTGTTTATGTTGTGCCTTTCATAAAAATGAAAAATTTTATTTAAATCTGTGTACCAATGTTTCACACCTATTTTGTTTGTATAAAGCCTTTATAAACAAGGCCTCTACTTCCTGCTTCCGAGTTCTTGTACAGTCTCAACCAGGAACCTTTGTCTGTGTGGCTGTCCGTGTGTGTCCGTGTGTGTGTGTATAAATAATGATGCTTTGCCCGTTTTGCTCGTTAGGCAGCTTATGGAGACTGTCACTGTAAAGCATTTCAGGCCACGACCTCATACAAACAAAAAGAGACTGGAAATGAAGAAAATGAATTAGATGATGTCTCACACTGGCCCCTGGCTGACACAACTTTTAATCCGCTACATTGATGTGAGCTACACACAGAAGTATGAGCAGCAACAGCGCTTGTGTAGTTTAGGCCCTGATCATCAGCATCTGGTGTATTAAATTAGGCCTGCAGGGTGGTAGGCCTCCAGAAGCAGGGTTGGGCCCTGCCTTACATTATCTCATAAAAATGGAACAACAGAGAGAACACTAAAGTTTGGCTTCCTAAGTCGACTGTTCAGCTTACACTCATCTGATTGGAAAACATGTCATACTGTCCCTGCTCTGCGAGTTAAATCACACAAGTCTGGACGTAATTTTCTATAACAGTAATACCTGTGCTGCATGCTGTCTGCAACCCATTTCCAGCTCCCACACCGGTCAGCACAGACAACTTGCTCTCCGCACTGTCACCCAACCCCAAGAGGTGAGGAAATCCCTCAGCATGGCAAGCAGCACCAGGAATCAGCTGCCTGGCTGCAGCGAAAGGGGCTTCCCCCACCGCGTGACTCTCACACGGTCACTCATCAGTGTGGCTGCTATTGGAGAGCTTCTCCTTGCCGACCGCCCTAACTGACCCTAACTGACCTGCCTTGAAGCCACTGGAGAAGTTTTAAATGACTTTACATAACCAGTCACAAAAACAAGTTGACTAAAAACACATAATTTCTTTCAGGTATTACAAATAGTTCTGACTTTTTTTTCCAACTCTTCTCAGACATGTTACGGTTATTTTATTTTTGGCCGATACTTGTATCTTGTAATGCACATACATTCCTTCACCTCACACTGTGCAGCACAGTTGATCGTTTCATTCTAGCGGGAAGATTTATTTCAGACAGTAACCTTGCGCGTGTGCCGATTCTCGATTCCTCCCTGCGTCATGATAGTGGTCCAAGTGTAATTCCAGCTGTAGATGAGCTCCCCGCCTTACACTGGCTCTTACCTGAGAAGCACAGGATTGATGAAGGTGATGAGGTCCTGCAGCAGCTTGTATGCGGAGCCAATGAGAAAGTAGGGGCCAAACGTCCAGAGCAGGCAGCGCAGGAAGGAAGGCTGCCGGACCTCGCCTTTCTCCATCAGCAGAACCTCTGCCTCCGCCGGGGGCTTCTCAACGTGGTTGGCCTCCGTGGTCAATGGGGTCTTAGAGTACGAGGCTTGAGCCTCCCTGTTACAACCAACACAGCAAAAGGAAACCATAAATGAATGGTTTGTTTGTCTATGACCAGTCTCCAGTCTGTTTATGACCAGTCTCCAGTCTGCAGCTCCTCCAGCAAGGCCCCCAGCTCCCTGGGCGCCACAACAGGTGGCTGCCCTTTGTGGCCAGCCTGTGCTCACCCTCAGAGAGCAAAATGGAGGGGGGGGGGATCTCCTCACAGGGAACAATGAAGTGTCTATTTTTTTTCTTAATAAATACTGTACTGCAACAACACTGGTTCTAAATCAGAAAAATATACCCTGAGAATGGGCAGAACAACAGGAAGATTAAAGAAATAGAGAAACAGTGGGGACAGAAATGTTGGATATGCCGGCAACGGCATCACACAGAACGTTTGAAAGAAAAAGAAAAACCTAGCTGGCACTACAATGGTGGCAGCTAGTACTAGCTAACAGACAGGAATCACACAGTGCCCAGACAAGCCCTTCAGACATACATCTACCCAGTGTCGATGCCTTTGCCTGCCCTATTATTTCTACACAGATCCCATCATAGCACTGTGTACCTCAGTGAGGAATTCAGCAGTACAGGTCACAGTGGCACCACTGGTCTGGTGTCCCAGAAAATTAAAGCCCTGTTATTAAAAGACCCATTTCACTGCATTTGAGATTTCCTCAATAGTGAGAACTGGCAATACAGTGCTTCACAAATGGCACTAAAAATATCTACACCCAGTATCTCTTTCCAGTAGGTTTCTCAGCAGAGAACTGCATTAACATGATGAATAAGCACTTTCTGAAGTAATGTTTCTTTTAACACTTGTAAAATGAGATTGCACAATTTCCTGTTCAGCCCAAGGACTGGAAAATGTTATGAATTTCATATTCTTCTACCTGACACCTTATAGAATAGAGAGGCGGGGTAAGGAGCGTGCAGCACACGAAGAACCACCTCAAGGATGGGAACCTGAGTGCGGCTGATGGGCAGCTGATACCTCAGTACCACACGAGCTCGAATGGAATGGAAAAGCGTGGGGTTTTCTCTGGCGGCTGGAGTGCCGACACCTGAACTACTTTAATGTTCCTCATACCTTTGGACTTTGGCCTGCTCCACCTCCCATTCCTTGAGCAGCTTCGGCACGATGACCTCCGAACTGTCCTGCTTGTTTAGGGACCAAAGGTCTTTGTTCTCCAGCGGATTCTTGTAGCCTTTGATAGCCATACTATATACAAAAATGGGGTTTTGCATATCAATACATTTTTCTTAATCCTATGACTGTTCTTGTACATCTACTAAAGTAGATGGCCCTACCATACATTTATACAAGCCTTAAATGTAGTAAATGATGAGTATGTAATGTTAATTGTTGTTTAAAAAGGCATCATTATTTAGTATAATCCGATTGCAGCAGGTAACCTGGGATATTCAGTGGTTATGAAATTACTCTAATTTCTCGATACTCGATTAATCTCAATTTTTGAGACAATAACCTTGTAAACCACCAGAAGGTCATGGTTGAGAGGAAGCCAGCTGAGGATTCTGGGCATGGATTCTATTAAAATAAATAAAAATGGTTAATGAGAATATAATGCAATTAGATGCAATGGAGACAGTGAGGAAACCTGATTCTTCCTTATAAACATCAAAGGGTTTCAAAGGCTTAGATATGAATAATATGCAGTATATGAGGATATTATACAGAAATTATATTACTCAATATTATATAATGTGAAAGTGTATTTCCAAGTGTGATATTTGAATCGGAAACAACTTTTTTGGGCCAACAATTGTTGTTTTGTTTTTTTAAATCTAAAGAACTGCAGCCTGTTCCATTTGCTAGATGCAGTAGCTGCCACAGTCCTGCAGAGCAGCCCCAGTGTGAATACGCAGTTATGACTTGTTTTGTCCCCGGTATGATTATCCACTGCAGTCAGAAGGTGCATGTTCCACGTACGGGGTCCGTGACCACACTGGAGAACAGCGGGGGCTTCTCATTAAAGCAGGATAAAATAAGCTGCACCACAATCAATCCAAAATAAATGTAGAATGTGGTGAACCGCAACTTGTCCTCAACCGTGTTCTATAAGAAAGGAGAAGAAAAAGAAATTAACCTCGTCATAGTTGCTGAAATGAAATCCATGTCAATGTACCAAGTATAATGCTGACAGAGCACTAAATATTTAACAGAGACACACACACACACAGAAAAAAGGACAGACCAGCCACTTAGCATGTGACTAGATCAAATTCTAAATTATGACCAAGACTTTTTAAAATACAATGGACACTCAGGTTATTAGGAAGGCAATCTGTACAAAAACATGAGCCCTAGGACCGTAGTACCACGCAAAGATTTTTTTATTGTGCTTATATGACCCCAAAACGTTAGATAAGCTGGCCGCAGGCAGCTCTTTGGAAGAACACCGCCACTATTCTCCCGAAGAAGTGAGACGTCCTCACGCAGACTCCAGTGGAGCAAAGCTCTCTTCACAGAGTAAGAGATGAAGAGAGAGGTAGAGAGCAGACTGAGGGTAGAATAAGGGGGAGGAGGCGTGAGGAAAGAGAAAAAGAGACAGCAGCACCTTCAGATGATGAGAGACATAAAAAAAAAAACCTCAGAGGAACACATGGTGACATGAACAGTGAAACAGGTGAAGAACACAGAGAAAGTGAAGTTGACTTTTTACTGTAGCGGTTTTATGATGCTTTACCTTGAGGGAAATCTGGAGAATCTTGGAGCGAAAAGGCACAATGGCGCACAAGACAGACAGGAACCAGAAAAGGAAGAGCACCCCCGAGGACTGCACCCCTCTCAGACGCTCATACTGGATCAAGAAGGTGGCCAGAAGCTGACAGGGAGAGAGGTGGCTGGTCAACATTATAGCACGGCATCACCATACATGGGTTCGGGTATATTGCTGTGCTGAATAGGTTAGTAATCAAAGTAACAGTGCACTGCCCAACAGCATCTAAAGGAAAGCTGCTGATGATGGGAAAATCTATTATTTACAGTGATTATTTATTTAGATTTCATAAGAAAACAAAAGCATGGTCAAAATTCAACATTGAAGGTTGATAATTAAACAGATGGAGCTGAAATTCGATGATTTTTGTATCGACGCAAACTACATCATAAACTCACGCTGGAGAAGAAGGGTCAATATTAGAGCAGCACCCAGTGATAAGCCTAATGATCATGGCACCATTACCGCTTTTAAAAATACTAATTCCAGAATATCGAACATGGAAAAATTAGACAAAATTATGAGCGGACAGACTTTTGACAGCAACAGATAGGTAGAAAAACGCACTACATCCAAGCAGAGACATGTGTCATACAAGTGTTACCACTATGAAGGAAGCAAATGGAAAAGTGGAGGAAATGTGTACATAATATTCACAACACAAAGTCAAGTCTGTACCGATTCAAAACCTGGAAACCACAGACAGAACCTTATCCCACACCACAATTTAGAATAATAAAAATATTTCCTCATACGTAGTTAGTTTTGGAACAAGCAGGGCTGCATAGTACAATGAAGGCATCAGATCAGAACTAAATAAACGGCTAACATTCAAATGTCTTCTAAAAGGGAACATACAATACAGGACCTTGCAAGTTTCAAAAATAGATGTCGGGGAACCACAAATGCAACAAGAACAACTTTTCTCACGTAATTTAAATGGCATGTTTGGTTAGTGCAGACTCATATTCAAATAGGCCTGTTCACAAAACGAAAAAAGCAAAAAAGAAAAACATTTGAAACTGTTGATAGCTATAACAAACTAATCTAAACATTTACAAGAAGGTCTGTATACCCTCACATTCTCATCTCTTCTGGATTTGGGCTGACAAATATATACAAATACTGATTGTGAGTTTGAAAAGCTTCCATGTGTATCATGTGGATGCAGCAGCCAGGGTATTACTGCCTCCCACCTGCCTCAAACATCAATATAACTAAACATGGATGATGGGAAATGAACTAAACATTTTTTGCATGGAAAAATGAACAGCGTGTTGAAGAAGGCCATCTGGATGCCCCAACGCTGCTCTGGCAGTGTAGCTACATCATTAGCGTTTAACACAGCTGGTTTTTTGGCGCTCGGGCGTGCCAGGCTACGCTGTGCTTGCTGCTTTCCCTACGTCCCTGTGGCTGGTCTCCGACACGTTTCATTTCAGGTCCCCCAAAAACCTCTGACCTTTTCAAGAGGCTGAAAATATTGTGAATGGGCAAAGAGAGCGAGATAGCAAAAATAAACATTTAATGTATGCCATATCAGGGAAACGCTTATCTGGGTACCTAAAAAGAAAAGATATGTATTTTTTTATTTTTATTTTAGAGCTACTGCGCATGATTTGAGTTTTGTAGCGATAACATTCATGCAGCACAAAAGCTAACACACAATGCAAATACGGCAGACTAAAACATGCAGCGTACTGGCGCTGTGGCGCCATAAATTCACAAGATCAGCAACACCATTGTTGGCAGCTCCCAAATGAAACATTTTACTACCTATCGATCTTTATGTAAATGTCACACCAGAGGTACATTTGTCAGGTTGGGGTTAAAGGTCACGCCAATGACACCATTATCAAATGGAACGCTATAGCACGTGTGTACTTAGAGGTCAAACACGCCAAGCCCACATCTGACTTCACCTGGCTCAGTGACAGGAAGCCATCTACTGAATACTCACCACCGTCATGCCGACCACCAAAGGCGTGACGAAAAATATCGGTGCAATGTGGATGCCCTGATGCATTTCATGAAAGGAGGCGAAGAGATCGGTCCAGCACACGATCCATAATACGAGGGCGAAAATCTGCATACAAGAGACACAAGGGAGCCGTTCATGTTTCTGCTCCCCCTTCATTTGATTTGTATAGCTGTAGCCTGCCAGATGTGTACATGCAGACGGTCATTCACAGCATCATATTAGTCTTATCAACTTATCTTATCAATCATCTAATATGAACAAATCACTGATATTTTGCCAGATGCATTTATTTTTATGAGAAAAAAAATACACATTAGTTAAGAATGGGGAAAAAACAAACATAGATCATAAGAAAAAGAAGCAGGAAGGACAGAAGAATAATATCAAGTTCATTTTTACCATTTTCACTCGGTTTAACAGTGACATCATGATGTATCCTTTGTTGTTTTTCTTGAGATACAGGAAGTAGAATGGAAAAGTGAGCCACAGATATATACAGGGAATCCATGACAAAACCGACATCTGAAAGCATTCTGTAAGGTCAGGGGTGTCCCAGTACAACGTCCGGTTAGAATCCTGCAAGGGAGAGAGGAGACAGTCAGGTACTGCCCGCATCAACAACAAAATCCAACTTTGCCGAGATATATACTCTATAACCAAGAAATACAAACGAGTTTCACATTCAGGTGAATGTGACAAAGCTGCATACATTGAATACTGTATAGTTTAAGACACTTCACATACATGATATACAAAGTGCTCGTACACTGAGCACTCCAATTAAAGATGATAAATATCCTTATAAATACAGGTATATTGCAAAAGCAATGCCAAGAGCAGCTAATGAGGGCTAATCCAAAAATAAATCTCAACGTAAAACAGCATCAGTGCTTAAGTTTCTACATCCGTGTTCACACTGACTTCAGGCCCACCCACACAAGGTGGTATAAAAAAGCAGATTAACCTATTTTTGCAATATGAAAATGCCTAAAAGCGTGCATGCACTTCTTGCTTGAAGACCTATTTATTAATCAGGTCAGTTATTCTGCTATACTATGGCTAATATCAAACACAACCACAATGATCAGAATTGTCATTTCCAAACACTCAAAGTTTAATGTACAATGCTGTCACGCAGGGCCAGTGTCGCCACCCCCTCGACCACCACACTTTTTCTTCCAATTTCCATGTAAGAACACTGAGGTCTAAGGGTCACTCATGCCGGATAAAGCCAATTAAACAAAAGGCATTCAGACACAGACCTCAGACCAGCAGCCACTAAATGATTTTCATGATGAATTGCAAAAAGGGAACCGAGAGAGTTTTCCCTGTGACCACCACCTTAAACAAACATAATCAACTAACAGTTAAAAAAATGGGTGGGTTTCAGTTTAACTTTAGGAATATGTTCTGCCAGCAGTTTACTATATATAGACTACAGGTTGATTGATATGCTGTTGCACAAGCTGCTTAAGCATTTTGTTCAACTCAGCCATAAACAAGAGTTTACTTAATGTAGCACCAAAAAAACAGGCTTGACAAACAGCTACTGCGCTAGTAGCTACTGAAATCAGCTACTTATTATGCCAAAAACCTTAGACAGAATAATTCATGCTGGAAGAACAATGAATGAATAAATGTTTATATTATACCATGGTGTTGAGCAAAAAGGCAATGTTCCGCAGTGAGCAAATCATGAAAACACAAACTGGCCCAATTTCCTTGTTGTAATGTGCACGTACACAGATGTTTGATTGAACCATCGGAGCTCCTGAGAGAAACTTGACCTCATTGCGGGTTAGAATAACCTCAAAAGTCTTCCTTAACGCTCATGATGGGATACTGTAAGCCAATGATTTTCAATCTTATTATACCACAATAGGGGTGAGAGGCGGTGGTGGCGGGATGATGTAAATATTCTCCACCATGGAGATGTACCCTTGCCACATACCCCCGTTACGACTACAGCTGGATCTATACCAAGATTCAGGCTCCGATACTGGTACCGGCTTTGGTACCTCAATAACAATACCCAACTGATACTAAACCGATAACGTAAAACATTCCCATTTCAATATTATATTGTTTTAAAATATGCATCAGTATTTATGAGTTAAACCAACAGCAATAGCCTATAATGTAGTTTTAGCAATATCAGTGAAATACACAGATTCTGATATTAATTTAGCCTTAGGTGTTACAAACCCTCTCCAATTATAGGGTAACGTTGGGTTTATATTTGTGTTGTTTCTTCTGTTTGTCTTTCCGCCAACCCTACTTTTCATCAAAAGGATATGAGTAAACTCTCATGCAGGCCACTTTAAACAGAGACACAAAAAGGAAAAGCCGCTAGATTACATCACTATCAAGTGATCATGCACACCTGACAATCTTTAAACTCCGTATTAATCTTTAAACTTCACATATAAACCAGGGTGACTGAAAGCCCGGTTGTACAGCGATCGCATACTGGATCAAGCGGCTATGCAGGAGTTCACACTTTTAAAATCACAATATCTCACTTCTACGACCCTCTTGACCACTGAGATTTTATTTTCAAAATAAGTTGTGTTTCTCTTTTAATACAAAGAAGCGGCTTGTTGCTGCAACATTCTTGCCTGTGCTGGATTATGGTGATATTCTACATATGAATGCTTCTGATCAATGTCTTCGAATGGTCGATATTGTGTATCATGCTTCACTGAGGTTCATCGCTAACCGTAAATTTCAGACTCACCATTGTGAGTTATATTCTCAGGTAGGATGGCCTGCTTCGGTAAGTCAGAGGAACTCTCACTTATACAGTTGTATATATAAGGCGATACTTGGGTTGCTGCCTTCTTATATATGTTCCCTGCTTGCAATGAAACTTGCTGGTCGGTATTCTCTTCGTCCGCATGGTTACTTGTTGCTTTCTGTTCCATTTGCCCGAACCGAACTTGGTAAAAGAGCTTTTGTCCATTTAGCACCCTTGGCTTGGAACAAACTGCAGAAGGAATGGAAATTGACTGAACTCATTTCACTAAGTGCCTTTAAATCTAGACTACAAATCCTTGAGTACAAAAAGTCCATAACATGCAACTGTTTCAATTAGATTGTCATCTAATTGAAATTTATTGAATTTTATTTTATTTGTATTATTTCACTTATTTTTGCAATTGTGTTGTTGCTGTCTGTGTTTGAGTAATTTCTGTAACTGTGAGACACTTGCTGCTGCCTATCTTGGCCAGGTTTTCCTTGAAAAAGAGGTTTTTAATCTCAATGGGATCTTCCTGGTTAAATAAAGGTTAATACATAAATAAATAAATACCAACTATAGGTGGGCAGTCAGTCGCCAACAGGGATTTCCAGCTTATATCCATGTAGCTTCTTCACACAACGCTCATTTGAGTAAATGAGTGTAACTGTTTCTCTCCCTCAAGTCCATCTACACCAAGCGGTGCAGGACCAAAGCCAGGAAGATAATGAAAGACCTCAGCCATCCCAGCAATGGGCTCTTCTTGTTGAGGTCAGGGAAGCGTCTTCGCTCCCTCAAGGCCAACACAGAGAGAGTGACCAGGAGTTTCTGCCCCTGGATGTTCGGGTTCTGAACCAGAACAACAGCTAGGACTGGATACAGATCACTTCCCCACACCCCTTCCCTCACACACACACACACACACACACACACACACACACACACTTTACACAAATAATAATTGGACATTGTTGCTGCTAATTACACATTTTATTCTATTTGTACATATTTCTATTTTTATTCTTAACTCTATTCTTTTTATCTCTATATTCCAGTTATTATTTTGGTTTATATTTGATATCTTTACATTTTATTTTACTACATTTCATTCTTCTTTATTTTTATGTTCTACTTTATTCTTAATAGGCTGGGCACTAAAAACACATTTCTCTGCATTTCGTACTATGTATGATTGTGTATGTGACAAATAAGATTTGAATTTGAAATGTTTCACCAACCCTCTAAACCCCAGTGATGATTGCGCAAGCGCCATATAATCCTGATTACATCTTGACGTGAATGCAACGGCCCTAAGTATGACTAAAGCTTATATACACACCTTTTTACCTTCTACTTCCTGCCCTCAGGAAAGAAGTTGGTGCTGAGGCCAGGAAAGTTATGTACACAATGTCACGCAACCAAGTCCGAAAACTACTTTGCCTGTTCCAGATGTTGAGTAGGAATTTCGTGTTTCTTTTTTTTGAGACACTATACAATATATATACACAATTGTATGCAAAAGCAAACAAACATCCACATGTGCCAATTGCAGGAAATATGTATTTTTTAAGAAGAAAATACAAAATAAAACAGAAAAGAACCTGACATGAGCTGTTCCTGCATGAAATGTGTTAAAAATAGGACATTCACACCAAGACTCAATTAGCTCAACACTCCAGGCAGTAGTAGTGTAGGTCCATGACTGAGACAGTCTCAGGACAATGAGGAAAAATCATTAAAACAGAGTTACTTCAGGTTAAGGCGACGTCTAATAAAACGTTTAAGAAAAGCATTTTTTCGCTCCTTTTTTCCTCATCTCAAGTTCTCCTTCCCTTTTTACAACAGAGGGGGGGGGGGGGGGGGGGGGGGGGGGGGGGGGGGGGGGGGGGGGGGGGGGGGGGGGGGGGGGGGGGGGGGG
>JABFDZ020000097.1:17806542-17817011 GCA_019775955.2 Pollimyrus isidori
CAGGCGGAGACTCGAACCCGGGTCCCAGAGGTGTGAGGCAACAGTGCTAACCACTGCACCACCATGCCGCCCCTACACTGGACATGTGACCACCAAAAATATCCTGGTCTGATGAATCTTTGTTGTGATTTGCAGTGGCGCCTCCAGAAAATTTTCATAGGGGGGGCCAGATGGGGCCACTGAAAATCTGGGGGTGGCACCAAAATCAAAAGCCGAGCTGGATTTTAGGAATTCTGTTTGTTGTTGTAGTATATAGCTAGTTGAAAGCTATGAGAAACATTAAAGGGATCACCTACTGATATACTTTGGTTTCTTGTGTTACATTTGCATTGTCTGCAAACTGACATAACATTTATACTAGCCTCAGCTAACATTGGTTAAGTAATTTAATTTATCATGCCAAAAAGCAAGTTAAATAGCATGTAGCACCAGATAACGATAGCAAGGTAATTAAATTTGGCACTAAAAAAACGTCACTACAGCCTCCAAAGTTTACTGAAGAAATAGCTTACACTCTTCTTTTTAGAAATTATGCCTTAATCAGTCGCCAGTAGTCTTCTTCTTAACTCCGCGACTGGCGTTTTCTGAACATGACCAGGGCCGTGCTGAGCTGCTGCTTCCTGTTAGCACTCCCACCCCCCCGTCTGATGAGAGATCGCTTTGCAGACTGTGCATTTGTTGAAACGCAGAGTTAAACACAGAAGCATATCTGACATATCCGAACGATTCGGGGGGGGCAATATGCCACCGCATGATGGCGCCACTGGTGATTTGATGCTGAGCTCCATCCTGGTTCTGGTACCGGTCATTGTGGTACAATGTTGCTAGAAACATTTTCTTGCCATACTTGTCAGAGTTCTGTGATGTCCATTCACAGCAACAGTTTTCTAAATGTATACTCTGAATACGGTGAATCTCCATGTCATAAGACAAGCATGGTAGTTCCAGAAATATGATGGTGAATTTAATTTACTCAGATAGGCATCACACTCCACCGCAGAAAGTTCAGAGATAAGCCCCAGTGGAAATTACATACCTATGCGATGAAATAGTGTACATATACCACATTGTGTGGGCTGCAGGGTTCAGTGGGAACCACAGCACACCTGCAGAAGAGCTCTTTTCACTGGATCCCACACTCAGCCCTGTAAGCACCTGACAGCCATAGAAACACACTTAATGAAACGAGCCGGCCTCCCAAATACGACCAATGGATCAGCAGGGAAGTGCAGAGTCACATATAAAGAATTACTCACTTTTAATCACATTCGGAGATCTCCATTTAGCTACTGGGCAGAACCTCCCACACAGAGTATGCTAACCAATTAATATTGCATATAAAGATCCCATAGGCATGCATTACCCACAGCAGCCGAAAGCAAACACAGACACACCGCCGGACGCAATCCTGCGAGGGAAAAAAAAAGAACTGCGTGAGACCAAAAGAAACTAGGCTTGCAGATTTAATATAGATTTAATCTAGGCCTGTAAAATTAGGAAAAGGAAGCAACGGGTGTACTTCTGACGTTTATACTACCGTGTTTAATGCAATTTCAACAAACTCCCAACTACACATGAATGAAGAATATCTACTGAAACTAATAACAAACAGTTTAAAATAGCTAGCTGCCTACCAACAGCCCATCAACTGCAAGCTGTGTACAAAAGTTTTATGTTGGGTAGTTTGGGTTTGGCCTGTTTTTTTCTCCAGGAAGGTACAGTATGACTTCTCACAATAACCCTCCAAACGCTGTCCATTGTGTGGTTCGCCACTACTGACACACGCAAACCTTAAATGACACTCTTATTCACATCTGTTCTTTGTGTTCATTAAATCCAGTTGTCTCACCAACCCTTAACCCTCTACGTCACCTGTGCCTTTGTGGTTTACCCACAAGAGGAGACAACATGGTTTCATTGCCATTTCAGATTTTCACTCCCTTCTCACTGTCATAGCATGTCCTTAAATAGTGTGAAAGCAAAATGTATGTTTAAAAAAAAAAAAAAAAAAACCCTTGCCCATTTACCCTGTTTGATAAGGATTTCCGATAAGGAGCACCTTCATAAATTAAAAGCTACTAAAATATTGCCCAAAATCTAAAATGAAACCCATTCTGAAAATCTAAAGAAGAAAATAAGACTTACATTTCATGTCACTGGAACACCATGTTGGGTAGGTGGTTACAGAAGATGGGTGATAGATTAAATGATTTCACGTTGCACTGACATTTTGCATATTTCCCTGTATAGTTCATGTCCCCTTGTCACATTTAGGGTCTCTGTACTCACGGCTGAACAATATCTAGCATATTTATATATGCAAGCAAAGCAAAAATGACGTTGGGGGGAGAGGGGGGCATACGTAGGCGGAGGGGCACGTAAGCCAAAAACGCAGCTCCATTCGGAAAGTGGCATCATTCTGTGGTCTGGGACTGCCCACCCTGCCCTGCCTATAAACAAACAGCTTCCTCATGGCGGGATTCCTGTCAGCAAATCTGTTAAATCTGCCTGGGAAGGAAGCTGCTCAGTGAACATTCCTGTGACGGAAACACCAGCGTCCTCACAGACCTGTCAATCAAGGCCGACTTGAACATGACACATTAAATATGATTTTCATTTCCTTCTCTGCCTTTGTTTCTAACTGCACTCTTCCTTTGACTTCCTTCGTGTGCATCCTATAATAAGAAAACATTTTGTTAGTAGTAGCAATGTTCAAGAGTACCACGGCGTGTACAAAAAAAAAAACTTTATTTTTAATTTTCCTGGGCGAACAAAGAGCAACTCCGATTATCTCATCAAACTAGCAGTCACTTGATCCCTGCAGAATTCACTTCACTGTCAAAGGGAAATTCCTTACAAGGTGCCTCGAGGTGCAAAAAGAAACAGAATTTAGTGTTTCACAGTCGTGGTATGCTGTGACTACCCTTCGCTTTCATATTTGGTGAGAATGGTCAATGGGAATTAAAAATTTTATATACAAGCTCGAATTTATAAAGAAAATGAAATCATATATTAAAATAGTATATGACAGAAAGGCAAATGCATATTCATATTATACAGTGAACCTGGAACCTACCCCAAGAAGCCAGCACGCGCACACACACACACGCACACACGCACACACAAAGGCCATTTAGAAACAAGCTACATACTTCTGGACTGTGGAAGGAATCCAGAATACACTATTTTGCGGAATACCAGCACTTTGGATTATTTTACAATGTGGCGTATTCTAACTCTACCAACCTATCAAGGAAAACAAAACTAAAAATCCAAACTCCATGAAGCATGGAAAATATTTTTGTGAGCACATTCTGTCATTCTGCATGAAGAAGTAATACACAGCAACTTTTACACCTGACATTTCAAACTGAAACACACAAACCAAAGAATACTGCTTCTAATTACTAGCTTCACTAAACCTGCAGGTGCAGCAATTGCAGCTGTTGAAGGCGTTAAGCCTACTCCTTAAAATCTGTCTGTGTGAAAGAACAGCAGGAAAACCGCCGCTATCTCATCTCACCATTTAACTTTATGTCAGTACTTTGAGATTTTATTCTAATGAGATGAAGTACATAAAGTAAATGCATTATCATCACTATCCATAACAACAATAATAATAACAAAAATAACACCAAAAATGTATAATAATAATAATAATAAAAGTTGTTGTTACAGAGGTCCAGACCCTCTAGGGTCAAAAAAGATTCCTGGACATCTCTTTGAAAAAGTAGGGGCGGTACCCCAATGTCCTGAGTACAATTGCCCACTGTGGCCCTTTCAGATCTGGCCTCCTAGTCATGCCCTACCTAACTGGTAGATTCTCTCCTGCCCCGTCACCTTTGCTACTGTGTGGTGAATGTACCGGTGCAGAATGGCTGCTGCTGCATCATCCAGATGGATGCTACGCAGTACTGCCGGTTGAAGTGGCTCCCTATTGGTACCTTAAAGCACTTTGAACGTCTTGAAAAGCACTGCATACGCGTAAAATTCATTCAATCATTCATTCATCCCATCAGTTTTCTAATCGATTTATGAATGGTGGTGATGTATTTGCATTGGCGAGGGAGACCCAACATTAGCATAGCAGGTAGCAACATTAACTCCTGTCCCTGACCCCCCCAGTAATGCTGATTCAATGAGGAAGAAGCATAGTAGATTCAGATAATGTCTTCAAGTAGCTTCAAGTAGAGGAATGACAAAAAACACTGACGGTTACAGACAAACAAACAAAAAGAAAAACCTCTAGAATGTATGCAATGTCAGAGGCAAAAGCAAACCCGACTAATTTTCCAACATGGTATTTTATTTAAAATTTTTTTTGCAAATAATTTGTGGTGGAATTAGCATGTCACCCAGAGTGCATTCGGCATTGTGGGGTCTGCTTTTCGAAGCAGGCTCACCGTGATAAAATCGTCGTGGAGGATGCATGCAAAGGGGATTAACAGGCAACTAAAACATGCAGAAGCAGGCAGGTTCTGAGAAAACACAGACCATAAAACAGAAAGGGGAGAGCCGTAGAGAATGTGTTTGAGCGATCCATTACTCTACCTGTCATGACTGAAAGCAGCGATTTGTATGTGTTGCAACCGATGTTAAATGCATCTGTTCAGACAAGCTGGCAAGTGTTCCTAAAAATGCAGGTAATACGTCTTAAACATCCTTAAACTGGAACCTGCTATTACAAACTGCTTGTGTTTTGTTTTTGGATTTTCCTGCTAAACACTGGGAAAAAAAAATATAAGGAAACAACGCAGCCATAGACTGAAGCTTATTAAAATCACAATCAAACTTATTTGTGGGGCCTGCATGCAGTAAATGACCTGTGGACAGAAATCAGATTATTTTAGGATGCCTTTCCCACCTCAATCATAATGCAAAATCCAAAAACAACCTAGAGATTAACTATATTTACTAAATATAAATAAAGAAATAGACTTCAGTTTAAAACACATTGCAGGCTACTACTATATTGTGTTGTCTTCACGTGTATCATGAGAAAAGTGCAGTAACTAAGGAAAAAGAACAGGGCAGTGATTTTGAGCACCAAGACATTCTCTGATTAGGTCACTTGAGTACCACTGAATAAATGTATCCATATTTAAAATGTGGGTAGATAAAGCAGTTTCACATACAGTATTGTAAATTAATGATCAGGAAGAAAAGACACCCAAAAAAACACTGTTCAAGCATGCACAGAGATCAATACTAACTGAAGGAGACAGAACAGCCCCGTAATGCTTGCGCAGATGCACAAAAGCAAATGAGAAATTGCAGAGTATGACTGAAGCCGGCCCATTCTATAACATCAAATATCCCGTCGACCCCTTTGAATACAGGAGAGCGGTTGCTGGGGTCAGCATCTGAAGCAGAAGAGTTTTAAAGGACCGAAAGAGAAAACCATGTGACCTGCTGTGCCGTACATCAGGCACAGTACCGCCGACACGGTACAGAAGATGCAGAGCAGGCACCCACATGACCAAATGGATGATGTGTTAATTGTTAAGGAAAGGTGCAAAATTCATTCTTAGCAACAGAGAAAAGATGTATTGTAAAAGATTTACAATGAGCAAGATTCTAAATTAAGGTCATTTGGTTAAGCTGGATAAGAATGTTTCTCTATAGCGATTTATACACACGTGTGTGTCTGTGTATTGCTTTTGTAACTTCCACTCTGGATAACAATGCTTCATATATGCAGCAGACCTAATCAATCCACTGTATAGTGTATTGCTGCTCCTACTGCTAGAATAAATGCTGACATTTTGTTGTCAGTGTTTCGACAACCTTTAATAGTACGTCTTACACAACATATAGAGGAAGTAACGGAAAAAACATCTTTAAGATCTGAGGTATTCTGCTGTAGGCTACATGCTTTTTAAAGAATGCCAATACATTTATATAAATGATTGTAAATACTTTTGCCTACTGGTGGACTACACCAAAACTGAAAAATAATGATTTGTTTTGTGCGATGACAGGAGTCTGAGTAATTAACCTGAACGCATACATTGACTACTTATTTTAATCACTTTTGAAATTACTGTAAAAGTGTAATTTATTGAACAGTCGCTAAGATTATGGGTAATAAAATGAAGCTTCGATATCAAACAATTTATTACAGTTACTAATAATTTATAATAACATCTGGATATGAAGAATAGCACGGAGAGATGAGCTGATATCAGCGAAAGTGTTAACAATTAAGAGATCGCAAAGTCTGCGTAGTTTAACGCTCCGTCTCGGGACTTAATCATGTGCGATGCAATGGCACGGACCCTCAACGTATCCTTCACTTAGCGCAATGCATATTTTCATCACACATGTTAAAATGAAACCTTACGTCTTACTTAAGGCCGTTTATCTGATTTAGTACAAGCGCCATGGATCCGCAGTCAGTTTTGTCACCGCAGGCGCAAATAATAAAATAAGTAATTAGCTTTTTATAGGGCTACCAGTAGAAAACACGGTTTAATGGACCGTACGGAAACTGTTGTGCAGTCTGCGAGAATAGTACGACGAGCTACCTATAATTAACCTTTAAGATGCATGCATGAAAATACGTACTTGCGTAATGTAGCCACAATTATTGCGATACGAATCTTGTTAAGACTACAAGTTATATGTTACTATGTTAAGTTTACAAGTTTTTGTCCATAGGCAACATGACGATCTTTATTCTTTAATGCTTAAATGCAAGTAATTTATAGTTTCCAATCTACACATATTCGATAATAATGCAGAAGTACTTCCCAAAGACCTCACGTGCATCGGGAAACGATTCCACAATCACGAACCAAAAAATGCCTCTTATTCAAACTTGCCAACATGCTTTTCCAAAGACAAAATACAATTTTTGTTGTACAGTGCAGTCTGCTGTAGCTAGCCATATACGGCAAGTAGTGTGGATAGTTTTCCTTTGTTTACACGCCGCAGAGTACTTTACAGAAGGGTATGTCAGTATGTGTGGATTAAAAACCAATGCCAAGGTGAACATAAAGCGCATGTTATCCTACAACAGCCTTATCATAAACGCTATTACAGCTGCACTGCAGCGTGAAAACTGCTGCCACTTTATTCTTTACTACGACGCCCCATTAACGCTATCGCCAAAGTAAATACGATGTCCACCGTAAATATGAGAAGTCATTTCTTACCCAAAAACGTGAGAGTTTTGAACCGCAAAAAGCCTCCATTGCACGTCAAACCGGAGCTCCACCTTTTCCTTGAATTACGAATAAAAGTATCTCTCCTCGGGTTTTGCACATACACATCTACAACATATAAACCTTCATAAAATGCGCTCTTCACAACCCCTGCTCCGCTCCCTTCCCACCCCTCAGTTTGTTGCCGTCTGATGTCGCACTTTCAGCAGTTGCTGCCTATTGCCGGTCGACAGTCAGTCCCGCCTTCAGCGGAAGTAAATTGCCGGTTGGCGATTTGCGATTGAAACATCAATGGGGTTATGTCCATAAATAAGACTAAGCATAATATAGCAAAAGACATGTTTTGCCTTCGCATTAATTTTATTCCTATTGTCATTTCTTGTCTTGCGATACGTTTTGGTTCCATATTGGTTTAAAAATAAAATTGCATTAAGCATTTTAGTTCTCGGGAAATTAAAACATCCATAATGGTAAATTTTGTCTTCTAGGTTAGGTGAGCTGGATTATATTTATGTAAAGTCACCTAACAGTTAGAATGAAATCCAGCATTATTTGTGTTGTGTGGTGTCGCTGAGCCTTAATGAATTGATTAGAAGTAGTTAACAGGAACAGATATTTTTGGGGAGATTAAATATCACAAGGAGAGTTGCGGTCTGCTTTATTGCTTGAAACGGGTCTGCTGTGTGTTGCACGTAGTCTTAAACGTAGATCGTGTGACGATGGACAAATTTCTATTTTCTCAACATGATGATCGAAGTAATAAAGCAATATTTAATTAACCCACTGGAAATGGTCGTCTCTCCAATTCAGAAGATGTTTGGTGATGTTTTAGTACAAAATGGCTTCCCTGATAAAATGACTAAAGCTGAAAAAAAGCAAATTATCATTATTCTGAGAACCAAGAAAAAAAAGTATTGTTACGGTACTTGATCTTGTTTAATAATACCCGAATGGATGAATGAATGAATGAATGAATACATAATTGAAAGCTAGAAACTTCCCCCCATATGTAGGTGTGGATTTGATCAAGAATACTGTACAGGGTGATACTGACTAGAAGTCCAGAATGAACCTCGATGGGAAATTTCTGGGTATTCAGTATAAGAAATCAACACTTTAACCATTGATTAAATTGTGAATATACAGAGACATATCTGATGCAAACCATCTTTCCTACAAAAAATGTTATGTGTGAATGTGGCTTAGCTACATATAATATGGGGCTTTACTGTTACATACTGTAAATTGGGCCTTTTAAAGGTGCCCCCTGTTGGTGGGAATAACAATTTCATTCTTAATCATATAATATTTTGTGGAGTCTTTTGTACTTTTCCCCATAACTTGTGAGACATTTTGTACGGGAGCCCAGAATTCTTGACACCACCCTTGCGCTGACCAGAGGAAGCTATAGGCTTGGAAGATGGATGGTTATATTTTGTCCATTTTATACTTTTCCTTTTCTTTTAAAAATCCATGCACCATATAATTTAGCGTATTGTTTTGAGTTGTGAATACACCGGTAGGATGTATTACTACACCCACCACATGATGAAACACCTCGGGAACATGTGGTCCAGTCCCACCCTCCACAAATGGCTGTCTATCTGCCAATGCCAGATGTTATGTGGGCATCTCCTTGCTCTGGCCCAGCTCCGCAGGTCCTCAGCAATGAGGATTCTGTGGGCATGATCACCCTCACGGAAACACACCACCTGGCCACTATAGTGCCATAACAGACGCTACCTCACCATGCAGGTGATGAGATTCAAGCAGGGCTCCTTAAGTAACCGCCTGTTCAACACAAAGTCAAACCAGTGGTTACCCAAGGATTCTCTAAAAAGACACAGTATCAAAGGAGTCCAGTCTTCGTCTCAGGTCACTAGAGACCATCCATGTCTTGCAGCCATACAGCGTAACAGGTAGCAACAGGACTCTAAAGACTTGGACCATTGCCCTCTTACAAAGATATCTGGACCGCCACACACCCCTTTCCAGCGATCTTATGATCCTGCATGCTCTCCCAATCTGTCTACTGACTTTGTAGGTAGGGTCACCAGAGACATGAATGTTGCTGCTAAGGAAAATTAACGTCTCAAGAAGGTCGACATTCTCCCCGCAGACAGAAGCTGCTCATGGCTGTGCCCAGACCTAGATCTATGTCATTATCCTGGACACTCACAAATCTGGCCAATCAGACGCCGTGCTCAGTCCTTCAAGAGCA
Source organism: Pollimyrus isidori (assembly GCA_019775955.2). Lineage (NCBI taxonomy): Eukaryota > Metazoa > Chordata > Actinopteri > Osteoglossiformes > Mormyridae > Pollimyrus > Pollimyrus isidori. The sequence continues at coordinate 17,815,930 of JABFDZ020000097.1, forward strand.
CTGATCAGAGCCTCCATTGACAATGCAAAGATCAAAGCATCATCAAAGTCACCCATGACCAGAGGAATGTTACTTCATAGGCACACATGAACTACTGAGCGATTCAGCACAATACTTTCTCGGAAGTCTCCCTCACCAAGATCACTCTCTACAGCCAGAGCATACACCGATACAATAGGCAAGGCCCTCAAAGGTCGTTTTAGCCAGGGTCTCATAAAACACTTCTTGAAAGGAGTCACATCAGACACCATCAGGAGAGATAAGATATTCTATGTGCCTACCCAGAATGGTGGGCCCAATCTAGGAGCCGAGTACTGCTGTGCAGTGGATGATACCTCAGCACCACACCAGTTCTGATCCCTAACAGGCCTAATCTTGTTGCTCTCTAGCAGTTTTGACTCTTCCGGGGATGAGGCTTCTGAGGGCTTTTCCCCTTCCTTTGGGTGGCTGCAACTGATCTACTCCCACAGAGAGTAGAAAAGAGTCCTGTCAGCCATTTTGGAGCTGTCTGACATGCCTTTATGGCCAAAAGCAGCAGTAAATATACATCATTAACGATATAAGTCATAAGGGCTGGGAAATGTATTGGGTTAAAGCGTACAGACGCTCCTCCACTTATGAGCGAGATGCTTTCCAAACTGCCGTTCGCAACTTAAAATGTTTATAAATTAAGTCGCTATTCAACTTAATTTTAAGAGTATATGCAAATACTAACGGCTAGGATACTGGGAGTACACACACTATGCTGCTGCGCAACGAGAGCAGCAGCTATAGGAGACTTAGCTGGAGCTAATTGATAATCATTCTGCTTAAAGACGATATGCGTCAATCTCACGAACTCATTACTATGACATTACTATGACAAATCAATTTTGGTTTGACGACAGATGCATTACAGTATCATAAAAAAATGTTGTAGTTAGCGTTTTTTGTGGCGGTCTCGGACCGCGGTTAAGTTAGCCTCATATTCGATATTCGGTTTTCTAGCTTCAATAACTTCTCACAGAAGTAAATTGGGGCGATTTTAATAGCAGAATCGTGTTGTCAAGTACACAGACTACGATGCACACCGATTATTTTTG
>JABFDZ020000097.1:17839872-17857222 GCA_019775955.2 Pollimyrus isidori
GCAGTTCTGAAGGCGAAAGGGGGTCAAACACCGTATTAGTATGGTGTTCCTAATAATCCTTTAGGTGAGTGTAAATGCCGTTGACTGACTGAATTCTATAACATGTGCTTGGGGGGGTTAGGCAAGAAGGAGGCTTCCTGAGTGAGTCACTAAAGTGTTGGATTAAATGATTGATTAGTTGGATAGATATTTTCTTGGCATTGGCTGCCATGGAGAAGTGTTTCCAGCAGAAACATTAAAGTGACTGTGTTCCTTCCAGGATTTTCTCATCTACCTGATTAGTGGGTCGGGTACCACCTTTGGCCGATGCAGTGAGTACTCCTCAGGTGAGGAAGTGGAAAGACCAAACGTGGATGTTCACCTCGCGGCACCAGACATCCAGCCCCAGCACTGCTGCGTAAGGCGTGTGGAGGTCTCCGGCCTGGAGGACAGGAGGAAGGCCATCACGGTGCTGAGTCCTCTCCCTGGTGCCCTGATCAAGCGCAATGGCATCCTTCTAAAAGACGAGGTTGAGCTCCAAACTGGTGACCTAATCCATCTGGGAAGTCACTATACCTTCATGTTCAAGGACCCAACAGCCTCTCCAGAATGCCAGCCACATCTCTGGCTAACCAAGCCCCGATGTGCCCGGTCGGGGAATGTCCTCTGTCACACATGTGGCTCCTGTGTCACCGAGACCCAAATAAGGCTGCCTGGGTCGGAGAATACCCCTCCCAGCCTTAAGGACACAGATGGCCGATATCTGGTCTTGCATTATCCGCTGGAACTCGAAGATCGTATCCTTCAGGAGATTATCGCTATGGCGGATCCCCAGAGCGCCGAGCCCAAGCTGACTCCGGCATTCCTGCTCTGCCTGTGCATTCAGCATTCGGCCACTCGGTGCCAGACAGCAGACCTCCGCCGCCTTCTCCTCCGGATCGCAAGCCAAGTGCAAATCGCTATGTGGGTAAGCTTCCAGCACCACTGCTTTACCTTTCACTCGAAGGCGTCCTCAGGCTCTCTTGAGTAAACGCTTCTGCAATATCTTGGGAAAATCTGTGCTCGTTTTTTTGCATCCGTTTTTTTTCCAACGGATCTGGTTTTAATGATTAAACTTTTAATTGGGTACTCTTCATTTGCTCGTTGCAGGAAAGGACCAAAGAGCTTGCAGCGATACAGCCAGAAGTGTGAGTCGATGGTTTTTAGCAATTGTTTTATATAATCCGAACTATATGTTGATATTGTTGTTTGTCACCCCTCATCCACCAACAAACTGCATTTGATCATTTTATTGGGCTTTTTGTTAAAATAACATGAATATCCTGATCATCTTGGGAGGGGGAGATGCTATCTTTGTCAGTGATATGTACTTCAATATCAAACGACTCTGGTTTTCGAAACACCAGGGGTGCTAATGGTGGGCAGGAGTCAGGAGAAGTGCGCCTGCCCACCATGGATGAACTGATCCCAGGCCTGCAGCCGCTGGTCCTGTGGATGGCTAACTCCATCGAGCTGCTTCACTTCATCCAGCAGGAAGTACCCAGCCTGCTTCCGTGGAATCCAGAAGGTACGCAAAGGCACGAGGACACCGCTCACCTTCGGATGGTGACACTCCAGGAAGGAAACACAGCAGCGTTTGCATTTACACTGTGCCTCTGTAGCAGTGCTACCATTGTGAGAGATACTGTACTTCTGCTTCTCTAGAGAAGAACAAGTCATACTTAAGTCCAGAAATATGTTATTTCTGTGAAATATCTTGTGGGTATAAATAGCCTTTTGATTCATCCAATCAAAATGACCAAATAATTGGCAGTGAGTACTTTAATAGGTGATATTTTCATGATCCTTTCAGGCCTGGTGGACTCTGATCTGTCACGGTCAGCAATAGAGGAGTCGGTGACTGTCCTGGAGGAAGTCATTATGTTTACATTCCAACAGTCAGTCTACTACCTCACTAAGGTGAGCAACTTCATTCCCATCTGTTCTGCAATGTCTTTTAATCCCTAGTTTCACTGAAATGAGGTGCTAACATGTGTGAAGACAACTGTATGGCCGTTTAGATAGTACAGATGTCCATGAAAGCCCACCAAAGTAAATCTAAATGCAGAAAATGCACAGATAAACGGTGCTGTCTTCTTGCAAATAGCTGACAGTAACCAAAGAAAATAAAGGTCTTCTCCTTGGGAAGGAACATGTACTAGATACAAACCATATGGAGAAATGATTAGACCAAGATGTAGAGAAGTTAGCAGCACTTTCAAAATGATAAAGCTGAGCTTTATGTCTGTGTTGCACAATACATGTTCATCACCTGGTGCTCAGATGCTAGCTTTGCAAGTTCCTCGCAGCGGTTCTCCTGCACCCAGCAAGGCTCCACTCTGCCTGCTTTTGTCTGAGACTCACAAACTTGAATGTGTCCTACTTTGTGCGCCTCCCAGGCCAGGCTTTGGCGCGTGTTTTCAGTACCGCTTCAGCTTGTGGCTTTTTTGCCTTTACAGACTCAGCAAATCTCTCTGAATATTTTATAAAATGCTAGCAGATAGTAATGGAACTAATTTTCGTGTCCATGCATCACAGTGATTAAATCAGATTTCTTAAAATAATTTTATATTGGTTATATAATAGCTGTCATTCTTTTTGGACCTGGAATGAATTTCCTCCTGCCAAAGTTTGAAAGAATAACTTGCCGCATACACATACCCCCATGGCTGCTTTGGTCATTCTTGTCTGCTCAGTAAGGGAACATTGTTCAGCTTCACAGATCTCAGAGAGATGTGGTTTTCATGGAGGGGCTACTCCTGGGGGGGGAATTAATTCACGGAAGATCCGGACAGGGAATAAGAGGACAGTGATTGGTCTGTGATGTCGATTACTTTTTAATTGGCTTTTATGTTGTATGTACTAAAACATTATTCTGTGACTACTCAAAAATGTTTTATTTGCTTAAAGAAGGAAAATGTTTTTTTTTTTTCTAATACTTTGGTCAGTTATTTGGTTGGATTTTTAAACCTTGAATTATTTTTGATATGGATCAAAAACTTTGGCATAGAATCATTCCTTTACAAATAATGTTGAAATAATTTGCTTATAGTAATCAAGTGCTCCCCTTACAGTTTTTCATTTTGGGTCTTTTTAAACATGACATCACCCTACTTTGCCTTGCGGTAACCTGTCTGCTTCTGACTATAGCTACCCGAGGCTAAAGCAGCGTGCACAGAAAACGTGACTAGACAGTCATTAAAGCCGTAAAGTTGTCTGCCTGCTATCCTAAAATCTTCATTGAGTAAGTGTTCGGGAAAATGTTTAGGCTAAAATCTGGTAATGGTCTATTTGGAGGAAAATTAATTGCCTAGATTGGCTAATGAATAGATAAAATTGTTAATTAATGAATCCACAAAAAATGGTTGGTAGTGGAATTTGTCATTAAAGTTATCTAGTGACGCTGTCCGTTTCACTAGCCGACCAATCGTGTAATAAATGAACAAATGCACGATTAGATGGTAATCTGTCTGAGACACGAAGAAGAAAAAAAAACAGTTACAGTATAATGGTCATCTGCTTATAATGATCAATTTCCCCCAGACAGACGTGATCACTATATGTGGTTTTCACTGTATCCTTGTATATCAAGTGTCAGATGATTAGACTGTAGTTTCTCAAGTTTTTCAAATGAAATAATCTTTTTAGTTGATGTGAGAATGATGAGCAATATGAGTGGCTGTTGTTCTCTGTCTGTTCAAGCTATACAACTCAGTGACTGTTTAGAGGCACAACCAGTAGTCAAATTCTTGCATTTCCACGAAAGAGGCACAGGGAAATATTTCTACATCAATTCCGAGCCAAGCAGCCGTGTCTTTTGAAACACCCGGAGTGCTAATGGTGGGCAGCCAGATTCAGAAGTGCCGCTGTCCAATCCTGCTGTGTGTTGTACGGTGAGCGTATCTTGGACAGCAAGAGGACCATTTAGACATACTACCCACATAATGGCCAATCATCGTTTTTTACTTACAGGCCATATAAGTACTAGAACCCAACTGCATTCTAACTAAGAATGCAGCAACTAAATTAAATAGTATTGGAGTTAGTTGTGTTTGGCTGCAGTACCTGCAGACATTTGGCTTAAATTTGTTTCTTGTGCGCCACTGCATATAGCAAACTTCTTAAAATTGAAATTTCATATATGTCAGTGGAAACTAAGTTGGAAAGTAAAATATGAGCTTAGGATCCATATTATTCAAAAATGACTTCCTAAAGGCAGAAAACAGTACCTTTACTAAATTGTGAGCCTTAAGTATGAGTAATAAAGGACAACATTTTAACTTTTAACGATTCTTTTAAACTCCATATTGTATTTCTGATGTTTTCATTTTTTCAAACTAAGGTTTTGTGGTATTAATTGCCATAGACGTTGTCGTAAATCCTGTGTCCTACCCATACTGTTTCCATAAAGTTTTTTTGGAAACCATCAGCATTACCATAATCCTGGGGAAGCTGGTTGGAAAAAAAAACGTTCTGCTGGATGGTTCACGCAGTTATTGGTCTGTGAATCACGGTACATCCTGAAACATTTTTCTTGTTATCCTGCCGTGTCTGTTGGCAAGTGACCTGCTAAGAGTAGAAGCAGTACAATTCCACTGATAGCAAGGTGCGTTGAGAGGTTAACGATGATTTCAGTGAAAGCAGAATGTGCGTAATCACTTTAGCCAATCAGGAAGCAGCTGGAGCCAGAAGAGGAGTAGGGTACATGGAGGGAAAGCATCCTCACTGTCTGTTTCCTGTGCAGGAAAGGGGAGCCAGGAGGCGTGACCCACGGCTACTAAGGCTCCAGAGAGAGTCACCGACAGTTTATTGAATGGGAATTAGCTACGTGGTGAATGTTACGTCATGCTGAAGGTCGCCGGATTATTCTGCTAGGGATCTGTCATAGTCTGTGGCTCACCAAAGCAGGGAAGAACATTTCAATTAGAGGTGTTTTGCATTAAACTGGTCTAATGGCAAAGTGACATTGACTGCCTCTTAAATATTGGAGGATGTTACAACCCTTAAATTAAAATCTGAATTGGTTCACTGAACATTTCAAACGAAAATAGAAATTAAATAATTACAGAGCGCTGAATGTAATAACACAGGCATCATTGAAAAAGAAAGCTTTGCTGAAGATAAAATCTTGTGGCTAACTAGGACAAGGGGCTGGACAGTACCAGATGATTCTGAAAGCCCAGCACGACAGGCTCTGTATATAGTACACACAGTACCAGCCAGTACCAAGAATGACCCAGTTTTTATTGTTCTTACTGGTGACTCACAAGCAGGACACCTGTGCAGTAATGTAGCCTTACATTGGCCATAAAGCTTATTTGCAGATCTATATAAATATAGATTAAAATATATCACCATGTTTATAAAATTGTACTTAAATATTTAAATATAGTGTATTTTTTGTTTCAAATAATATGTATTTTTTGTGCCACATTACATGATGTGTGGTATGCTAATCATGACCTGGAAACACTGTAAATATAGTACCTATTGTTTTGTAAATGCTGGCAATTCTTTTCCTATGATTTAAATTTCAGGCTCATTTGCCTCAGTGTCCCTCCCCCTGCTGCATTTATCATGCCCTAGATGAACGTGGAGATGGTTGCCATAGCGACCCAGCCTGCACACCTGACTCTTGCTGCTCATTGCACTTACTCAATGTAAAAAGAATAAGAAGCCATGACTCAGGCTTGTCACTGTGGCTTTCATGGTCCTGTCATCAGCAGTGCATTAGTGCAGTTCTCTCCTAACCGACTGTGTTGGTTCTGTGATGACCTGCAGTATGTTTTGTACGTAAAGTGATTTCTGGGCTCTGTTGTCAGAGTCAAGTTCTTAGGGGGAAACAAAATTACTTTGGTCTTAATTACATGACAGTGGCTCTTACTTCCCACAGTCTCATGGATTAAGCAGCCTTCAAGCATTCATGCCTATGGTTGGTGAGGTCAGAAACGACTGTATTCAAAATTATTCCCTAATAGTTCTTGACGAATAAACAATTCTCTCAGAGTTATTAGATGACACCAATCAAGAACATAGGATATTGAAGGGGGCATGATCTAAGTATATATCTGATTGTGAGGAGGAGATATCCCTAAAAAGTGCATGATATAATCAGTCTGCCCTTTTGTACCGCTGTTTGTAAGATAAGTTCCAACTGACGATATAGTGCAGTGTAAAATACCCACAAATCACTGAAAATTACAGCGAGCAGATGATGTACACCACAGGTGTCAGACTCCAGTCCTGGGGGGCCGGAGCCCTGCACATTTTTGGGTTTCCCCTCGTTTAACACACCTGATTCAACTTATGCTAATTACCACACAGCTCTTGAGATTAATCATTTGTGGTGGAACAGGGAAAGAACTAAGCTATACAGGGCTCCGGCCCCCCAGGACTGGAGTTTGACACCCCTGATGCACACCATGAAGCTCGATCTGTACCGCGATACAATGGAAAGCTAACATCTTGCGGATTACCCCTCATCGTACAAATGACAGATCAAAAGGGCAACTTTGTATACAAATGTTAACATAGTGATACTAGCGATCTAGCAAAGACAAGCCGACATTTAAATAATAATATTGATGATGATAGTATAGTGAAACACATGGTCCCAGAGGTAAGATGAGAGATGGTCATGGTGTTGTCCTGCTTGCATCTTGGATTAGCCTTGACCAGATAAGTGGATGCTAGAGAAATAGTTTCATTTAAGTCTGATTGAGCTAGGTCTTTATCTTGTTACTGACTGTCAGGCCTCAATTCTACTGTCCAACAGATCAGGCGCACAATGGCCGTACTTATGTAGTAATGGTAGTGCTTATTTTTAATTTTATTAATTCCAATGGTGGAACTAGGCCCTCTTTCCTCGGATGGCCTTGACACAGGCCCCATTGTCTGGTATGCTAAGGGCAGTGAATAAGTGAGCTGTCCTGCTGGAAGTGTGACAGCATAAGTGCTACACGGGCGTCCCGTCTCACTCCAGCGGGCCTCACAGCAGCCATGGAACCTCTGTCTGTCCTGCTGGGAGGATTCATCTGACTCCAGCTAATGCTGTGTCCTTCACAGAAACGCTTATTTCCTCTTGTGCTTCACCATAAGTGGTCTCACTGAGAATACTTTTATTATGTCTCGGTCCTCCTCCTCTCTGCCACCAATGCATATTTGGTCGCTCTAAAAGCATTCGGCAGTGCACATGCAGGTTCTCAGATTAGTGGTGGGTGTTTTTTTTTTTTTTTTTTTTTGAGAATTTATATCAAAAACAAACAGAGCAGTGAATAAGGTTAACTGACTTTCTAGACCTAGAATAACAGAGATTAAACTCTGTGTTTTCTTTCGGGGTCCTCCACGCAGTTCCATCTGGTCTGGGAGGAAGCAGCTGCTGGTGTTGCCCGGAAAACCAAGGCGTGTTTTTGCAGCTACGGTTCCTGTAGAAAAAGATGTAGTCACTCCCAGGACTGACTCCCAGCTCCAGATAAATTCTGCGGGCTTGATTTGACAGATTTACCCACCAGTTCTTGCAACCTAATCCAGACCATTGAATAGATGACCACTTGAAATTCGATTACTACACGTGTTATTAAAAGTCAAACCTCCCCTAGTAGGAATCAATAAAGAATTGTTGTTACTTTAATATCTAGCAATTCATTTGCACAAGGTAATGTTATATGTCAGAATGTTGGGGGGAAAAAAAACGTGAGTTCTTGGCTGTGGTTTTGGATGGAGTCTGCATCATTTTTGTGGAGTCTGCATACTCTGAAGAACCTGGATGTTGGAAGTTGGGCAGGAGATTCTTGCTGTAAGTTAGCTTTGGAGAGCTTCAAAAAACAATCATATATTTTGAAAAATGACAGTGGCAGGCAATTGAATGCATGCGCAGCACGTAGCTTATAAATTGTTTTTTTGCATGCTGGAAAGAGAAGCAAGACCTCCCGAGCTGCCCAACTTCTGGCCAGGACAGAACCACGGCTACTGGAACTTAGTAGTGGGAAAGAAAGTAGCAGAAACACAAGGCCCTATTGCTGAGGATAATTTAGCCTTGGGTTTATGGATCTATAGAAAGGTCAGCTTGTCCTTTTTTCACTTTGCCTGGACTCAGCAATCGGAAGGCCGAGTACTTCACAGAATTCTTCAGTAAGCTGTTTTTACAGTGTTTTCTGCTGTTTGACTTGTAATTTTTGCTGTTTTACTCCCAAAATGGCCTTGATCTTTAAGTTCCATCCATTCATCTTTCAGACCACTTGTCTAGTACAGGGTCATAGTGAACCTAGAGTCTATCCCAGGCAGCGCAGGGGACTAGGCAGGGCAACACCCTGTGCAGGATGCTAGTCCAGTTCAGGGACCACATGCCCACAAAAGATAGACTGTTTAAAGAAGCATTTTGCCTGATTGCAGGACTGTGTGAGTGAAGCAGAGCATGCAAACATGCAGGTTGGGGGTGGGGTTTGAACCCCCAGCCTGGGAGCCTATAGTGCATAGAAATTTTAGTACATTCATATCTTCTCACATCAAAAGTTCATGAACCTGTAACAGCAGAGGCAGCATGAGTTGGTTGTGGTTGTACAGAAGCATTCATGTCAGTTTATTTTTCAAATGGCTGTAAAGTTAATTATTAATACATATTAAAGTCATATTTAGTAAGAAGACTAAGAGCAAAGTAGTGACCTGATTAACAAGAACATGGAAGAAACTTGTTCCTTTGCTGTACAGTCCTGTAGAGACACTGGTCTTTACCCACTTCTCTCCTCCTCCAGACTCTATATGCAGACCTGCCCGCCCTGCTGGACAGTAACCCCTTCTCTGAGAGTGGACAGCTGGCGGATCCTGAGGGCGTCAGCAGTGTCCTGGCCATCCTGAAGCAGACGCTGCAGCTGCTCAGCTCTTTCCAGGTGCACTCAGAGATCACCTCCCAGCTTTTTGCCTACCTCTTCTTCTTCATCAATGCCTCACTCTTCAATGCGCTGATGGAGAGAGGTGAGTGTAAACTCCACTGCCGGATTTCTGGAGCCTTACCAACAACTGGCGTCTGTTGAGTCCCTCAAAGACGTAGTTGTTTAATTTAGCAAAATTACTCATGCAACATTGTTCCACGTAAAGGTTCTGGAGGCGGATTTTACAAGTGGTCAAAAGGGGTTCAGATCCAGGCTAATCTGGACCTCCTTATGGACTGGGTACAGGGCATTGGGCTGAGTGACTTAGCGCTGGACTTCTTCCAGAAACTCTCCTCAGCTGTCAACCTTCTGGCCACACCCAAGGAGTACCTGCTGCAGGTCAGAAAATACTCATCCTCTACTCTGGATGTGTTCATTTGTTTTTTTTCTTCTATGCAATATTTCTGTGTCACTGTTGAAATACTCTGAGTGCCTGATTAGACAATAAAGACCCCTTGCCTTGAAGGTAACTTATAAGCTAGGCTCACATCACTGCACACTGCACTATAATTATGCAGATCGGTCTCCTAGGTTCTACTTGGAATAGTCATGAACAATATTCCACTGCACTTTTTAAAGAAGTCCTCAAAACCGTACTTAGTTCCCAAAATGCAGATAGTATTGCAAACTGTTTTATATAGCATTTTTTGTTTTTCTTGATACTTAAGAATCAATGTATTATTTTTGAAGTGAAAAAGGATGTATTTAGGATGTTTGCTTCCATGTCTGAAAAAAAATAAGCAAAAGATTAGGGAGACTTTTTTAAATACCCAGATTGCTGTGTGGATTTAGATTTGCATGGGTACAGTGTTGTGTAATCAGTTAAATGCGCTTTAGCAGAACTGTGTGACATATTCGTTCTTCAGTTTCCCCTAATGCGAACACCATGCTTTATTTGTTTTGCTTTCTTCTTTTAAGAACTTAAGAACAACCCACAAACCCCCCCAAAAATGGGACCAATCAAGAAAAATTCTAATCCAACATGTTTCAGACCCATTTAAATGATTAAAAACATTTGTCATTTGCCCTAGATCTGAATGCATTTTGGCAGCCGAAAGCTCCATAGAATTGCAGTTATGGAACCACAAACATGTGCAGTAATTCTCATTGTTGTCGACTTGGCTGGTGCTTACAAAACACCAAAGCATTTGCATGAAGAATTTATTTTCTTACTATACACTGAAGACTGAAAATATTTATTTATTATACCAATATGGATTGGAACCAATGTGGAATGCATTATATGTTATCAACGCAGTTGGGCCAAGATACACTGTGAGGCATTAAGGATTTCTGGCTTTGTTTGAACGCAGCAGCTTGTGCTGTTTCTTATAATCCCTAAATAAGAGAATGGGGTTTGGCCAGTGTGTGCTGCAGACAGAATGGTTTATAGCAAAGAGAATAAACACCAGAAGTTCTGAATTAAACAATTTACACTCGAGTTTTTGGGGTACAAATATGACTAAAGTGTGAGTGAAAGTTTTACTATCCTATTGCATTGGGCTGATGATTCTATTGCATTGGACACACTGCTGCTTACAGTGTGTCCCAGATAAACCACAACCCTGATTCCCCAAACCTGTTATCCAGTAATATCTGCATGCGGCCCAGGTTCCGCCCCTGCCTTTGTTAATCACAGAATAAAGGAGGATACTGAGTGTGAGCATGACCTCAGTGCCGGCAGGTCATGATCTCACAGAGAAGTTATTCCCGCTTACTAGGGGAAATGCAAGGGTTTTTGGGTGTGAGTTCTCTTTCCTTTCCAAAAATGGTCTGAATACTATCAGATGATTTAGATGGCTATCATCCAAACACCACAGGATTTTCCGGGTCATTAGCAATTAATAATAAAAGACCTTTATCACAGTCACGGTATAGGGGAACAATATACTGTAAAAAGGCTTATTCATCATTTTATTTATTTGTTGAATTGTATTCAGGCACTTATGCACACCCATCCATCTTCTGTGTGCTTCTCTAGTACGAGGTTGCTTGGGGACTAGAGCCAATCCCAGGCAGCATAGGGCACAGGGCACACACATACATACACAGGCTTGTAATTATATGTTTGTGGGGACACTCCATTTATTTCTATGGGGAAAACTCTAATCCCAACATGACGACCTTAACCCCTACCCACCCATAACCTTAACCACAAGTAACCAAACAATATACAAAATACAAGACTTTTCTGATTGCATTCACAGACCTTTGTGAGGACCTGAAAAACGGTCCCCACAATATCAAAATATCATTTGGTCATAATGTCATTTGTCGCCATAATGTAATATAAACCTAAACCCCAAACATACACAAACGCACGACCACATATATAGAGCAAGAGTATGATTTGAACCCACATTTAAATACAATTCAAACCTAAGCAGAATTCCGTCGTTAATGATGAAACTAGAGTTCACATATTACTTTTGGGTCTTTATTGATTTGGTTTTCTCCTCTGTCCATAATGTAGCTATGAACATTAACTGTGCCCTCACAGAAGCTCAGACTGCATAGCTTACAGTCATATATGGTATGAAGGCATTGCGTGATTGGACTGAATGCCAGTGCTTCTGAGAGGAATTGGTGCATGGGTGACATTTTGCTGGTGTTGTGCTTGCGTGATACTGCTCCATCATTAATCTCTTTTATTGTTTGTCACATGCACTCATACTGTCACACCCTTTCAGATGTTCCGCTGCTATATCATCCACCTGTTAATGTGTTGCTTTTTCAAGCCTTTGTTTTTTTAGCTGCTGGCATGGAGAACAATACAAGCAGGTGATGCTGCACTAATATGTTTCAGTTAGCTGTTTTTTTTTGCTTGCAGATAATCATTAAACAGTGTAAATATTTTACAAACCAAAAAAATATAGTAATGTTTACCAAATCAAAGTAATATACTGTTTTTTAGTGAAGTTTAAGTAAGCAAGCCAGATTGAATATACAGTACAGAAATACCTACTCTCTTGGAAAGTGAAGAGTAAGTCAAATGTAGTGCTTCACTTATTGCTTCAGTACTGGAGATTTTAAGGCTCTTTCTGTACAGTATATCTGTGTTCTATAGGGTTCAGGTATGTTGAAAGGAATAAACTACGCAGACCTTGGACTGAAGCCGCAGTACGGCATGGAAAACTTGCTACTGGCTCAACCTTGTTTGAACAGCTTAAAATAATTCAAGGAAACCATTTTGGTTTTTCTTTCTTTGCATCAAGAAATTGTGCAACCATGAGGGCAATTGGAATCATTTATTTTTTACATTAAGTGCGGTGTTTTCTTTCGCGTTTTCCATTTCCCCTTCAGTGGGCTGAAAGTCATCAGTTCCCTCACTTCCCAGCATCTGCCCCCACCCTGCTCCTGCCCTCCCTTGTTGCTGCATGCTATACCCATTTCCCCCCCTCTGTTACATCATTATGCCGACCTGCTACTGTAAAAATCTCACCTTGACTGAGTGGCAAGAAACATGGAAATTACAGTATAAGCATTTTGTGAGTTTTATCTTTGCATAACGTCCGCTGAGTGCATATAAGCCTGTCTCTCATTGTTGTCAAGAATGTAGAGATTCCTCAAGAATCTGCTTTGCCTTTTTGCCATGGCCCATGGCTGGTATTCTCTATTGGGTTGTCTGTAGGCCTCGTGGAGCTCATTGCGGAGGGAATTTCTGCACCTGAACCCAGCACAGCTGCACCACATACTGATGGAGTATGACCCAGGAAGGGTCTGCCCGGCTGGCTGGAATCCCACCCCAGATGAAGCTAGCGCATCACAGAGTACTGGTGAGAGATGCTGCCCTTACCCCGCTTCGCCTGGGATATTCCTCTGTGAACGCACATTATTCTCAGTTCTACCCTACTACAACTCAAGCATCCATAAAGTAACCCATTTAAAGGGTTATTAAGAATCAGTATCTCTGTTCTCTTGGTGGATCAAAACCCTGTATTGTACCTCCTGCTAAGTCTTATTGTAAAATGTGGTAAGAAGGAGTTCTGTGTCTTTGTGCCTGGTATGACCAAGCCTCTGCCATAGAGGGGGTCTTAGCTTTCCATTCCTTCTGCCAGATGCCCCACCCTGCCAGACAGAGGCCTGTATTCATCTCCTTTCCAGTGTGCTGGGTTGTCTTCTGGGCACACTGGTGTATTGTTTGTTACTTGTAAAGCAGTTAAATTTAATAGCCATTTTGGTTTACGCAAAGTAATAGACAGGTTTTCTAAACATGCACAGCATTTGATGAAAACCAAAGCGTTGGTTTTAATGGTTGCTTAACGTGAATGGTTGCAAACTGTTGACTGCACTTATTTTCACAGCTGATATCCTGGAGAGTTTCGATAACCATCCACCTCTAATCCTACCAAACACCAGCTTTCATCTAGAGCTGGGGAAGTCCATCAAACACTCCAGTCTGTGCATGCAGCTGGGTAAACTACAGGACATCATTCAGAGTCTCCATACTGCAGTGTCATCTGTCAACCCCAAGAAACCACTGCAGGTAACTGTTCTGTTAGGAATGACCAAATTGTCAAACAGACACCCTAGTTTGCTGAGGTTTGCAGTTGACCTAAGTGTGTGAGAAATTAAGTACTTCATTGGACTGAATGCGGGGTGGTCTCTCTGTTCAAAGCCAGTGGAGCGAAGCCAGGCAGTAACTCCAGAATCCTCTGTGGAGGCAGATGTTTCTGAAACGGGAGCCGCCCCAAGAAAAGAAGAGCCCCCAGACCAAATGTCAAAGGCACCTAGCACTGGCACCGGGGATCTGACTTCTTGTGAGGCAGTTCTGACCTATAAGCTAAAGAATCTGGAGCTGCAGAACACGCTCAGCACAGACGCAGACCCGAGCTGCAGTAAACGCCTGGCCTTGGACCCCTCTTGTCTGCTAACTCCACCCAACACACCTCAAGGTCAGGAGCTGGCAGAGGCTGAGGCTGTCCTGCACACACTGGGAATCAGCCAAGAACTCATTCATCATAAAGCTGAAGGTAATGGAACGAGGTGAACCAGTGGTGTTTAGAGTCTGTGTCAGTGAAGTAAATGTAACAATTGCCTTTGGGGTGTTCAATAAGATTCTTCTGCGTTGGTCATGACTTCTATTCTGTTGCAGTAATTATTCATTTTTCTACTTCTGTATTTCCCTAAATGTCTTGAACTTCAACCCTTTTGGATACATTCCTGTATTTATTAATTGTTCACAATAAGACCGGCTGAAATATATCTCTCTATCAGATCCAGGTGTCACACATTTTTGTGGATTGCCAGTAGGAAACCAGTATCTATTATGTTGCTTCCTATTATTTCACATGAAAACATCCATCCATCATCTGCATTGAAATGCATGCATACCGTGGGCAATGACAGATAATCCATGTAGGAAGAGGGATTATTTACAATACATGATAAGCCAGGAAAGAAGTTAGTGAGGAGGATAATGCACTGGAGAGGCAGACTGCTTGAAACGGCAAGCACACAGTCACCCTTTGTTTCTTTTCCTTCTGAAAGAGAGGACAGCCATGTTAAACTATCATTTACATCCTTCGTTCCCCTTCTTCCTTTGTGCATGCACCTTGGCTGGGGTTTGTGGAGCACGCTGAACAGGATACAGGCCAGACACGGCCATTGTGATCCTCATCGGCCGCTTTATAGGCTCTTCTGTTTGTGGCTGCAGACGGCCCAGTGCCACCACGGGCACAGCACTGCATCCTCTCCTGCAGCACGTCAGCCAAAAGCTGGCGGCGGGGAGCTGCGCCCTCCCCACAAAACACAAGCTTGAACTTTATGCTGGTGTACAGAAGGGCTCGTTAAAGAGCTGGAGTACAAAAGAACGGCTTTGGCATCACAGTCACTAAATGCCATTTAAACGGTGTCATATACGAACTAACATGTTTAGAGTTTCCGAAAGAAAACTCTCTCGATAAAATCCTTTTTTTGGTATTTCCTTTATTGTGGACTTTGTAGGTTACAGAGACTAAATATTTTGGAAACAAGTCAATTTATATATAAAAATAATCATGTGATTTTGGTAAACGTATTTTACCGTACGTTTACATATTTAGCTGGTGGTTTTGTCCAAAGCAACGTACAAATGAGGCACTTCTAAAACATTCACGCTAGAAATGTGAGCAGCATTGTACACAACAACTTAAAGTAAGAACCCAATAAGACTACTCAGGGGTCAGAAGTGCAACATAACAGCATTCACGGAACATAAAGAGGCATCAGGCCAGTAAGGGACAGTCCAGTGTACTGTATGTAACTGTAACATGAAATGTTCCTCAGGTAGATTTCAGTTTTGAAGCTATTGAGTGGGAGTATTTCCTTAGTATAGATAATCGCTTAATCTGGTACAGGGGAGTGGGGGCCCGTGGTAGTATGTGGAGGGGGCACCGTGGTCCCAGGCACCCATGGGAATTTGCAGTTGGCTTGGCGTGTGGAATCCTAATTGGGACGCACATTGTTCAGGGCCAAGAAACAAGGGTCCGGTGTCAGACCATAAGCGTATCAGGATTATCATGACATGGCAGCCAGTTGGCCATACTGGTTCCTATTGAATTAACCAGTGCTTCACCAGCAGACACTGACCCATATTAACTCCTTACCTCCTAATGTACTACTTCTTCGGTTAGGGGTACCTTGAATATACCTTGATTGTGTAGTCTCCACCACATGCAGAACAGTATATGAGAGTACTAAAAAAGAGAATATGTTTTCATTTAAAATACTTATTATTACTAATTATTATCTGTTCTAATTCAGAACAAATATCGTCCATATTTCTAGGATATTCCTTCTTGATCAGTAAATTGTATTTTGATAAGATGCAATATTTTCTTGTAACTGTAACCAGTTAAAATTTGAGATGTCCCGAATTGATATGTTGTTTGTCGTCATCGTCAGAGGACAGCCAAACTTCTCACTGTGTTGAGAGGAGTGAAGGAGAGGAGGATGAGGAGGAAGAGGTGTTTACCGTGGAGCTGCAGAGGGGTCCCCATGGTCTTGGCTTGGCCCTTGTGGATGGAATGGTGCGTCAGTTCCTTCACTTGGGGTGTTTTATGTATTGGGGCCTGATAGCTTGAACACAGAGAGAGCTTTGGAACAGTCATACTGATCGTGGTTGAAATTGATCACAGATATCATTAGCGGTGGTGCTCGTGGTGTCACAGCAATGGTGCGTGCTTATCGGCGTCTACTCACGTCCATACCTGTTCAATGGAATTCGACAAGATACGTGTTTGGCATCTCTCCTTTGTCAAGCCTGCCTTTATGAGCCTGTCATCACTGCATTTTCACAGACCTCGCCCAGGAATTCGGTGGCCATGGTCCATGCCATCACAAACTAAATTTAACTTCCACTCTGGGCCAAAGTGGTGTGGTGGAATACTGAACCGGCGCGCATCACAATCAAGTGTCATGAGAATAAGTTGATGCTGAACTGCCCAAATCTGTCTGTCCATTTCTATGAATCACTTTTCCTGTTAATGCTAGGACGTTCCAAAGCCTGCTGCCACAGGAATAGGACAGGGTCACCCGAGATGGACTATCAGGGGAGTCAAACAGACGTTTACACCCAAAATGACAAATTTAAAAAGGCTCTTTATTTCAGGATCTCTGTGGGATTCATTCTTTTATCTTATTTTGACGTAACATTGTTTTTGTGTTTATATTTATGTATCACTCCCCTGAAAATAGATATTTACTCTTTTAAGATACAGTACTTTGGTTACATAGCTTAAAGTGCAATGTGATAGTGATTTAAGCCTGCATTTATTTAGGCCTCAGCCTGTGATAAAAAAAAAAATCACATAATATACCTGGTTCTTTTTCTGTGATGTTGCCACAAGGTTGAATATAAATAGCACCATCTACTGGTTGGATGAAAACTGTAATTGTCACCCTATGATAGTCTTCTGTTTCATGTAGAATGTGGCTTTTCTAAGAGGAATGTTGGTTAATTGTGGTGGTTTTTCCTTTACTTTTGCCTTGTATAGAAAACATCACTGAAAGTGAGTGGGATTTATATCAAATCAGTGGTTCAGGAATCTCCCGCTGCTCAGTGTCAGAAACTGAGTCAGGGCGATCGCATCCTGGCTGTCAACGGCTTGAGTTTGGTGGGAATGGACTACTCAAGGTAAGGAACCCCATCTCTCCAGGGACAAAGTAGAATTGCTACCCATAATTCAAAGGTGCTCACACATCGCTTCCCTTTGCAGTGGACGGGATCTCATCCGGACTGCCGGGGACAGGCTGCGGCTGCTGGTAGCTAAATCAGAGCTGTGTAGCAGGAGCTCGTCGGCTAAATGCTGAGGGTGTGTGTGTGTGTGTGTGTGTGTGTTCCAACTGTCAAGGACCAGCAAATGCTCTTGGAGACTCGGGGGGGGGGGGGGGGGGGTTTTTTTTTTTAAAAAAAAAAAAAAAAA
>JABFDZ020000097.1:17864273-17878526 GCA_019775955.2 Pollimyrus isidori
GACAGAGCCATACAAAAATGTTGGATTGTTCATTTAATCATTAAATAAAATACAGTACACCGTGTTAGGTCTTGGTTAAATAGGTTACGTGCAATCATTTTAATATGTTTTAATAAACACTGAACCAGCCCGGCCCTCCGCTTGTAGCAAATTTGTTTTTTTGGCCCTCTAATGTATTTGACTTTGACATCCCTGATCTAGAACCATAAATACTTCCTTCAGGAATAGGACCATCATGGTCTGCTTATGCAATTCGTTAAGTCAAATTAGCATTTGCTGTAAAATATCTCTTTCCAAAATTTCACCAATGAGCTGTTTCCTGTTCATGTCCCCAAAATAATATAAGTATTGATTCAACTTCTGAGGGGTTAGGGTTCCAATGGTTACTAAGAATTATCATTTAAATGCAAAGACGACAGTTAAATTGCGAACCTTTTCACACTTGACCCCTGCCTGCGCTTACACAAATTTTGATGAGTCTTTTCCAAAACAAAATGTGTTTTTTTAAAGCTGTTAATGTCATTTTCAAATGTTAAATGCTTTGAACTTGGTAACGAGGTCAGTGTTTTTATTGTCACCTTTCCTTCAGTAATAAGCTGATCTGTGCAAAGAATTTTTCAGGTGTCCATCACGGAGAGAAATTTTAGTTGTGTTTGCTTCCCTGCTTGCTCGGGAGGTTGACAGAGAGCCAGTATAGGGGAGCTAATCTTCGTGTTTTTATTTACAGCCGTGAAGATGGAGAGGGCCCGCTGTGATGTCATAGATCTGCTAAAGCTGCATCCGGAGGGCATCCCCATCAAAAACTTTCCCATTGAATTCAAGAAGAAATACAACAGGGAGCTCCAAGTGTCTAAGCTTGGCTTCTCCTCTCTACCCCCGTTTCTGTACACTATGCGTGAGCAGCTGTACCTGAAAAACGACGTGATTTTTCTCAACTCGTACGATTTCTCAACATCGGACCCCACCCAAGGAGCGTCCAGCTCACTGGAGAGAGTCACGTCTACATCGGGCCTGCATGTTCCTTTAGCCCAAACATCTGCAAACCTGGAGGCAGGGCACACTGTCGGCACTGGGCAGCAGTGTCCCCAGGGGGCTTGTGCGCAGCTGCTGCCGTGCTCTCCTGCTGCGAGTGGTACGTAGTACTGCAGATAAGTGCACATGATGCCATGTGACTTGGTTCTGGCTCAACATATATACAGGGGCGGGGCGCCACAGGGACATTTGCCCCAACTGACTGAGCTTTTGTGAATTCTGAGTCCTTAATTAAACAACACATACTTTTTCTCAGCTATTTAAATAATCTTTGTGTGTTTACTCACAGCCAAGAAGATGGAGAGGGCCCGTTGTGATGTCATTGATCTTCTAAAGCTGCATCCAAAGGGTATCCCGATCAACAAGTTTCGCGTTGAATTCAAGCAGAAATATGGGAGAAAGCTGAAAGTGTCTAAGCTTGGCTTCTCCTCTCTACTCACGTTTCTTCACTTTATGTCTGACAAGCTGTGCCTGAAAAATGACGTGGTTTTTCTTAAGTTAAATCAAACCTCTGACCCCATCCAAGGAGCACCCAACCCAAAGGACAGAGCAACGCCTCCATCTGCTGAAGCAGGCGCATCAAACATTGCGGGAGGGTACACTGTCACCACCAGGCCGCCAGATGCCCAGGGGCCCTTGCTGCAGCTGCCATTAGGCGCTGCTGCAGTGATTGGTACGTAATACTGGGGATAAGTGTGCATGCTGTCATGCGACATGGCTTGGCCAGAGGTGTGTGCAGGGTTGGGGCCACTGGGGTACTATCCCCAACTGAAAGCTGATTGGCCCCTGGAGTGCCCCCTCGCCTGTCACTCATCGATTCAAAACATACCCTTGGCTAATAATGAAATTGGCCCCTCTGTATGAATTATGGCCACACTTACTCACCACACCATTAAAAAAATCCCAATATCCTTAAGTTGTGTATTGTAACTCCGTGTATTAACTGCAGGTATTGCTGTATTTCTTACTTTCCGTTCTGGCTCTGCGCAGGCGGCATCCCGCTCATCCAGCGCCCGCTCCCTGTCGCTCTGCCCGTCGGCTTGTCATTGTCCGATTTCCCGGTGCTGGGGTCGAAGCCACCGAAGACCCAGGGAGCCCCGAAAAAGGCGGACAGTACTGTAGTGTTTCGGGATGCGTTCCACTCCCGGCTGAGAGAGGAGCACTCGGCTCACGTTCGGGCCGTCGAGGAGCTTTGCAAGGAGCGGAAGCGTGGCCGCGTGCCCAATGTTGAGGAACTGAACAGCCGGGCCGAAGAGCTGATCCGTGCCATCGCGGCTGAAGGGGAGCTGGTCACTGTGGATAAGGTGTGTCTCTCTTGCAAGTCATGCTACTCCGACCCTTCCTCTCTGGATGGCTGCACTCTAGATAGATATGCATCTCGCATGCAAAGACACAAAGCAATAAACTAAAACAGCATATAGTTCGCATTGCATTTTAAATTAGGTGCGTCTTTATGCAGCAGTGCTTGGAGATGTGAAAGGTAAAAGTCCGTCTTCCCTTCTCTTTAGGTCGTATCCAGGCTTTGCAAATACTACCAGGTTCAGTCTTTGAGACAAAATAATCTAATATGGCAGCTGCCAGCTGTCATGGATCTTCACCGAACCGTGCGGGAAGTCGACATGTTTATAAAGGTAATGCCTCTGTTGCCTTACAACTGTATCCTATTTATTGCAAGAAATTTGTATCCTCAGTATACTGCCCTACAATGGGAAAACATGGTAGCTAAATTGACACTGAAATTGAGAGGTGCCATTTTGCCTTGGTTTTGGTTAGTAGTTACTCTAATTTTCACACTGTTTTATTCAAAACCGAGCACATTTAAGGTAATTTGTCACAAAGACAACCAGATCCTAAGTGACCCAATTTCTGTTATTATTCAATTTTGATAAAACACTGGTATCCCACACTTTGCTTTTATGAAAGACTTACATTGGCACCAGTTTTCGCTAACTGAAAGAAATCCGAAGAGTATTTTTGCTTTTACGAGCAAAGGAGAAAATAGTGCTTAATGCGTGTTTATTCGCAAGCCAATTATAAATATACAGTCACGCCTCACATTATGACGTTTCAGTCAATGACTGGCTGCATATATGAGAGCAGTGCCATAAGATCATAATAACACCTCCATTTGCGCAGTCTGCTGAAGCCGTGCAGTCGGTTTGCACGCTCTACGAATTGGGCCAGGCGCTGGCAGGCCTCAAGAACAAGAAGCGCTTTGAAGAGCTCAACCTGGGCCCACTGTGCAGAATGCCGCTTATCCATAGGATGTTTCGAGTGGATGCCGCCACCAGGGATGACGATATAGTCACCATAGAGACGGTGGATATTCTGAAGGTCAGCGATGTACCGTAACTCTGTGTGCTGTGAAAATGTGTTGAACATTGTTACTGACTAAACAAATTTCATTATTGTTATTTAATTTTAATAATTTTTTTTTCCTGTAGAATCTGAGGGATTTTATGAGACGACGCTCCAAATCAAAAATTGATCTTGTGGACTTTCTGAAGCACATTGCTGACCAGTATAACTGTGACTCACCATACAAGCTTGGGATCAGGATCCAGGGCCTTGGCCTACCCATCTCGGTAGGTATTAGCAGCATCTGGTTTATGCAGATTTTCTTCTTTTTTCTCACTTTTCAAATTTCCGCCATTTCCATTCTTCATCTGGCCAGACCCTGAGTAAAGCGAGAAGTTCAGAGAACCTCATGATGGACAAAGCCAAAGTGACCCTCCAGAGAGAGATTGAGGAAGAGGTGGCAGATAAGATGAGGAAGATCAAGAAGAGCATCCTGGATCCAGCCCAGGCCAGTGTCCCCTTCTCCTCTGTTGGCAGTCTGGAGCTGAGGAAGAAGTATGTCTCCCAGACCGCTGCGGAGGCCGTGCTTATGGTCTTTACCAACGCCGAGGGTGTCTTCAGTGCCAAGATGGCCAAGGTACAGTCTCTAACATGGGCACATTGTCATGACACTGAGTGGTACACTAAAGTTCTATCAACATTTTCCCGTAGTTTCTTCAGTCCGTCCTTTTGTCTTGTTGGCGATTGATGAAAGAATTTAGAGACGTTCCCAGTCATCAGTTCTTGTTTGCTTTTCTCCTCCTCATTCATTTTGTTAAATTTGTCACAAGCGTGCCACCTTCTCTATGAACCAATCAAATGTTTGAAAATGATTATGATTGGCTCGGAAAAGGTTTCCAGAGCTCATGCAAAAGCAAAGGCAGTAAACTTTACACCAATTTATTCTTTATATTTTTTATATTAACATGGTGCGTGCCTAGTTATGAGGGCGGCACAGTGGGAGTGGGTGGCGCTGTCGTCGCCCACCGCTGCTTTGTATGTGTGGAGTTTGGATGTTCACGCCGTATATGAGTGGTTTCATGCTGATTTCCTCCTACTGTTCAAAAAGAATACAAAGTAAGTAATTTGGAGCACGAACATATGTGTGACTGGGTGAGTGTGCACCTTGAAATATACCGGTGCCCCATCCAAGGTCTGTTCTTATCTTGAACCAATTACAAGACGTACAGTATCATGTTTTATTTTGTTATATTAAAAGTGGGTAATTTGTAGACCAAATACCATCACCGGAGCAGATAATGTGGTACAGAAAACATAACAAATGCATTGTCCAGAAGCCAAACAAGAGCCTAATACTGGTGGTGCATTAACGCGAATAAGAAATAACACATTATTCACACACAATTATTTGATCAAATTAGTCGATAGATTATTTGATTATTAATATAATCGATAGTGACGACCCTGATGGAACTGGTCATAAGAGGCCTCCTGCTTCTTACATGTGATAATTCACAAAGCCTGACACCCTGCATTGAGGGTTCACTAGAGGTCACTACGCAGGTCCTTAACTGAAGTATGCCATTTTCTGCTTATAATCCTTTCATGTAAGTCCAGGCTAGAAAAATGGGCTGCTATTGCTGTGCTGCCTTCTCATTCTGAAAGTCTAGCTGAGATTATCCTCTGT
Source organism: Pollimyrus isidori (assembly GCA_019775955.2). NCBI lineage: Eukaryota > Metazoa > Chordata > Actinopteri > Osteoglossiformes > Mormyridae > Pollimyrus > Pollimyrus isidori. The sequence goes on from JABFDZ020000097.1 coordinate 17,869,291, forward strand.
GTTAATGGTGGTCTTTGCTTCCCTTCATTTCCAGTATGTCCAGGACTTCCTTCTGCGTGTGTCGAACGACAGGCTGGCCACAGCCCTCTTCCAGCTGGCCATCTGCTGTGGCTCCCTCGAAGTCCCCCAGGATTTGGTTGCTAAAGAAAAGTCCTGCAGGTCCTGCACAGGGATTAAGCAAGGCCAGGAGGAGAGCACTATACTGCCCCCTAGTGAAGGTATGCTTTGCTTTAATGTAATATATTTTTTTATGTGTCTCCTCTCAGCTGATTTTTCAAAAAAGAAATCAATGAGCTGTAACACTGCATTGTTTTACTTCATAGGTAAATTTATATATTTCCCTGTTGGTTTTGTGGGGTTGTGGGGGCATTGCTGCTGTAATTAAGTACAAAGGACTTAGCAGGCGCTTTTAAAATTTGCATGCTGCGTGTAATTTGGGTCTGTAATGTTCATCTGCTTCTCTTCCCATAGCTGCTGTGAAGGTCTTCTTTCAGGAGTCCGTCTCTAGCCTGAGGGGAGTCCTCTCCCTTGCCTTTCTTTCCAGGCAGGAGAAGCAGCTTGTGGAGCATTTCAAATTCAGGGAGTTCGCGCAGCTGAAACAAGGCACCTTCCTGGAATTCCTGGTGAAGCACGCGCAGGTACCTTCACCACATACTCCATTCCTTTGTCTGTGTCTGCCCCATTGCCTGTTTACCAGATTGAATGAGTGGTTTCAGAAAATGACACTCCTCCAAAATCGGACCTCACTGGATGGGGTTGATCGTTTGCTGTCCCCAGGTGCTTCAGGAGGCTGGAGGTAGCATTATTCACCTTGGCAGTCAAAATTATGGTTCCTGTGGCCTCAAGCCCAGCCAGCAGGATGTGTATGAATTCATCAAGCAGTGTGGAGTTGAAGACCAAGACAGGGTAAGTGAGAGGCTGGGAAGCTGTTAACCTGGGTGGGAATTCAGAATGCGCATTGGGTTAGTTTGCTGTATGCGGTGTGCATCCTGCCCTGGTAGGTCCCCTGCATTGAGCATGCCCTGCGGAGCCACTACAAGCTGAGGGACAGCCGGGAGCTGGGATACGGCCAGCTGTCTACCCAGGTCGACATGGTGCGTCGTCAGAAAGGGCTGAGCGCTGACGTCCGCGAGAGTTCGGTCCGTTACGAGTCTCCGCTTTTCATAAAGGATTTCAGGTGAGGGAACACCAGTTGCCGAAAGTGTCCCAGGGGATACATGTTTTCTTAATCGAGAATGACGTTTCCGCCTCTGCTGCATGGCTGCTCTCTGTTGGTTCCAGGGGTGGCGTGATGGAAACGGTTGGCCTCCTGGGACCTGTGACTCGCGAGCAGGCTATGTCTAGCCTAGTGTCAGCCCCCTTGCTGGAGGACCTGGCTGAGTGGTCCCAGTGGGAGCTGGTGTTCCAGCCGCAGCTCGGGCCTCTGAAGGACTTCATCGAGAGCAACTCGGGTACGAACCTGATTAAAATGCAGTAGTTAATTTCAGATGCTGGAGTATTGGGCATGTAAATAAAAAGATGCCAATATGTAAAAAAAAAATAAGATCTCATTATAAGCTCTGTTTTACCTCATTACATAAATCAGTGATGAGAGTGATTACGTTGAGCAGAATCTGGGCTCCTACATTCACGTTACAGGCAGTCGGTGATGAGGTGGGGGATAAATGTGCTGAGTTAGCCAGCAGGTGGCATAGTTGAGCATGGACTCGTGCCCCAAAGCTTGCTTGGTGAAGTTCCAGGAGAGAGTTCCTCCTTGGCAGAGTATTTAATCTGTAAATACAGTGTCTGGTAGTATAAGCAGATGAATGTATTGCTTGAATATGTATCAGAAACATTCCGTCGATGAAATGCGAATTCGCTCTGTGGGCTGGGTCTCTGTGCCCATCGGAAGGTCACTTGTTCAAGTCCCATGGTTGACAGAGTGAAAACGGGCCCTTGAGCAGAGCCCTTAACCCTAATTTCTCTTGGGGTGCTGCACGCTGGCTGGCCTTGTGTTGTGGCCCCCACCTTGCTCACTCCTACATCTGTATACCTCTGTCATATGGAGAGCTAAGTGGGATAGGTGAAAATACTGGGGAAACATGGGGATGACTTTGTCTTGGTCTCTCCTGTTACAAATTTCCTGCTTCTCTGAGTTCATGTTTACAGGAGTTACATTAAGTAGATTAATCATAAATTCACAAAGTGTAGTTGATCCTCTTGGCACTTCCATTACAGCATCTAAGCTGGGCTCTGACCCGTACTGTAATTTTGCCAGCATTTTGTCTCGAGTTCATGGCAGCTAAGTGCTAGATAGAGTTCGGCCTGATCCTGGTGCCTGTTCCAGTGCATGTTGTGTCTTTATCCAGCCGCTAACAGTGAGCTGGCAGCGCTGGAGACTAAGCCCGGCATGCTGCTGAGGATCACCACCTCCACCAGCGACATGCTGTTCTCTGAGGCGGCTGAGGCCCTGGATCCCGTGGGCACAGCGGGGCACCTGGTGTCCATTGTGGTGGCTGATGGAATAGCCAATGCCCCCGTGGCCCTGCTGGCCAATCACATGGAGAGCTCCCTGGCTACGGCTGTCACCCGGGAAGGTGAGGAGGCCGTGGTGTGCTGTCACTGGGCTCAGTGTGCGCCGTCACTGGGCACAGTGTGCGCGGTCAGTGGGCTCAGTGTGTGCCACCACTGGGCACAGTGTGCGCGGTCACTGGGCACAGTGTGCGCCGTCACTGGGCACAGTGTGTGCGGTCACTGGGCTCAGTGTGCGCCGTCACTGGGCACAGTGTGCGCCGTCACTGGGCACAGTGTGCGCGGTCAGTGGGCTCAGTGTGTGCCACCACTGGGCACAGTGTGCGCAGTCACTGGGCTCAGTGTGTGCGGTCACTGGGTCAGTGTGTGTGGTCACAGTGTGTGCTGTCCTCCTACAGTGTAATGGTCCTCAGGGACCACCAGACACTCCACATTATTGCTCACCTAAAGTTCCCAGCACCGCTGAACCAAGCACACAAGCCATCGAGATACTTGGTCTGGTCTGTGTTGGGAGCAAAAATGTCATCTGCCTGCCCCCCTCACTGATGTGTGTGTTTACAAAAAATGGTTTATCCCATTTCACTATTCCTGAAATTATTAACACCTGACATTTTAGTTCATTCTGTTTTAAGATGTTGAGCTTGTGTTCTCTGAGGGTCCATTAAATATAGCGTTTCTTTACACGGGGATAATTTCATGGGCATTTTACTCTGTTGAAGGGATTGCCTCTCATTCCCTGCTAGTAATTTGTATAAATTACATTTGCATTTTAAATGCTTTTGATCTTTTTTTTATTACTAGATGATGGTACTAACTCATCCAAGACTGTAGCAAAGTTCATTCTTGACTGCATCCTAAGGATACCAACGAGAATCTGCAAAGCGCTGCTAACACAGGTACACAGAGCACGCTTAATATTTTTATGAGTTATATATGGTAAACATTACTCTTCAGCTTCTGGTGTGATAGTCTTTTGGAGCGAAGCACAGGAAGAAGAAAGTGCTGTTAGTGTTTTGAGGCTCACAAAACGAAACTTAGAAAAAATTGCTGTTAATTTATATTCTTGAGAACATAGTTAGGCCAGAGGTGTAAATGATGCCAGATAAAACTTGCATAGCCAACCTATTTTGTATTGGGACAGTAGAGTATAATGAAAATCTCAGACTTTTGATGCTTGTAGGTTTCCCAAATTACCTCCATTTAATGACTTTTTATGCGTATGTAATTTATAGATTTACAACAGCAAACCATTTCCTAAACAGCGCTGTGAAATTCTGATGATTTGGGAGTACCATCGGGAATTGTTTACTCGGAATTCTTTTCACTACCAGTCAAAAGTTTTTGCACACACTGAGATGACATTTGCATGTTACTCGCTTAACATTTACTAAAAATACAATCAATATTCTCTGCTAACCAATAAATTTACAGTTCACCATTTGAGTACCTTTATTAGCAAGAAAATGTCATATCTTTGATTAATCAAGGTAACCTGCTGTACCAGGTATAATAACCGAAAAAATCTGAGGCATTATTTCTACAAGCGATGAAACACTTAACTAGTGCATTTAAAGTTAAAGGGTAGCCTAGTATCTGACTATGCCATCACCACAAAACCAGTTAATAGGATGTGAGACATGCACTTGTTACATACTATTTTTTCATACTCTTGCTATAAAGGAAGCTTGTTTTATTTGACTTACTGTGTATGCTCCACAAGAATAAAAATCCACAGTTTATGAAATAAAAAGAAAAGTGGTAAAAAATCTTTGGTGTGCCAAAGCTTCTGACTGGTAGTGCATCTTGCACATTGTGATACAGCAGTCTGGCAAACTTGTACCACAATGCTCGTCTGGACCCAGGTCTTCCTGGAGCCCCTCTCGAGGGTGCTGGGTCAGGCCAAATCCAAGGCCGTGCTGCTGCAGATGGCAAAGGCAGATTGGCGCCACCTGAACAGGCTGCACCATGTGGGCATCCTGCTGGGGATGACAGACTGGGTCAAGGACTTCCACAGCAAGCTGAGCCCACCGCAGTCGAAGATCATTCCCCCCCTGGTGAAAAAGGTTCGGACTCATTGCCCTGTGAAATAGGCTCTCTTCTGACTCGCTCTCGCGCCTGGTTTATTTGCAAAACATCAACAATGCAGGGAATAAGAATACAGAGCTCATCCATTTTAAAACTAAAAATTTGCTCCAATCATTGTGCATTATATATTTTTTTTCATAAATCGAAATATTATACAGTGGTACCTCGAAACTGGAACTTAATCCGTTCAGAACTCCAGAGCGAATTCTAAAAAGTTTGAGTTCTGATTGAATTTTCCCCATAAAATTGGTGCCCGGGCCCAAAAAAAATTACATCTAAATGTTTTTTTTTTTTAGCATTTAAACACAAAGTGAACTGGATAAAACAAGAAGAGCATATATTGTACTAAACACATCTAAGCACATTTATCAAAACAGTAATTTGTAAAGTAAGAAAATAAATGTATCCAAACAACAAAGTTAAAAAAAAAACCAATGTGACCTGCCCCGATCGTCCGTTCCTTCCGTGTGCCATGCTCCCTCATTAACCTTGTGTGGGATCCCCTGTTTCTGGTTGTTTTTATTAGCTCAGTGTATTTCATCTATGTTTCAGTTTGTTTTCCCAGTCCAGTCATTGTATTGTCCGTCTGTGTTTTGCCTGCCTTACCTGTAATTAAACCCCGTATTCCCCAATGCCTTGACGTTTGCGCCTCTGTCTCCGTTCCGTCCCCACTCGGCACAACAATATTATTATAATTAAATGTATTAATGTTTTATTGTTAATATTTAAATAATGAATAGGAAATATTTATTTTTAAATGTATTTTATTATATAATAATAATTACTGTTACTGTCTGTCATTGTCTAAATGTATTTTTACTGTTTAAATATATGTATTCATTTAGTGTAAACATGCACAATGCTATCACAACGAATGCGAGGCTGAGACTGAAGCGTTACCCTTTGTTTCCGCTGAGAGACGTGCCGGGTGACTCATTTCCCTGCGCGTACAAGTTATCTTAGGTTGGCGTTCACGGTTTGACTTCTGAGATTCAGATTGAGCTCTAGTTTTTTTCAAACTGGTCAATTCCACTTTTAAGAAATTCAAGTTCTAATGAGTTGGAGAATTGCGGTACCACTGAATTACACAGGTAACATGACCAAAGAATTATAGATTAGAGAATACATATTAATTAGGATCAAGACTCCAAGACACCTCTTTAAAATGACAGCTTTTGTAACAGATGATATATTGGTTCATAAAACAGTCTCTTTATACTGAATGTTAACATAGTATCTACTGGGGTTAATGGATAGCTACAGAAGGTGTTTTATCAGCTAAGCGTGGGGGATTTGTTGTTCCTGAATACTGCTGTCCTGAAATATGCTGAAAGGTGTCGCTGTTTCCTGTCCCTTTTGCAGCTCATAGGTACTGACTGCATGTCGGTGAGCAGCAGGTCTTCCGCAGCGGCCCTCAGTGATGACGAGGACCTAATGGAGTTCGGCCCAGAACGGGAGCATTCTTCAGCATCATCTGTGTGTCCACCCAGTATGGATGGTAAGATTTTTTTTAGTGCAGTGATTGCATTTGAGTAACAATCATCATGTCTAATATTTGCAGTATTAATCGCATTGGACATAACTCAGACGGATGCTTCTTTCAGATGAGCCTCGCTCTTATAACGCCTTCCCTCTTGAATGATCACGCAGGCGACGACGAAGACAGCGAGGAGAAATTCGAGCTGGTGACAGGGATGGATGAGAAGACATATGCTTCCTGTGAGGACCTCAGTGATGCCCCTCAGGACGTGGGGATTGAATGTTCAGCTGAGGATGGGCAGAGCAGGGAGGACCTGAACCAAGCTGACGGGCGATTGACCCGGCATAGAGTCATCGTCGAAGACATCAGGTCTGCATAAGACTTATCTATACGATAAGACTGTTCTGGCAGCTTCTTCAGCTTTTTTTAGTTTTTTTATTATTCACTGTGATTTATATTAAAGAATATATGTAAAATGAAGAATTTGTACGGGGCTTGACACTTAATCTGCTTCATAGGCATTAAAAGAATATCTTCACTATAAGAAAACCAAAGACTATTCCCCAGTATGTACTGAGCTAGTTATATTGTATGATATCTGGCAAAGTACTTTATTATGTTTAAGCTTTGCATACGATAAGTATGAACTGGTCTATTTCTTTATGCACTCACTTGTTCCATGTTCTATCAGTGCGTGTGGTTGCATTTTTTTTAGCAACATCCTGTATATTTATGTTCCACTCTAGAGTCCAGACTCATTTATATGATTTATATGGAGCAAGAGAACAAGATATGAAGTGATTGTTTTATTTCTTACTAAAAACTAACGATTTTTGAAATAGCATCTAATTAAATTCCTGTGATTCTTCTTTAAATTTTAATACTGTAAGACAAGCTGTAAAAAGCAAGATGCCAGTTGTTGACATTGATATTATTAACTGCCATTCACATCAAAGCAGTGTCTGATGACATTTTGCTAGAAGCCGGTGCATTGCAAATGGATTTTATGTCTGTATTTTGTCTTGAATTTACTGGAAACCCTGTGTTCTCTGGGTTTTTAATGGAATAATAAAAAATTCATAGTCTTGGTAATGAGGAGGTTTTGATGGAGATTTCTTGAAGTGCCACTGTAATAATGTTCTTTAGGAAAAATGGAACGATTCAAATAAGCAAAGTGATGAGAACTCTGAAATATTTCATTTATAAAGAGCAGGTGGTTCCTCAGAAGTGACCATAGACTCTGACATATATGTTAGTAGTTTCCCCAAAACTCTGCGGTTTTGGTTGCATTTGGTAATTGGTTCTTTGGTCATTTTTCTATATAGGAAGAACGAGTTTGGAATCGGTGTGGAGCTGAATGAGGAGGGTGAGCAGCTCATGAAGGTTCACCAGGAACGCCTGGGGAGGAGCCTGGACCGTCTGTCTGCTGAGCTCTACAGTAAAGACACGCACTTTGTCCTGGAGCTCATCCAGGTTAGTAGGGGTGTGTTGCACAATATGTGCATACATTGAAAAAGTCTTTTATTCAATATATCCTTAGAAATATATCCTGGCTTGGAAGCAAAACTAGCTAAATTCTGTCACACAGGCTAATGTTTTCCATTTATTCTCCATAGAATGCAGATGACAACAGCTACAGTTTGAATGTCCAGCCAGCCCTGGCCTTTGTGATTGAGAAAGATTGCATTGTCATTCTCAACAATGAGAATGGCTTTGAGGAACAAAACATCCGTGCTATCTGTGACGTGGGACGCAGCACCAAGGGGAAGCACAAGTATGGTTACATAGGTATGACCCTACCGGCAGAACTTGCCTTAGAACCTTAAATTATGTCAAAACCCTGCTGAGAGAAGATCTTGCGTTAGACCTAGCCTAGTTCTGACTAGTTCTAGCACGACTTCACCAGATAAAAAAACAGACAGTTACGAATAAGTGTAACATTTTGGTTTTGTTATTGCAGTATTAGTTATAGTCACTATCATGGCGTTTCGTTATGACGTATGTCCTCGTGCAATTGCATTCCTATGCAGGACAAAAGGGCATCGGTTTCAAATCGGTGTTCAAGGTGACAGATTGTCCTGAGATTCACTCCAATGACTTCCACCTTCGTTTTGAGAAGAACAGCGGCCCCATGGGCTACATCCTACCTCACTGGGTGGAGGAGGAGAAGGTTGTGGACGCAAACATAAAGGAGTTGAAGAAGCAGAGGTGAGGAGCATGAAGCATGAAGTACTGCCTCAGCTTTCCACTCTTCTTCGAGTCGTCCTGCTGCTTCTTCTTCTTGATTGTTCTGCAGTAAGGCTGGTCTGTTTTCTTTCCCGCCCCTTTCCCCAGCTGGAATACCAAGATCTTTCTCCCACTTCGGTCAAAGAGCTACCAGACCAGGAACCTCTTCCATGACGTCGACCCGTCGCTGCTGCTGTTTCTGCACCGGCTGCGCTCCATTACCATCATCAACCAGGTACCCAGCTACCTTTCTTGTTCTGATACTTCTTCCCGTTGTGCGTATCTGATCTCTCGCTCACTGAATACCATCTCTGTATTCTTCCTTTGCACCTCACACGTTGCATATTTGCATATTTATTCCGCCAGGGTGAGGGCCATGTGGTGTCAATGACTCGGAGAGACCTGAGCCACATGGTCTCAGAAGTGCAGCACAGCGATGGGGTCGAACGCTGGCTGGTAGTAAAGAGGATGCTCTTCCCCAACAAGGCAAGTGTCTTCTCTGTGTCTAGCATAGAGTAACAGTAATGTAACAGTGTTTCATTCATGAGCAGGAATGCCCATGGTACAATATGATGTTCTTAGAGTATAGAATGTACCTCTTTTCAGTTTACTTTTCAGAAACCAAGTGCATATTGATTACACAAATGCATTAAAGGAACCAAGATATCTATAATGTGCTGATGTCCAGTTCAACTGTATTGATTCCCTTTAGCACACTGCTGAGTATCTTTATAGAAAAAATCATTCCACACTTCTAAACCACATCAGAGCAGGCATGTGCACACATAGAGATCAAAGGGGGCTTGAGCACCTGCCCTTTTTATTCCTAGAGAGAAAGTGCCCTTTTTTCTGGGGTGTTTTTTTTTGAAAAATAATATATATTCCTGTTTGCGCACAGCTTCCCTGTCAAACAAATATATTTATTGAAGAATAG
>JABFDZ020000097.1:17880489-17917976 GCA_019775955.2 Pollimyrus isidori
AACACTTCCCGTCTTCAACATTCAGTCATGTTGCACATGCATATTTCATTCCAGACAGGGGGTCTAAAAATGGTTTGTTTTTATTTGCTGTCTGGGTTATGTAAGTGTTTCATCGTTAGCATACATCAGGACGGAGGCACTTGCATCTCATTTAAGGCTCATGAAAATAGTCTTATCGATAAGGTGTAGTGAATTAATCTCCTCCTCTTAGGGTAAGTTCTGCCATTGTGTGGGATGAAGCGGTGCTTCCAAAGCAGTAGGGCAGAGTTTAACTTACAGGTACCAACCGGTACTTTACTGCTCTGTATTTCCTCTCTTACTTTCCTTCTTCAAGTCTTCGGAATCATTATATTAAATATTTCATGGAAGACAGAAGAGCTGTTCAATTAACGAGATTACAGACAAAGGACCAGGGATCATTTTGTGGAAACTTTAAGAAACTAGACTAATGTGTAGCATCTGATTAGTAAGACTTTTCAGTATTAGATTATAAACTTCAGACTTGGCGCTCAGGTCATTTTTGAACGTGAGAGGTTTTATATTTATTTATCAGACAGTTTATTCTGTAGTAACATACAGTGGAGTCAGTCAGTTCCTGGAGTAATTGTTAAGGGTCTTGCTGTAGAAAACTGTGAAATCATTGTGGAATCTCTGGGATTTGAACAGATGACCTTCTGATTATGGGCCCAGCATCCTAAACTGAAGAGCCACACGCCATCCTTACCACGCCCTTCTAGACATTGAGAAAACCTCGTTTCTGAGAAATAGCTGTTGGTTCCTCTGCAGATTAAGGAGGACGTGGAGTCCACCGAGCTGGCCTTGGCCTTCAGGCTGAACGAGGACTCCTCCTCCGACGGGAAGTTCCAGCCCGAGAAGCAGCCTGTCTTTGCCTTCTTACCTCTGCGGAGCTTCGGTTTCCGCTTCATCATCCAAGGTTTGGACGTGCTGCCCTCATAAGCAGACATTCCACAGTGATTTATGTCGGATAGCAAAGGGTATGAAACGGACAGCAGGTAGTACAGGCAGGTGGCTACAGAGTGGGGTGCCAGGTACATCAACACAGGAACATGTGTAGTTCTTATTATTTATATGTTTATCACTCTTCTGTTGCACTTCACTGACATAGATAACTTTGTAAATGCAGTAATAGTGGTACTATCCCACCGAGGTATTTGTATGGGCGGTACGTGGCTCAGCGGGCTAAGCCTATGTGCCTGTGATCGGAAGGTTGCCAGTACAAGCCCGGCTGCAGCAGAGTAGCCTCATGCCCGTGGGCCCTTGAGCGAGGCCCCTAACCCCCAGCTCTAGGGGCCCCATGGCAGGTTGCTGCCTTTCGCCACTGAATGTTCTGGGTCTCATGGAGAGCATGATGGGATGGGAGAAAGGAAAATTTCCCCACAGGGATCAAGTGTCATCAGAATAATTTAATTTCCATATTTCATTTTGGTCGTAAGGGCCTCATGCATGATTGTGTTAGATAGAAAAATGGCTTCTTTGCTTTTCCATTCTTTCTCACAGGGGACTTTGACATCCCGTCATCCAGAGAGGATGTTGACCGGGACAGTGGCTGGAACCAGTGGCTTCGCTCCCAAATCCCCCAGCTCTTCCTCCATGCTATGGATGTTTTTACCGTAAGAAAGTGATGGCAAGCAGACACACTTCCTGATTACAGACGCAGGAAAACCTTATCAGCACAACATGGATTTCAGATTCCTTTTGAACCTCTTGCATTGTATATATAAACCACTTAGTAGTTTTTTACTAACTAAAGATATCTGGAGGCTGTACAGGCCCTAGTTTTCGACTTATAACAAATGATACAGAATATGGGTCGATGAAATATCAGTTAAGTTTAAGGATCATTTTCAGTTTTGAATAACTTAGTTGCTATTTGTTCTTCAGTAACATGCTTAGAAATGTTGCACTACACTGACTCTAAGATGGATCTTGGGATGTGTGCTATTGTTATAGATACACACTTATTTCATCAGACTTTTTTCTGAAATATTCCAGGAACACCCTGAATTCAGTGGTTTGCAGGGGCTGTGCCGTTTCCTGCAGTTTGTTCCTCTTCCGGATGAGATCCTAGACTTTTTCAATCCCGTGGCAAGTCAGATTATTCAGCTGCTGAAAGGCAAGGCCTGTTTGCCCACCATGGAACGCCAAAGTGAGCCTCTCGGAACCCATGCTATGCAGCATTTACAGAATCTTTGATGACTGCATGAGATTTCAGCTTCAGCTCTCTGCGGATTGATGTGACCTTTAAGACGTGTCTTTTCACAGACGGAGAGGTGGAATTCAAATTGCCCTCACAAATTGCTGCCATTCAGGACCCACTCATTCAGGAGGCGATTGGAGAAGACGTGCTCCAGAGACACCTGAACTTGTCCTACATGCATCCTACCCTCCAGTCTGTGCTGCCGCAGTCTTTAATATCTGCCTTGGGGGTACATCGCCTGAGAGGTCAAGACATTGCCACGGTGACTCGTGCCATGACTACCGAACTCTTCCGCAACACTTGGACCTGGTCAGGTAACAGTGCTGTTTATCTCTGACATGAAAATGCTCTCCAGCTGACCAGCAGTGTTTCGGTCCTCATTACTACAACAAAATGTGATTTGAAATATGCTCTCTGTTCTGAGTTATGGCAACTCTGTTGCAGACTCCAATCTTAAAGAGGTGGCCAAGCTCTTGGTGTGTAATTTCCGTGCCCTGGAACAGGATTATGGTGAGGCAGGCACCATACTGGAGGTGCTCAGAGACATTCCCCTCATCCCTCTGGCTGATGGCCGTATGGTGTCCTTGAGAGAGGAAGGTGTCTTCTTTCCACTAATGGACCCAAAGAACACAGACATCGGTATTCTCGCTTTTTCTCCAAGGTTGATCATTGTAATAAAATAAATCTGCGTGTAAAGCTCAGTGATTTAAAACTGTTCTTGATTTTTTTTTTCCCTCCCTACAGCATTTCTTTGATTTTACGTGTTTCTCCTACAGCTTAATTTATAAATTAACTATGAATAACACTTCAGAACAAGCAAGAACAAGTTCCCCCTCTCTGATGTTCAATGAAATGCAATGTCTGTATTTGAGTCAGTAATTCAGGCATAGTGGTACATGCCTGTAGGTAAATATTAAATCATCTACATGCTACATGAGGCATGAAGGAAGTGCTGTACTAACCAGGGTTTAGCCACCAGGGGTTTGATTAGCAACCTGTAATAATCTATGGGTTGGTAAGCAGACACGCTTAAATAACAAGCCTTAAAATGCATGAAGCGGCTAAACCCACCAAGCCGAAGAGAAGCATGGCGGATTTGTTTTATGAGGGAGTGACCTCATCTCACTTCATCCATCCACCACTCAGGCCTAGAGGCACTCTACAAGGACCTGAGCACCGTATCCCCTCAGCTTCTGGACTGCCTGGATCCACTGGGGAACTCGCTCGTCGTCGAGCTGCTGAAGAGGCTGGACGTGCACCAGCTGGAGCCCCAGAAAGTCCTGCAGGAGCACATCTACCCTCTCCTGAGGAGCGGAGGCTGGAAGGTGAAGCTTTTTAGCAGTAGATTTGGACGTGGATAGGGTAATACCTTCACAGTGTCCCACTGGCATGGGGTAGCTCTCTAGAGTCGTGTTAAGGATGTTAGATGTGGACCATTTAACTTGATGTACTTTCGGTATCCATGGCTAAGGTGTTTTTGAATACTTAAAAGAAAAAGTAATTTGGAAAGTGTTCATGGGGGACTGCTCTGAGTATAGTAAATATAGCATGTGCACGGTTGACCAGTGTTTCGGTGTCTTTACCATAACATTCCGATCTTAGAACAAAGCCATGCATAGGTTTGAAGAGCAGATGCATAAATGATGCAGGAACCTTAATAGCCAATTTCATCTTGCCTGCAGAAGAAACAGGAGGACATTATTATCAGCTACGTCGTGTTTATCAAGCAGCACTCTCAAAACCAGGACTACAGGACACTGGATGAATTCATACCTGTGCTGACCAATAAGGGCTTTCTCTGTGCCAGAAAGGCAAAGGTGCAATTCTCAAAGGAATATGGTAACATCGATCTCCCCACTAAACTCCCAGGTAAACAAGAACCATGTTCTTTCCCATTTTCCAGCTTGCATATTCCCACAACACTGGGAGATTTATGCTGTCTGTTCTATTGTCTCACTGCTTTTTCTGACATGGTAGCTGATGTTGTTACTGCACTGAAGTTGCTTTTAAACCAGGCAAAGCATTAAAGGAAGTATCTGATGTCTCTAGCATCCAGTAGAGACTGTTTGTCATCTAAGCAGTGGAAGGAAAAGATGTGATTCTGCAGCACAGTCAACCTTATCTCATTTTGCCTCATTACTTCTACTTCCTGCTCGCAGGTGTGGATTGGGTCTTGCTGGATACCTGCTACCTGCAGGCTGACAGAGATCCTGGAGGTTGGAAGGAATTTCTCGGTGGTTTGGGGGTGCGGGATCTGCTCATCTTCAACAAGGAGCAGCTCTCCATGTCATCACAAGACCTGGTAGGTGAATCCCACACGCATTTCCCGAGAGTGAATCAGTCAGTGAACCGGAGTAGCAGAGCCTGGCCATTTCATGGGTCGCACCGTGCAGGTCCATGTCCCGCGGCCTTCGTGCGAGGGGTGACGCAGCCCTAGAGGCGTCGTTAAGCCCGATCTCTCGGGGCTATAGCCCCAAGTATTTTAACCCCGATGTCAATCTTCCTTCAAAAACAAAGCAAGTCAAGGCCCAGGTAAACCTGACGTAGCCCCTGATCTTTTCATTAGCTAGAAACTGCCCTGGCCCAGACAGTCCAAATCGAAACGATGACAAGCAACCGGCTGGTGTGTGGCGCCTTCCTCCTCCCCCCTTCTGCAGTGGACTCGCATTCCTAATCAATCATGCGCCTAATTAGGCATTCGGGCACACTCCATAGTCCATTCCAAGCTTTTTCTTGAATAGCATCATCTCTTAGTAGCAAATGTGACATGCAGGATTACTTTTTTAATATATTTTTTGTACACCTAGAGTGCGACTACATGGTTAATTGGTCACTGGTCATTGGCCCGTTCTTGCTGTCTCCATAGGCCACCAAGACAGACATAACCTTTGGCCTTTAGCTACACTGTAAACTGCGGGGTGCTGTGTGAACTGTAGTCAGGCTTGGACTGTATGAGAATCTCTGCCTTGATATTCTTGCATCTTGTTGGTTGGCTCTGATTGAATTCAAACCTGATGACTTACAGAAAGGTGCCACCTTAGTGCAACCATGAGCAGAAGGGCACTCATTCAATAAGCTGTATGATTCCATTTCTGTGGCCATAACCTATTTATCTAAATAAATTGTGTGAGTCAGGCTTTTCTTTTGATGTTTCACCATTGATTTTACTCTGATCACACAGACTTATAAAAGTGTTGCCACATTAAGTCTTTCTTTGCCATTCGGCTGATGCAAAGATGAAAGCAGAGTTTTTATAATGTAAAGCAGTGTCAGTCACATGTGTGTGTGCTATTATATTTTTAAATCTGCCAGATGCTGCAAGAATACATAAAATAGCTTGAGTGATTCATATATGGTTGCATATTTCCCTTTCAGCATACCATTGCACATCTACAAAACTAAGTCTGAAAAGATATTGTTAAAGTGTATTCATATTTGGTTTTAAAAATCAGTATACCAGAAAGAGGGGTGACAAACTCACAGTGAACTTAAACATACATGTTTTGCGCTCTTGTCTAAATTTCAGTCTGCAACCCCATGGGCCAAGGAGGCTGACCTCTGGCACCCTGCAGGTGCCACGTTCATCATAGAGGATTACCAGTGTGCGGAATTCCACTCTCTGGTCACTGCTGCCCACCTGTCAGACCAGGTGAAGCTGCAGCAGCGATACGAGCTGCTGAACCTGCTGGAGAAAAACTGGGACACCGGGTAGGGTTCTCTCTCCTTAGTGCTCGAGTAGCCGGCTGCGTTCTTTGCATAGCGTGCTCTCTTCAAACCCTGCGGCTTCGACAGCAGCAAAGCCTCGCCTGGCACGGTCGGGAGATCTTTCGGTCGTTTTAGACATCATTCCGGATGCAGGGATGTGGCTGAGCTGAAGCAGATGAGCGACCGCACCTTCTGGCTGAGTCTGGAGAGCGAATGTCACGGCCTTTTGTTCAAATGGATGAGCTCATGCATAATGCAGAAGCCGCAAGGCCTCTGACGTCCAGGCTCCCTCGGCGTTTGATCCGCCATGTGCGAGAATAGACCTTTATTTATGCTTCTTATCCACATCACTTACTTGCTCATATGCTTGCTGTCCACTGAGTTCAGAAATAATTCCCACCTATAATTATGCTAGATTTATAGTTGCTGTGCTTAAAAGTACAGTTTCTCACTCTTCTTGAGTTCTAGAGTTCAAGTTGTGAGTTATGTTCCAGAAATGAGACATGCATTAGTTTGCAGTGACTTTCTGTGCGCCTGTAGTCGTTATGACATACAGTGCTTCCATAGGCGACTCGTAGCATGCAGCGAAATGGGTGGAAATTGTACAGGCGACGTCTTTGTAAATCTTTATTTTTGCCGGTAGCATTTCAGTCATTGCTTCTGTGTTGTGATGCTTTTGCTTGTATATTTCTCTCGGCGAATTGGTAAACCTTGATACTTTCAGACGTACAGTTTGCATCCAGATGTGTTCCATCAGTTTAACACCCTAGATATGACTACTTAAATTTTCATCATTTTAGTGTTAGAAAAAGGTCTTAATATCAGCAAAATTTTGGATACGGTTCTGAGCCTCCATGTTGTATTTTTCTTCATGGCTATGAGATTATCTGACCTGAATCTTGACTGTTTCATATTAGTCATTCCCATGTATCATCCTGCCCCGTCCTTAATTAACAACAACATTAAAAAGGGAGCTTCCGGGATAGGCTCCGGACCCCCCGCGACCCAATAGGATAAGCGGTTTGGATAATGGATGGATGGATGGATTAAAAAGGGATGTTCGTGTCATGTGTCACATTCAGATAAGTTTCTAAAACTTCAAACAGTTTTGCTTCGCATCCACCTGGGATCAAACTATATACCTGGGGACAAATTATTAACTTTACCTTATATATTTATGTGTGGCTCCGTGGGCGAAGCCTCTCTGCATAGATTCAGAAGGTTATTGGTTTGAGCCTGGCTTTGGCAAAGTAGCCACACGCGCATGGGGCTCTTGAGCGAGGCCCTTAACCAAGGACATAGGTTTGCTGTTGATATTGGGAGGGAACAAATATGCCCTCAACACCCCACCCTCTTAAACACATCCGGTTATTGGTCGGGGCATGTCCCTGTCATCAAACCTACAGCCTGGTCCCTGGGTACCACAAGGTGGCTGCCCCTTTGCTGTGACCCCCAAGGTTGCTGTCACCTGTTTGGAGAGTAGATGGGGCAAAAGTGAAAAACGAGAATTTCCCCCCCCCAAGGATTAATAAAGTAACAAAATAAAACAGTGTCAGTGATAAGAGCCATTTCGCTTCTCTACTTCATCCAGTTCTGCTCAGGTCGCCTTTCCACTTCCTCCCTTTCTGCCCAGTTCGTCTCTCCACTTCCTCCGGTTCTGCCCAGTTCGTCTCTCCACTTCCTCCGGTTCTGCCCAGTTCGCCTTTCCACTTCCTGCGGTTCTGCACTGATATTAATCAGTCTAGCGCAGAGGTCACTAACAGACCGGACCGAGAAGCTGTCCCATACGGACCCGGACCAATAGCCAAAACAGAAAGTTGTAATTTGAAACCTGACAGGGCGCTTCTATTTTAAGCGGCGCAGCTTTTGTAGTCTTTTGGTTTAGCGATGAACAGAAAACGCCTTTGACCGCCAAGCAAGACGTAGTTCGGCGTATGCGGCCCTTAGTTTATGCTAATGTGCCATTAGTATGAATAGTAGCAGCAACCAAAAAGCCGTAATGCTCCTAACAGAGTGGCTGATCTGTCCTGAAATCATAAAGCTAAAAGATTTTCAAACACGGTATATACTATATAACGTTGGATAGACATAGTTTATTGGTGACTTTGTGTTCGTTGAAGTTTCCATTTTTTAAATAACTGTATAAAGTAATATTAGTTGTTATATAAATCAACTGTTTTACTAATGCATGGCACACAGGAAGATCGACACAAGCTGGTCTACTGAAATATATATCACACTACATAGTTAGACATTATAATCTTCCGGACCTTTGCTTCAAGAAATGTTGTGTAACTGGACCTTTTTGAATTTTACTTGAATACCCTTGGTCTAGCGGTATGGTGGCTTTTGCCTGACATCTCCAGGGATGGTGTTTTGAATTCTAACTCCACTCTCTGTTTATGGTATTTGCATGTTGTATGAGGTTCCTCTGTATACTACGGTTTCTTCCTGCAGTCCAAGAGATGCAGTTGGGTTGTTTGGTATCTTTAAATTGAATATTATTGTGTGTTTGAATGGCTACGCTATTGTGTCCCATGAAAGACCGGCATCCTGTGCAGGGTGAACCCCAGCTCTGTGCCCTGTAGTGCCTGGAATGGGCTGGGAATGGAATGATCTGGATAAGCGGTGTAGAAGATAGATAGATGGATGAATGGATGTGTCTTATTTTGGACTCATGTTGTATTTCTGCGGTTTTCTTATGTTCTTTTTTTGCCTTTTTTAAATGAAGGGACAACTACTCTCAGTACTTGAAAGCCAAGGTGCGAGACAGCAATGGACAGCAGTTGAGAGAGACCCATTCCTCTTTCTGCTACTACCTCACCCAGCTTCCTTGGGTGCCTGCTTTCAGACAACTGCCTGGCAGACATGACAAGCGTTCTGTGAACTACTTGCGTCCAAATTCTGTCCATTTGTACTCCGATGAGGTGTACAGCCTGTTGGGAATCCATGTCAATTACATCAATCACATGAGGCCTAGCGAATTCACCCGCTATATAGGTAAGAACTGATTCAGGACCAGGTACCCTTTCCTGCTTCATACCGCTACACCCAGTCATGGGTTTTTCATGAAACTGCCGTACAAAATAATGGAAAAACCTAAGAACTTAAGGTGTACGGCTGCTCTATTCTTTCAGAACAGCTCTAGTCATCGCTTGATACAAGGCCTGAAATGTTAATAGTGGGATATTGGACTGTTCTTCAAGGAAAAAAGCATCGAGTTCTTCAGGGGCTGAGGGACGTAGAAGTTCACTTAGACTGTATGCTCTAGAATTTATCAAGGTTTAATGGTTTTTAGTTCTGTTGATTGGTGTGCATGAAAACACTCTTGAATTTGTTTGGGGAATTATCATCTTGGAATGTGGAAATATCATGCAGGGATAGTATGTCCGCATAAGGTGCGGCTGGTCCTGTAAGGTGGCCATTATACAACCAGGCAGAACAATCATTATCACAATGGCTGCCTGTCCCAACAGATATTGCAAACTGAAGGCATTCCTTAACCTTCTCCAAGTAAAACTTTGCAGAATGTAGGAAAATGGGGTGAACGATGACTCAATGGATCGTGTTATTTTTTTACTTTGCTCAAGGGCTGAAGTTTTATGATCCTTCCACTAGATTATTCTTCTTCTGTAGTAATTTTTGAGTCTATACTTTTGTGGTCAATTTAGCAAACATCTTGTTAAATTTTCATCTATCAGTTAGCTTTAATTGCAACCACTGCAACTACAGTATTTATTGATGTGGTTAGTCCATGATTGGTATTTGCTGCCATTTTTTTGAGACTGTTCCCCTTGTCATGTTAAATAATCATGCAATTTCCATAATCCATGCATCTGTAATACCATACCAGCACTTTTTATTTGGCCTTCTTGCAATTGCATCATAATAGTTGCATAAAACTTGCATATCAAATTGCACATTATCAGATGTCTTTTTTATAGCTGATACATTATGCTAATTGGCATTCAGCCTAAAACGATTTATCTTTGCTGCTATGTTTATAATTTTGGTTTAGTTACTTTAGTTACAATCCTTTTTATATGTGGGGGTTTGGGTATTTTCTCCACCCCCCATACAGGTTGCATCTTCTGTTTGAGTCTTTGATATTTGCACCTCTTTGATATTTCTTTGGCCTTGGATAGGAATGAGGCACTGCGTGTCACTGGATGAACTTATCTCCCATTTGAAGACATGGTGCACAAAGACTGTGGACGGTGGCTCTGGGGAGCTGGAGGGGGCTATGTTCACCACCACTGCGGAGCATGTGTACAATGTCTACAGATATTTGCACGAAAATCTATATGGACCCAAGCTGAAGAAGTTGTTCCAAGAGACGCCAGCTGTCTTTGTGGAGTATGAGAGGTATGTAGGCAACTCCTCACTACTGTGGACCACTTAAACAATCACTAAGCAGTGATCATATGTAGAATGCTATTTCGTGGGCAGTTAAATTTATTGTTGTATGATTATGAGTTCTGAAGACAAAAGTTTTCATAATTTATAGTAGGGCTGGGCAAGAAATTGTAAAAATATTGTATCATGACTATTAACATTCATATCATCATAAATTTGAATATTGTATCATGATATAGCCTAAACACTGGTTTAATTTTATAGTGAACAGTTTTAATGCACTATTTTTACACAAATTCCATCTGTTGTTGGTGTAGTTTATCATTATACTGTACCACTGATATGCTCTATAACTATTAGTAAAACAATTTTGTCATTGTAATCAGAAAAACCCCAAACCATCTGAGACATTTAGCTGTTTTCAACAGTAGAATATTGTGGCAGGTATTGATGTTGTGAAAAGCACTGAAAATATAGTGATGCCATTTTTATGGCATATCGCCCTACCCCAGTCAAACCCTTTCCCATTCAATTAAACATTGTAACAAAACCATAAAGAACACTGTTTCTTCTGATGCCTTCTTCAGGGAGGACGAGTGGACCAAAGGCAGGTTCTACTTGCTGAAAGACTTATGCTGGACCGACCCTACGGGAATGTTCAGGAGGTATAAGGAGTGCATCCGTGAGTCAGAGCAGGAGGTGCAGGAGCCTAGGGTGCTGGCTCCCTTCTACAAGAACACGACGGGCATGCAAGACTTCTTCCGTCAGGTGCTTCTTCAAGTGACATCCCTGTTTCCTCTATGCTTGCTCGCTTTCCTATTTCATTTTATTATCGCTAAAGTCAGAGTGTTTATAAACTGTAAACAACTGCAGCTCATTGATGCTCGCTGCTCTTCATAGAGTCTTGGTGTGGAGCCGAACCCCTCTATGAAGCAGTATGTGGACCTCCTCCAAGTCATCTGCAGTTCATTTCTCCCCAATGCCGATGTTCTACAGGACATTTCTGTCATTTTCGCCAAATTAGGTAGGTCTCCTCATCCCTGTGATAACTGCATAATCCAATAGCTCTGTTCGGCGAATCTCTGTGTGTGAGGTTTCTCTTTCTTTACTGTTATCCAATTTGTGTGACTGCCATTCTTTTAAGGAGCAGTCTGATTTGCATTTGTTTTCGTAGCTGATAAGTGCAAAAAGTCACAGTCTGAAGAGCAGGAGAATGATGTTCAGCTGGACTCCAATTACTGCTCTTCACTCAGGGGTGAGTTTAAGTGTTTAGGTGTGTAGACTTTATTGATGACTTTTGATTTTGGAATAAAGACAAACCTTTTTTACTGGAAGTTTTATCTCCAAATAAAGTGGTTTGGGGATATGCTGTCCAGCAAACGCATTTTTGTTCACTATGCACTTACCATTTTTAACTTTATTTTAGGTACCTTAAATAAAAATGTTTTCACACCATTGATTGCTTTTGCAGCAATAACAATAACAGCAGAATATCAGAGTGCAGCTTTTCTGGGAATATACCAGTACAGTCTTTTATTAGTAATAAGTATTCACACTTACTGTTATGAAACAGGGCATTTGCGTTCCAAACGTTGTTCTGTGAGTGTACAGTAAGTGGGATTTGCTCTCAGTGTACACAGTGTATGTTTTTAAGTGAAGTACATATGAGGCTGACTAGGCAAAATAAAGAATAACACTAACTTTTTTTCGCACTGCCAATTGAAATGCAGTTTGAGATTTTTGTACAACACCTGAAAACACATATCAGTACTACATGAAATTTTCTGCAAGATACTTCTACATATATTTTTTATGAAGCACATAATACCATCTCACATAAATGGCAATATTTAGTATTATATGTAGTGTTGGATAATGGCAGGTTTTGTTGATGAATATCTTGTTTAACTGTGTTCAGTTAAGACCTGTATTTGTTTTTTGTTTTTTCCTAACAGAAATGTTGAAGGACAAGAAGGTGTTTCCAACGAAGAGTACCAGCTGGGTGACCTTAGCACGTAACCCTGTGATCCCTGATGATAAGACGTTGGAAAAAGTCTTCAGATCGTACAGCAATGTGTGTCTGCTCAGCCTCCCCCCTCCTAACAAGCCCAAGATAAGGTCCGCCCAAGGTACTGTACCGTCAGCTATCGGGGGCCCCCAGGCAGCAGCATGCATTTGAAGCAGAATTTGCTAAATTTCTTCGGTAGATGGAACAGTTAAGGACACATGCTATTTAATAATCACCCATCCACCTTAATTGCAATGGTTTTGCTATGGCATGACTGAAAGTTTAATATGTGACAGTCAGCAGGATAGCTTGCCTGTGTACTTATAAAGACAAATGGTTACAGAACATGCAGAATTGGGGTTACGTGGGAACTGAAGTTGTTGAATTGTCTGGATGACAGCCCTCAATGTGAAACTACATGGAATAAGATGTGGTGTAATAGTGGCGATTTTCTTATGTTAGTAAGAGTCTTTGTCAATGTACTTGTTACATTTCCTCTGATGTCTCCACAGAAAAACACGTGACCTTCAATGACCAGGATCGAGCTCTTTTCCTGAACATCTGCAAAGTGAAGAAGTTGTCTGAGTGCGTCACCACAGAGCCCCAGACAGAAAATTACAGGCCCTGCCCGGCCCTACAGAATCAGGTCCGCAGGCTGGTCCCCTATATCCAGAGGTACCTCTTCCACCATGAGGAGAGTGCCTACCGCGAGCTTCAGGACGGTGGCATCGGCCGGCTGATCAAGGCGCTGTCTTTCGGACAGGTGCGCGGTCTCCCTTATCCCTGCTTAGCAGCACACCCGACCGCGAGTACTGTGGCTGAAACAAAAACAAATTAAGGTGTGAAAAATTAAACCTCCAAAAAAGGCAACACAATATCACAGATCAATAAGTCTTTAGATTTCAGTACATTGAAATGAAATGTTTTGATAGCTACAGGGCAGCATTTACAGTAAAATCCCGTTATAGTCGACACGCTTATAACAGAATATCGTCTATAACGGATGAGGTCCGCTGGTTGCAGAAAAAGCATCAGATATAGCGTACTCGCATATAACGGAATTCCACTTAAAAACGGTCCTCAGGGCTGCTTTTAGCTATAGTTTTGTTCGGCTGTATCAGACACTCCGGTAATATTCAGTGCAGATACACACATAGTCAGGATTATTAACAGTCACGCATACGGTCAGGTAAAGTTGGATTACTACATGTACAGTATAATAATCTATACCACAAGTTTGTCTGCTGGGGTTTGACATGAGTAAATGTGGTCCTATAGTTGTGTTCTGGGCATACAACAACTCTGGATATAACGGACCATTATGCCAGGTCCCTTGAAGTCCGTTATAACTGGATTTTACCATAACAACCAGTATTGAAATCTTTGATTGATATTTGCGTTATATTACGAAAAAATGCTTTATAAATCATAGAAGATAAATATTCTGGGTATAAAGACACACAGGCTACAGTGGGTTCTCCTTCCCTTTTCTGTATTGCATAACGTACAACTGGCCGCTAGCCCACATTAATTGTCACGCGGCTCGGCTCTGGATGAAGCTCAAAGCCTCTGAATGAGCCAGACACAATGTCACAGGCAAGAACGAGCAGGAATGCGAGCGGCAGCCGGATGGCTGTCCTGCTCTCTCTGGCGGCTCCTGCCTGCCTAGACGGGTTTGTGGTTAACCATAAGGGCCCCCCCCCCCCCGCCGCCCCGTGCATTTTAAGTGGAGACAAACTGTTCCAGTGCTGCTCTTTGAAAGCCGGCTTAGGCCACGCGTGAAAGCCTGGTAGCGGCATTTTGCCGACGGTCCTCTTTCTGCAGAGCCCCTGTCTCCCTAGCTTCCTTCACATGTCAGCCCGCTGCTGTGTTGTCTGTTAATCTGGTTAGAGACCTCCCTGTTTCCGTTGCCTTTCGAGTATGGGGTGCGGCTGTGTGAGGAAGTGAGGTCCGGCGAGGCTGCCGTCCAAACGTCAGGGCCCAGCTTATCCCCCCGCCTGTCTCTGTGAGGCTCGTAAATCTGTGGGTAATATGCCGCTTTTCTACTGCCTGCTGTTGCCTTTAAATAAACTGGAAAACTGTCCATGATAACAGAAGGGAAAATACAGAACAAAAAAAAAAACATTTTTCCCCTTTTTATGCAACTTTTACGTAATAATTAATTATAGAAAAATTTTGGTTGGTATCCGTAATGTGATAGATGTACTTCACTGACGGAAACCATTATGATGACAAGGCAGTAGAACAGACTTTGTGATTTTTAATGAAGATGTCCTGTATTACACAGGAGGATAAACTAGGAGGGAATTAAAGGCAGACCGTTATTATTCCGTAATTCTTCTGTTTTTTTTATAATAACCAGTCATCTGAGGAAGACTGTCATTGTTAGAACGGGCCCCGCGAGTCTGTGGCCATAACAAAGCCTCTTTTGTGCGATTTCAGCGAGGCACGTTACCTGAACTGCTGTGAAGCCCACGCTTGTCTGTGTGGAAGATTCTTGAGAGATGCTCTAGCAGTGAGGGGTTGTCGCCACAATATTAACCAACATGCATGCGCAGAGTGAAAGCCGCAGCTGTTTGTTGTTTATCCGCATTATTTGTTCCTGTGCTCTTGTTTGCACAGGTAGGTAAGCTTTACATCCAGTATCAACTGAATATACCCAACGAGGAACCCATTTTTGAAAAGGAAGATGCCATCTGCCTTCTGAAGGACAAAAAAGAGTTGTACATCCAGAAGGACCATCTCTCCACTAAGTTTGATATCTGCAGGTGAGATTTTGGCCTTTGCTCTCCTCACATCCTGGGTTTGGTTGAAGTCATGTTTTGCTAGCTTGGTTTGTCCTTTTAATAATCTTAACTCTGCCGGTGGTGAATTGAGCTCACTGTGGTGCCGGTGGACATGCTGGAGCATGATCATTGTGTTATTTGTGTATGTTATCAGTCTTTTACAATGTTTGCATGCACTTTTTGTCTTGTCTGTGCTTTTCTCACCATTTTCGTTTACGATTACACTAAAGCTAAAATGTTGCCACACCGCCGATTTCAGATCAGGTGGTTCGTCCTCCAATTTCAAATTTGCTCGCTAACTTGCGTTCAGTCAAACCAAAAACTAATGTATGATGTCAACATGAATAAGCAGTGACATCTGACGTCGAACTGACATTGTGAAATCAAATGTAAAATTACACCAGTTTTTCTGTTAAGTAAAGTACCGTGAAGTACTCCTAAAATAGCGATTTATTTTCCACGTCAGCCTGTTTAAATCGTCATTGATTTTTAACCGATTCGTGATTCATCGTTACATGCCTAATGTCGGGTCACACAATCATCTACTGAATGAAGAAATATAAATGTTGTGTGTTTTACCAAGTGGCATAGTTTAGGTATGTGACAAAAAAATCAAAGTGGATCAATATTAAAATGATTACAAATTACAAAGACCTTTCCAATGATACCTAGATCATCATAATTGGACAAACAATAAGAAAGTTCCAAGCAATTTCCTAGCACCTATTTAAACTAATTACGGTCATTAAGTACCTATGGAAAACAATAGAAATCAACTAATTGACTTGTTACCCGTTTTTAGGATGTTACGTTGTAAAGCATCATAACTTTCTTAATCTTAGTCCGATTTTAAAAAGGAATGTATCATTGGAAACATTATTAAAAGTACTAGAAGAATAACCTAATTACAGATTATTTCATTTAATATTGCTTTAGCCATAGGTGAGAAAATTTGGAAGAGTTAGTTGAAGCGACAACAAGGGACCACAGGTCTTGGATTATCAATCCGTCGGAAAATGAAAAGATGTCCACCCTTAATTCTCATTTTCCCCTACAATGACCAAAACAAGCATCCAATGAAATAAAACATGATAAAAAAATCACCTGAAAAGCAAGTTGATTATAC
Source organism: Pollimyrus isidori (assembly GCA_019775955.2). Lineage (NCBI taxonomy): Eukaryota > Metazoa > Chordata > Actinopteri > Osteoglossiformes > Mormyridae > Pollimyrus > Pollimyrus isidori. Next base: position 17,896,689 of record JABFDZ020000097.1, read on the forward strand.
ATTCATATACCTACTTGAAGGCAAAGACTGGAAGCCTGGTGCCTGTGATGAATTTATGGCTGTCTGTCAAATTCCAGTACTCAATGACAGTTCTGTAAGATTCACTCCACAGTTTTTTAAACCCACTTGAAAAGCTTGAAGCCAGGTATTCATTACAGCAAGGAGAGGATGTTTAATCCGAGCTGAAATGAGGCAGTATTTTCATCGATTTGCTCCGCCATGACATCTCACCGTGCACGACCCGATTCATCCCGCCGATAAAGAAAATACCACTTTGGGACATCAGACTTCAATGAAACGTTGTCAGTTTTACGTTGAAATGATGTATTAACGTCCTACCTACCTTTTCTTTGAATCCTGAGAATCCAGTCAGGGTTTGTAGATGCGATGAAATCGGGCAAAACTTTTAAATTGACCGTGCACAAGCAATACTTGACAAAATCGAAAAATTCAAAAACGAGATTGTAGAGGTAACATCAGAAGAACATGGTGGTGACTATCTAAGGGGATTTCCACATACCTACATAGTTTCTAAGGGGGAGTTTCAATCCAGCTATGTTTTGTTTCCCCACCACGGTATTCCCTACTTCTCAAACAGTGTTTGCCATTTAAATATGTCCTTAAGCAGCCACTCTAATCTTTCACACATGAGTATTGGAAGGGGTGGGCTTGGCCATCACTGAGACTTTGCTTGAAGTAGTGTTGGAGGTCCAGTAGAGGGGACATGCTTTCCTTTGGACTAAATAAAATACCTAGTAGGGACTCTGTACTGCAGGGGATCTTTCTGAGATGTCAAAAACAGCTCATTGAAGATCCCAGGGTGCTTAACGCAAGACTATGGTCTGCCTAAATTCTTTATTCAAAAAATCACGTCGACCCACCCTACAATATAATAATTTGGCTCACCTCTTGAAGAATTATTAACCTTAGAAAATGTATATATACAATAATACAATTATAATATCTGTGTAGCATAAATTCATACATTTATCATACTGTATACATTTTTAATTCTTTTCATATTTCAGTACCGACTGAATGTTTTTCCTCTTTACCAACATCCTTATGTCTTTTTTCGGCTGCTCCTGTTAGGAGTCGTCACAGCTCATCATCTGTTTCCATTTCTTCCTGTCCTCTGCATTTTCTTCTTTCACACCAGCTGCCTGCATGTCCTCTCTCATCACATCCATAGACCTCCTCTTAGACCTTCCTGTTTCACACCAGCCTCCTCTCCATCTTTCGCTCTACCATCCCCTGATCTGCCTCCCTTCTTTTCCTTAGTGCCACCATCTCTAACCCATATCACTGGTCTCACTACCACCTTGTAGATCTTCCCCCTCACTCACTGAAAGCCGCCTATCACAAATCACTCTTGCCACTCTTCACCACCCACTCCACCCTGCCTGCCCTCTCTTCTTCACCTCTCTTCCAGACTCCTGTTACTCTGAACTGTTGATCCCAAAGTATTTAAACTCCACCACCTTTCCCAGCTCTACTCCCTGCATCCTCACCCTTCTGCTATCCGCCCTCTCATTCACGCATGTGTATTCTGTCTAATCCTGTTCATCTTCATTTCCCTCCTCCCTAGAGCGTGTCTACACCTCTCTAGAGTCCACTCTCACTACAGCCATTACTACATGTATGTTAATTATCTTAAAAGGTTTTCTACTTTGCGTCCTCTAAATACTCTGGGATATTTTAGTAGTTTCAAAGAAAAACAGATTCTGGTTGGTTTTGCTATCAGTCAATAACAAATGACTAATGAAGTACTTAGTCTGCCAAAACTGAGCATCTGTTGAAGTAAGATAAATGGTTAATTATGCTAACAAGGGGTTTCTTTCTTCACTTTGATTTGTTTTTTAGTTTCATAAGTAAAATCTGTCCATGGTGTCTGTCTGCAAGCCTTGAAGGCAGACTGTGTCCCTTTGATACTGCCAATAAAAGTTATAGATTTTTATGGCTGACGGGAAGGCTGCTGAGATACCCAGGCCACCTGATACTCTGCCACCATGGTTCCAGTCGCGTCTTGTTGTCCAGAAAAATGTAGAACAGCTGATCGGCTAGTAGATGATGCACCAAAGCTTTGAACTGGGCCAATTAAAGTTCCGCTAAAAGTCCATAATAACGTATATGTTACATTCTCCTGCTGTTGGCAGTTAGCGATTAGCAGCAGACATGAAGTTACAGGATATGAATATTTGTCACATTTTTTTTTCTTTATCAGCATTCTGATATATATTTTAATTGTCTTAAAGAGTTTTCTACTTTGCATATGGTAAAGGTCATGGACACCCAAGATGTCATGTTGCTGTCGGGCAGCCTTGCATGTTTCTAGTTACTGCTGTTATGATTTTGATGTTGTTGCTAATGTAGGGACCATTAGTGCCTTTTTGGGGTGGGATGGTTATAGCGTTGCCAACCGTCCCGAATCGTCCGGCACATCCCAAAATATGGGTGATTTTGATTCGTCCCTTCGGGGGTAGCTCCAGTCCCGTATTCCAATTCCACAGCAGTGCTATTTCAAGAAAAGGAGCAAGTACACTAGTGGCTTGTCCTTTTACATACACTGTGAAATGTGTAGATTTATAGTATGAAACCTTGCGATTTCCATTATTGTTGGTCAGCTGCTCTGCGCGCCTGCAAGAAAGTGTCCCTCATTTGGGGTTGAGAAATTTGACAACCCTAGATGGTTAGAGTGGAGCTGGGATTTCAGTGGAAATTGTAAATCAAGAGTATTAAGAGCACTCTCTGTTTTTTGGGTTTGTTTGGGTTTGGAAGAAGCCTACAGACAGGGAGAGTCGGGCCGTGTCTGTCAGCCCGCAGGAGGCTGCACAGCAGCATGTGGGATTTACAACCACATCCCTCCTACTTAGCCTTCATTTCCCTTATTTAAATGAATGTCTGAGAGTGACCCAGAAAGCTCTCAAAAGGTAACATTATGGCAAGTATGAAACATGAAGCATCATCTGCAAGGTTAAGTGAGGCTGATAAACGTCCCATATTTCAGAGCGCGGCACAGCAGAGTACAGGCCTCCGCATTAATGCTCATCTTCCACAGATACCGCGGCGCTACCCGGGACCCGCTGCCCGCATAGCTCTCTGCAGTGTGTGGCGAGGCGGAGGAGTCTCACTCGGCCCTTTATTTTACATTCATGCAGCTGACCCTACCACCCTCACCCACAGAAGCACACGCCCCCTCCCACAAGCACCTGGCAGCGGAGCATCCCCTGACCATGCTGCTGTCTCGTTACAGGGAGCTGGTGAAGCTCTTCAGCACTGAGAGCAGCAATGGGAAGGAGCTGCAGGTCTTTCTGCAGGGACTCATCTCCAAGCTGGATGTAAGTAGGACGGAGGCGTGCCTCTCTACCCTTTGTCTACTTCAGTCTTCATATTAGTCCTTATTCTTCAACTAGAAAATGAATCACAACTAATAAGCATAACAGTCAAAAAACAAAACTTGATCATTTTTTTCCCCCCAAGTTCTTGGCACGAACAGTGAAATAAAAAAATCTGTGCAATATGCTAAACTTGAACGAAGCTAATGCACATGCTAATGCGTGGGTGGGCGGCACTCTGATGTAATGCCCTGCCATCTCCTCATCGTGCTGCTGGCTGCAGGACATGCACCGGCTCTCACTGCATACTGGGATTCGTGATGCCGTGAGCTCTGAACTTTGGGCGTGCAGCAACCATCTGGGATACGAGCAGAATCTCATATCAGGACCCAGCACTCTGGGTTCTGCAGCTTGAATTTATTTTTGCTGCGATAGTGCTCTTCTGCCCTTTTTTTCCCCCCAACCCCTTATATATCGAAGCAATGTATTGAATCCTCAGATGGTTGTATTAACGTGGTATCGCAGAGATGTTGACTTAGCCTGACCTAAGCCTTTGAGCGGGGTGAAGTTCTCTGGGCAAACAAATCATCAAATCGGGTTGCAAAAAGAGACAGTAACTGCAGTTTAAATCAGTCATACTTGACCTGTGCCATATTTAGACCATTTTTTATGTACCAAAGCTAGCAGGCAGTGACAGCTGCACCTACTCTGTGAAGCTCTTTGCTTTCACCTGTAGGTATTCATGCCGCAGACATGAATAAAAATTGCAGAAACATTTTTCAATGCATGTTGGACTACAGTTCCAAAAAGTCCGGAAGCGCAGATAATCGCTTTATTTTGTTTTTATCCTTCTGTTTGTATCGGCGTTCGCTTTCCTGCGCGAATGAGGAGGAGGCGTACAGCTGTATGTGAGCTGTACACAGCAGCGGGTGCACGGACATCTCCTCCTAGTCCTAGGGTGCTGTGGCACCTCCCTGTTTGTGTTGTGCTCTGCCTCGCTGCTGCTGCCGGGAAACTTTCAGGGAGGAACCCGGGGAGCTCATTATTTCATTTTCAAAGGAATTGATCAAGCGGTGCATTCAGATAGAGAACGGTAATCAGGCCAGCAGCTCTGTAATTAAAAACAATATTTTTTAAGTTGAGGTGATATATATATTTTTTTTGCATCCACCCCCGTTTCAGAGTATTTGGTTTAGGAATCTGTCAGAGATGAAAATACCATGTTTCACTTCCTGTGGCGTTCTCCCGCTCCTTCTCTTAGACAATTGTTTAAAGCCTTCAGAAGCTGGGATCTTACCCATTCAAACAGATGTGAATGATATCATTTTAAAAGATATGCATTCATTAGCTTCGTAGACTTATAAACACATCATGCTGTTCGTGTTTTTGCCTTAACGTCGTCTATCAGTAGAGCCCGTTTCAAACTAAAACATTGTGTGTTTCTGCCTAAACAAAAGCAAACGGAAAAAAAACGTTCCACGGAAAGTCTTGCGTTTTGCAAACAGGATGAAGGGGACTTGAAAAGGTTCCTGCAGAGGGAGGACATTAAAGAGCTGCCAGGCCCCGAGGAGATATGGGAGGTTCCAGAACCCTTGGAGATTAAACCTGAACCTCTGGGTAAGTCCCTGGTTGAGCACTGCCTTGGATACCAGAAAACCTGTAGGTGCAGTAGGTATGCATGTAGCGTGCAGTCTGCCCCACACCCAGGTTATATTTCTGTTTTAAGTGTGGTTTCTTTCTAGATCTTAAAATCAATGTAAACTGAAAATCTTGTGGTCTCGTCACAAAATATAACTTATTTCACATTGTTTTGATATTTAAGACTTAAAATGGAGTATCATTTACGTGTAAATGCGGTATTCTGCTATGTTCACCCATCTACTTGGAGAGAAGATCCTGGTCGTTAAACTGAGTGCATTCTGCAAACCCACAGTCTTCGCTGGCTCGATGTTCGGCCGGGCACCAAGCATCGTGGAGGAGGAACGTAAGGTTGAGCAGACAGATGGAGAAGAGACGCTGGCATGTTGGCCTCCCAAGGCTTCTCTTCATAAAAATCCAAGGTCACACACAGGTAAGATTTCAGGCTGTTAGAAACAGGGAGGTGACAAGAATACTGTGTTTGCAAATGCTGAAGCGGGGGATAGAAAAACAGTGCGATGAATGAACTTCACAGCCCCCTTCAGAGGGAATCTGTTTCAGGCTGCTGGTAAAAGCACTTTTTAATTAATGATTGGTAACATAAGGTGAGTTCAACTTTGTCCTGTCCTATTGGCTATATTATCAATTTTCATCTGCCCCTTTTCACATCTCCCGATCACTGGGCACATGAGAAGTCCATCAATTTCTCCAAAAAGAAGGATAGTATTTGGCTTGCAAGTCCAACATTAATGTAGCAGTGTTCAGCATTGCATCCTTTTATGTACTGTAATATACAGGATTACAAAAAGGTTTGTTTACATTCTTCCATAAAACACACTAGTTATTAACTTGTTACTAGGCAACATTCACATCTTTAAATTCTAGCTAATTTCTTTGGATTTTGTTGCAGTTAAACTCCATAGGTGAAATCTGTGTGCCGTTAGGTTATTAGAGAGGCAAAAGGATATTTTATCTAGATTTTTCATATATGAGAGGTGATAGTTAATGCTGTCGGTTATAAAAGCTAAAGAAACCATGGTGTGTCATTCAGATCTTGTGGACTATGTGCTTCAGCCAGTGCAGGGTCTGTCGTGGAGTCTGTCATGAAGATGTGGCCCCCTCCAGCCCCACCCAAATCCAGTGACGGTGGAAGTACAGAAGGTCACAGCCGCCACGACGACAGAGAAGGGCCTCACTCACAGAAAGGACAGGGTCACTTCCAGCCGGGTCCCAGCATAAGCACCTCACAGTCTGCAGGTTGGTCTTGGTGTACCAACACTTCCCTTCAAATTGCATAAAAAAATATCGTCCTCTACTGAAAACCAAGTTTTACCGAAACACGTTTTCCCGAAAGATAATGTGACCATGCAGTGTAGCAGAGCAAGTCCCTATTTTCGAGTTAATTGAGAATTGTGTATTCTTCACTGCGGAAACATACCGGAGCCGCGGTTGTTGACAGTTTATTTGTGTTGTTGTAGACAAAAGCAGTGAGGCCAGTATGCCGGCGGCCCCACCTGCGAACACTCAGCCTCCAGAAGCCAGTGAAGGTCACCATGACGGAGCGAAGCCCAAGTTGGTTACGGCAGAATGCAGGAGACCTACCCATGATGGAGCTGCCCCGGAGCAGCACGCAGCCCTCTCCTCGACCAAGTAAGCAGCCGTTTACTGTCCTCTCATCTTGAGTGTTTACACAGAAGTCTGCTTTGGGCCTGACCTTTCAGAAATGGCACCGCATATTTCTAGATCTAGCTGACATTTTAACCCAGACTTATGGAATGCACTCTTATTTGCCCTGACTCGCTCTTGTCCTGTGTCCAGAAACGCATCTACAGATAAACCACCAGAACACGGAGGTGTGGGTTCCAGAGTCTTCCAGGGAAATGGGGCTATCGAACGTGCCCCCCTGGCTCTGGATACCCCAGTCTGGTCAAATCCGTTACCACCGGAGAGTGTACTGGAAGACCTGGTTTTGGACTGTTCCCGGCCCAACACGGTAGAGTTCTCTGAAGATAAATCAGAGAACCGGGAGATCGGCGAGTGGGGGGAGCTGCTGGTCAACGCCTTCCTCACACACTGGAAAGAAAGTGGGAGTCCCAATGGCCCCAAAGACATCATGTGGTACAACCGCGACGGAGAAGGCGGCCAGCCGTTCGACTTCAAAGTCACCTTCAGTACAGAGGACTCTGGCCTTCATGAGGTCTTCGTGGAGGTCAAGTCTACCGTGAAGTCCGAGAAACACTTCATCCGCCTCTCTGCCAATGAGCTGAATCTGGCTCTGAAGGAGAAGGAGAGATACCACATCTACAGAGTCTACAATGCTGGGGACTCACACAACGTGCGCCTCTGCCGTATAAAAAACCTGGCCCAGCACCTACATTCCAAGGAACTGGAGCTCTTTCTGTTTGTGTAGAGCTCCCTAATTTAACGATGTCTTTTAAAAGATGACCAAGTGCACTGGTTTTACTACACAAATCTATTTTAAACTAAATCTTTCTTTTAATGGTTTTCTAGAAATTACTTTTAAGGATTATTTACATTTTTTTTTAAATCATTCTATGTTCAGTACCTTGTTTCATGCCTGGGGGGCTTTTTATGTATCCACCAATATTTTCCAGTATTTTATGTGTTTTGTAAATGTTTGATGGTAAAATTGTTACTCTTTCATATATGTCATAAAAAACAGTGATTGGCTGGACATTGCTCGGAAAATGGTTTATTTAAAATGACCTAAAACGATGTAAGCTGTGTGACCTTTGTTAGTATGGTTCTCGGTCTTCAATTTCCAAATGACTGCTATAATAAAAAAAAAATGTGTTAACACTGTTGAATGTTAATGGCAGTTTATTTTTCGGTTTCTTCAAAATTTCTACAAGCACACGGGACGTAATTAGCGTTACATCTGTTCTCAGTATAGAACCTGCATATAAAAGTGCAGTACGCCAAGTTTCACAATGATACTGCAAAGGAACGCGTTTCACGTTTTATTTGTGATAAGCTTAAACAAAAATGTATACGAATAATACCTGCGTGTGCATTTCTCAAGCTCATTCACGGGATCTGTCCTGAAAAGTAACCAAAGAGCGCCTAATCTCTTCTATAAGGGATGAAAGTCCTGTTACCAGCAGAATACCAAACTAGTGCAGTGACGCAGTTACTGCGTCTAAGCGCCGACTGGAAGGAAGGAAGGACAAGCAGGAATCAGCTTTGGAAAAAACACACTTTAAACTCCTGCAAATCAACGATGCGCTGCTTTGGAAGCGTCTGAAATTTCTCAGTCTGTGAGTATTTGAACCGTCGCCTTTGTGCGAAGCGGGGATTTGCTATAGTATCGTCTTGCATCAATTAAAAGTTCGCTCACGTTCCTGTCCGGGAGTGCGACTGAATACTTATTAGTCGGAAAATAAAGATTTGTATGTAGTTGTGTGGAGTTCAAGGACCAATCGCTCGTTTTGATGCTACTAATGAGACTGTGATGTGAAACGGATGCATGCTGCTCAGTGAATCTATGAAGTGTTTGGGTTACAGTTGCAAACAAAACGATCTAGCATTGGTCATGAAAACGTCAGTAAAAATCATATTAATAAATGTGTTGTCACACTTCCTTCAGTCCAGCAGAAGACTGCAAACGATCGCCTTTGCTTAGTATTCTGCGGATTCATTGAGCTCCGGAGCATCTGGACGGCAGACATGCGTCATTCCATGCAGCCTCTGTCCAAACATGCAGCGCTATCGGGAGGCTGAGTCATAACGCCGTGAGCTTCATATACCGAGATGTGGCGTTTTATGCCTGTCTGTATCTGTATGGAATATGTCGTTTATAAATTAAATTCCTAGCCGATGGTCAGAGTGCGGCAGGCGTTTAAATGACAGACTGTCATTCATGTTATACGTTTGGTACGTATACGTCAAGTAATCGATCAGTCAGGGGAAACTGAGAATTACAAGTCTTTAAAAGACAAAATTTGTATACTGTATGATGCCATGGCACTAGTCTTTAACATACTGTATCAACGATGTATTTACACTTGGAAGGAAGCAAAGCAACCCCGTCAGAATGAACAGGTGAACAGTCAGGTGTAGCATCACATCATGGGCAAAGCAGGGAGAATGAATGTTGCACCTTCTGCATAAATCACATGAGTCTCAACTTACGGTGCATGCAGCGTGACACATGCACAGGGTAACACAAGGAATGTTGTGCTCTATGTGAAGATTTCTGCGGACTAAGTACACGCTGCGTCGTAAAAATGTAATACGATTGACAGTAAATAAAGAATTGCGGCAGTGAATGGTTACCGTGAACGAGCTAAGGTTAATATAAACACATTTTTTGTTTTTTCAGTTTTTTATTTAAACATTTATTGAAAAACAACAAGATGCCTCCATAATTTAAATGTGATATTTTCTGTTCTTTTTGTCAATACAGTATTAGAAAATAATTTATGTACATATTTTATTTGACTTAAAATATTTTAGACTGTGTTGAAAACTAAAAAGTTTTGTATGTAGATTGGGCCAGAGATGTTATGCCAAAAACAGAACTGCATTCCAGGAGAGCTGTTTTATTTCTAAATTACTAAATGATTACATTTGGAAAAGTTGCATATTCGGTTGTGTCCTGTAGTAAAAAAAAATCAACACCTCTTCAGATTTGATAAGCAACTTAATGCATAGGCAACCATATAGTGGCACTGCTGATTTATATATGACAGTTTAATTTTATATGACTATCTTGATTTGCAGAGTCGTCTTAAAGACTATCCAGTTGTCAAAGTTACTGCAAATCCCTACTACCTGAAAATACAGAGCATGACCAGTGTGTGAGTGTTTGCATGTGAGATAATTAACAGATCTACACATACAAAATGAAATTGTTGTAACACAGTACAGAACATCATATTACTCATAGCTGTTCTAGTACCATGGCGACTCTCACAAGAGATTAGAGAACGTGTGGATGGACGGATGCCGAATTTTTGTTTGCATACCAGCCTTTTAATGGAAAATTCAAAGCCTGTTTGAAACTTGCATAGACTTCTAAACAGAAGGTAGCGCATTTGTAAATATCTGCTATAAAATCCTAGAATAACACAACCCATTCCTCTCTTGTTAGTATTATCCTATCAGTGGTGGCCCCGGTCAAACACAGCCTGGTTATCCTTACTCCGCACTGTTCACGCCATGCCATGTTGGAAGGGCAGCACTAATTGGATAAGCGATGCATATTGCACATTTGGCAACCAGGAACATGTAGGCATCAGGGGAGGTTTGTATTAGGTGTGAATGCTTTCTGCAGCCAGGCTCCTCTGGGCAGCTGAAGTCCTCATTTTTGCCGGAGAATATGCTGCTAGCTCTGCCCTTTGACTGCAGCCTGTCTGGCCCACAGTCCGTGTATGACGGAGGCTTTGATCTGAGTCACAGGTCATAAACCTCTGAGGATTTCCTAATATATGCATCTGTTTACCTTTCTGGATTCGAACCATAGGAAATCCATAGTGTGCTCTGGAATAGATGCAGTTTTTTACCCACATGCACCAAACTGAGCAAAATGAATGTAGAATTCCATTTGATGTCTTGTGCAATATGGTGTTCTGAATGTGTCTCGATGTAACACATGGAGTTGCCAGCAAATGCCTTTTTGCATCATCCATTGCCTGTAGCGTGATGTTCTCTTTTGGTAATTCTGTGTGAATATGGTGTTTTTTAGGAAAGTGTTGAAAATGGGAAAAAAAAAACATTGCATATATTTATAAATATATGAATGAATGTCTGTTTTCATCTCTGAATGATGTTCCTCTAAACAGACAGATTTTTAAGGTAAACTAAGAATTTGAGGTTTAATGTTCTTTTTTGGACGTTTTTTTTGGGTAGTGGGGTATTTTTGGATGTCATGAACGGCAGGTAAGTTTTGTTGGCATCAAGCGTGAGATTCTGTGAAGTGACTTTATCGTGGATTTTCGAGTTCAGTGAAGAAGCAGATTTGTCTCCCCAGTTTTCAAGCCGGACTTCTGTCTTACTATGGTTTTTAAATAAGTCGCTCTGCGGCCCCCTGCCTGACAGTGCTGCTCCCCCCGCCCACCTACGCTCAGCCGCTCTCTTAGGAGCCTCAGGACTTTTCAGCGATTCTCCTGGGGCATTTCACATGGATATTTTTGTGATTTAGTTGGCAGGTTATGAGTCATGATGCCTGAAATTTTGGGTAATAAATCTTGAAATGTACTTGAATATCACATTAGTCTGCAGTGGACTCAAAATTGACCCTACACATGCTTGGCTGATATTGTGATGAAACCTGCTGGTCCCCACAAACTGCTAATGAAGTTAAAATCTTAAGCACAACGTATTTTATAACAGTTATAGTTTGTATTTTATCCAAGCTGAAGAACATGCTCCCTAATGGTAATAATTAGCAGAATGGACTATGTGCTGTGTCATACTGAGAAAAGAATCGCAATATTTATGAATTACTGGTTTCAGCACAAATATCGTGTAGCCTTACAGTCTGATCTGGATTCAGTGAAGAACAGTACAGAGACAGAGTCAAAATATGATCCCGTGATTCATTGGTGAGGTTTATTGGTGATGGTATATTGACAAATTAATCACTACAAAATGTCACGAAATGCAGTTTTGTAATGTTGTCAAAGATGATTCACTAAAATATTGCAAAGGAGTTTGTGCTATCCTTATACCCTGTTTAAATTTATAACATCTTATTTATAATTATATATTTCCATTTATATCCTCTTCTTATATACAGTATAAACAATATTTCCCTTAAACTGTTTAAATTGCTACCAGTTATTGAGCTATTTATTTATATTTTTTCTCTCATGGAGAAATACACGGTATTAGTATGTACAGTAAGACTAGCTTGATATCCTGCAGCTGCGATGCCATACATATGTCACCATCCATGTTGTCACTGGCCGCCGGGTGATTTAGCAGCAAACTGTAATGGTGCCTTCTTGACATTGAGTCATACAGTATATGCATAAAGGCTGCTCAGGCACAGCTGAGGACAGCTGTCATGCCAGTGTGCCTGAATCAGTGCCTGAGTGTTGCTATGGTATTTTTTTTCCCCATGAAGCACTCGGTATATTTGTAGCAGTGCAATGCAGGTAAACACTCAACAGGAAGGCTTTTAATGTGTTTCTAATAGTTATACATCCTGGAATGCACCTGAAGGCACTAAGGTGAAAGCTTGCTACAAGCCATCAGATGTGAATGGAATATTTTCAGTTCTGTTGATTCAGCTTGCGGTGGAATAGGTGCGTATGAGTCTATATGAGTTCATCAGATTAAAGCTTTGACCTCAGACCTTGCAAAGTTCCATCCAAGCGTCTCACACTTTAATTAGGAATGCAAAGAGGCTTTTTACTGGTGCAGAAAAACATTCAGCGACTGGCATAAGCAAATGCACCACATCACCCACTGGATCTCTGTGGGATTAATGGGCGTTCAGTTCTCTGAGCGACAGAACGGGACACAACCAGGAATCTTTTTTTCATCTGCTCTCAACGTGGCCACTGTACCCATCAACCTTTGAAATGTAAACAAAAGAAACCTGTTAGGATTCCTGAATCGCCAGAATGTGCTAGTTTCAAACTGCTGTGATACTGGTCTGACAGATGGGCTAAAGGGAGCTATGTGAAAAAATGTATTGTAGTGTATATATATATCGGTGTTTCCCCATGCAGTCCTCAAGGACCCATCAGACAGTCCACATTTTTGCTTCCTCGGAGGGAGGAGAAAATGTGGAATGTCTGGCAGGAAGCTCTGTGGGAGCAAAAACATGGACTGACTGTGGTCCCCAAGGACTGGATTGGGAAACACTGGTATATATTATCATAACAGCATTACAAACTACTCTGTTATAATCTAAACACATGAGGAAGTGCCCTGAGCAGCTTACGTTGTTTGTTTTAGATGATGTTCAGTGGGCGTGGTACAACTGGTTTGATCTGCAGCTTACTTAACTAATAAAATGTCACGTTTGCATTATGTCAAAATCAATTTTATAACTTTACATGTTATTCTAAATCTTACCACACTTGTAACAGCCATCCATCTTCCACTTCCTTCTCTTGAGTAGGGTTGCAGGCCACTTGTAACATATAATCTCACAACTATAGTAACATGTAAAAGTCACACATACATCTGTCCATCTATTTCCCATAATACCTAATGAGTACAGGGTCATGGTGAGAGTTATTTCTACCAGGGAGGACAGGAAAATCAGGTGTTACCCTGGACAGAATATCAGTTCATCACAAGGAAGGAGTATTATTCACATACACATACTTCTTTTAGTTTAAATTGATCTTAAGCTTTGATCGTAGCGAACCTCAGGAGGATTGGTACCGCTATTACTCAGCATCAAGATTTCTACTGTTGCTAAGAGGCAATTTGGCGTGAGCTGAGTAGGCTCCGCTATGTGATTACGGCCAAACTACTAAACTTGATGCATGCTGCTGTCAGGCAGAATCCAAGCATAAAGTAAAGGTTTAGTAAACAATATTATGCGTTTCTTAGTGCTACAGTCAAAATGTAATCTAACTTGAGTACATATGCAACCGTTTCAAGCTACTTGCCTGTAGTAGCGTTTGATGGATTTGTTCTTGGAAAATTTCAGATGTACTGTATTGTAATTGTATAATTCACGCATGTCTTACACTGAAGTAAGATCCTGTGGAATAAAATGACTTTGATCGGATGGTATAGAAAGCACAAGGTCATATTTTGCAAAAAAGCAATGTGACGAAACCCCTCTGTAATACAAGCCAAATCATTGTAAGCATTAAGACAGCCGCCTGTGCTTTTTGAACGTACCTTTAATGTGGGACATTGGCTATATTACTTTTTGCTCTGCGGTTAACGTGGCCACACTAGGATACGTTTTACCTTAAATTATTTTACACTTTCGACTTAATCTGAATGGCTTTTACAGTAACAATGCGTCTGCCGGCGCAGTTGATCTGTGCGCGGACACGGGAGCACTGCTTGACAGCCGAGCCCGCCGCCTTTGCTGGTGCCCGGCCGGCGCTGCCATTGGCCGGCGGCGGCTTGTGGGCTGGAGCTCCTGCATCCAGGAGCGATGCAGAGACAATAGGGGAGCGCAGAAAAGCTGGAGAAGCAACCGCTGCTCAGCCAGAGTGAAATATAGCCACACTTCCTTTATTGGTATGACGAGCAGGACGACACTAGTAAATAGCTGTAAAGAAGAACATATCTATCATTTTTCAGTTTCACGGATTCCTTCATTTGTAACATTTATGTTTAGAATGGAGAAGCGGTAACATTCCTTGGATGCGTAACGGATTGAATGGTAAGTTACTGGGTAAATAACGGGCGATGTTCATTTATTCACTAGTTATGCACGCGTATTTTTTAATAAGACTGCGAACCGAGTTTATTTTATTGCATACATTTTATTTTGCATTATTTACGTAATGTAGCAATATTGCAATGCATCGCTGATTTCGATTAGTTAATTAGTTAACCCACATTTAATGCATAATTTTACATCGGGCGCAGTTCCTTGAAAAGAAAAAAAAAAACTCAGAATTAGTGTTGGGGTTTTTTGATAGTAATGCACTGATGAGTCAAATAATATTTATTGTGGCCTGTTTGGTTCGCTTTTGTATTCACCTGGACATGTATGTGTCAGAATGTCTTCACAATCTGCTAATAAATAGACAGCATTCTACTGAGAACAAAAGGTTTCATTGCCACTCAAAGTTAAGCGACGGACTGTTGTACGTTTCTATGGAATATTCGCGTTGGTGTTTTGGTCGGCTTTGTAGGCATTTAATGTATGTGTTGTTGTTTACATAGATGTTGCCTTGCAATGGAATGTATATGTGGATTATATTTTCCGGAGAAATACCATCATGTTTTTGAACAAGAAGTGTCGTGCAGCAGTGTGTTACAAACATGTGCAAACAAATGCCTATACTTAAATACTGCGCTGGTAGAGAGACATCTCGTACAAGCATCTTTTCATTCTCTTTGTGGTTCAGTCACAGATTACTTACTTAAACGAATCTACATTCTTTATTCTCTCTCTCTTTGTCACACACACAGATACAATATAATAACTTGCACAGCTTTAAACTGATATCTACTGATGCAGATAATTTGTGCTGTATTGTAGCTGCGTGCAGGGGGTGCGGGGACACAACCTAACCAATAACTGTGTCTCTCTCTCCCCGTTTCTCTGTCTGTGCTGATTATCCATTTGATACCCCAGGGAATGAAACTGCAGGCATGCTTGTCCGGCTTCAGTAACTCAGTCAGGGGGGGAGGCGTGTCTCATATACTGGAATGGATTATTCTATAGAGGTTATATGTTGTGCTATATTGTCACGTGTGGGGGAGGGGGTGTAAGGTCACAGTAAATGTGAGAGAGCAGAGAGTGGTATCTCCCCAGCCCTTTATCTCCACTGTGGATCATTAAACTGGTCTGCAGAATAGCCTGTAGTGACCTGGGACCCAGTACACTGCACGCGCTTTGCTTTTAAAACAAAGCAGGGACTTCATTTAGTGCATGATATATGAGGATGAAAGAGGAAGAAGCAAGAAAGTAGAAAGATCAAGGGCAAATGCAGGCTACAATGTACATATATTTTAATAGAGCCAAATTGCCTGTCATGTGACAGGATATAGTATCGGGTTTAATAAGGCTGATGTTTTTTTTTCCTCCATTACAGATGACTTATTGGTTAAGTGCATTGAGTCTATGAGCTCCACAGTAAATGTCAGCAGGGGGCTCAGTTTCAATGGCCGTGGGCTAATCCTTCCGCCATATTCTGAGAATAACGGAGCGGAGACAGGACAGAGCCGGCCGAGCGGAAGCGCTTGCAGATCGGTGACTGGATGAACACAAAGCAGGAGCAGCCAAGCCTGAAGCCCAGGTGTGGTCTAGAACAGCAGGAACCCCCTTGGGGCCCCTAAGCGTCCTGCGCCAGGGACAGAGAGACAGGCAGGGGGGGTCAGACCCCAGGACCTTCTCTGCCAAAAGGAGACATGGAAAACGCTGCAGCGTCATAATGTGCTGTATTTATAAATGCTGGATATGAACTTAAGCCGAACACAATACTTAACTATATGAAAGATAATATCACTGATTATTGATGTAGGAAAATCTTGACTTCCAACAATCTATAGGAATGGAAAAGGTACATATGGGTGTCCAAAGGAAGTCAAAATTGGTGTAAGAGATTAGACTGAATTGATATGATGCCTTGCGGTCTTCGCAGCCAGAAACCATCAGATTTAAGAATAGAAAGTGGAAGAGTGGCAGGGCGTCCCAGACTTGCTGATGCAAACACAGCCATTCGATGTCATTGACATGGTAGGAACCCGTTGGTGCTCAGTACTGTGCAAGCTCTTCACAGTAATAGGATTAAAAATGCAAGAAAAACACAAATTAGTTTAATTACTTGTTTCAGATACTTGTACGTATTCAATTCCCCCCTTTCCTTAACAGGTAGAGTAGAGTTCTGTAACGTACCTGGCAGACATTCGATACTCTCACTCTTTACATTAGTCTTAGTCTTACGGGACTCTTTTAAATGTTCCCAGCACTAAATTAACAGAACTAGTTCTGCTCTCTGCATACTTGTGCATGTACTGCTCATTGAAAAGTGAATCTAATGTTTAATGCTGTTTTGTGTGTTTTGAGCTTCTTTGTAGGCCACTTTGAAGTAAAGGTTAGCTGAGACAAAGTGTTTCTACTCATACATTACAAAGGCTGTTGCAGCCTTTTAACTACAGTTGTTTTTGGAAATAATCACAGCAGTATTAATTGCAGAAATTAGACATTATGGAAATCAGATTTTAATACTAGTAATGCAATATTATACTGTTAATTTGGGAAAAGGCTGGTTGCTTTGAGAGATGTAAGTCACCCAAGATGTTGAATGTTCCTAAGAGGCTGGCGAGCAGATGACACAGATCTTACACACATGGACACTCAGTTCCACCACATGAATATTTTTAAAGGAACATCGCAGGTATTTGTCATGTTTGGCACGCAATATTTTTGGAAGACACTGGATGTTTTTTTTTTCTCAATTTTCCAATTAGAATACTTCCCACTCAAGAGAGACCCAGCGATCTCATGCATTAAAATTACAATCTGATCAAAAGGGTTTATAACATACGTGAGTTAGAATACAGAACAAATTAACCTAGTCACAAAATGAACTCTGTCATCCTGATCTATGTTCCATGTCCTATTAAGGTGTTTATCACTTTTTAAGTCTAAGGACAGTATTGGGATATAAAAGCAGTGGGACATATCTGAGGGACTTTGGCGCCGGCTGTGAAGGCTGCTCATCATTAGTGATGCTCTGGAACAAAGGGGGGTCATGTGCTGCTTATCTTTGCCCCGGAGCCACTGCATGCCTTACATACCCTCATTATTTTTGTTATGCAGCTCAGCCAGATCAAGGGTCCACACGCAATTATGTGTGTTCCGTCTGCATTTGTGGGTCTGCACAGGACATGTTTTCTTTTAAGAGCAAATTGAAAACTCATACAGGCTTCTCTGTTTTCCGCATCTGTTCCTGCTGCATGCTTGCGTCAGTGTCCCGAATGCGACATGGTGCAGGATGATAATAATGTGCATATCCTGCGCCATGACCTATGGGGCCAGCAAAGTAAATGTCATTTTGGTATCTATACAAGAACATCTGAGTGGAATTTGATGGGTACTGATAGTTAGTTATTTCCGTGCCATTTAATTTGTACGTTAACTTGTTCTTGGAGTTGGACAAATGATGTTTAGCGGCTATACATTTGCTCCGTCCCATAGTCCTGTCGTGGATTTTTTACCCATTACTTTTGCAGCCTTCGATTTAAGCACTAGGTTTTACCAGCCCGGCTTGGTGGCAGCAGTGGTGGGCGCCGGAATGGGGCAGTGCCGCTGTTGCGCAAACATTCTCCCAACGTTCTTAAACAGCTTAGCTCACCGTGACGACAAACACGAAGCGATTAAAGTCACCTGGGTGTGGCGGTTTGTAGCATGAAACAGTCCATGATGGCTGGGCTGATGCGACATATCAGCTGATGCTCATTTTCACAATTCCCTGAGCCATGATTGGGAGGAGACTGTACTTCTGTATATTACTTAGAATATACCAAAAAAGGCATTCCACCTAAAGATTATCAAGTGGGGCCAAGAGTACTTCAAATAAACAATTGTTTAACTCTGTTTCCCAATCTGGTGCTTGTGGATCCACAACTAGTCCATGATTTTGCTCCCTCGTCCTGAGTAAAAACTGTCTGTGGGTCCCTGCGGACTGGATTGAGACGCACGGGTTTAACTAATGGATTATCTGTCGTGTTTTGACATTTGTAATGGGCACTTTTAGGGTGCAGGTTACAAACACTGTCTCTCAAAATTTACCGTCCACTTTGGGAGTGGCAAGGGTAATGTGGGCACACCCACATAGATTAATCGCAGTGCATAATGTTTGATGGCGCCTGAGGTAAAGAGCGGCTGAACAAGTGGACGTATTTTGGTGAAGTCATTGTAATGCCGGTGCCTAGAAACTCTGCTGACAGTAACTGCTAAATAAATTTGCCACATGGGAGCAAAGCTCAGCATAGGATGTTCAACAGATTGACAATTTAATAACACATTTATTACTAGGATGGTACTTCATTAATGGTCTTTCAATTCCTTTTTATTGTCAGCCGCGAGCAGTGCTGAGGTTTGGCTGTAACACAGTAGATCAGCCTTCAGTGGCTTTGGTGAAGTTGGCTGTATCGTAACGGTGTGTCTCCTCAGTTAGGGGATCCTGCGTTTCCCGTACAGGTGAGGGGGCTCCGGAGGGGATCCCCTGCCTGAGAATAAAGGGGAATAGGCAGCCGTTGATCATCCCAGGAATTACTTTTGCAGCTGTGTACTGTGCAGCATCACCTCTGCATTTCTAATTAGGATTAATTATTAAAGGTGTGGGGGGGGAGGGGGCTAATCAGGTCCACTGACTCATGACGCGTTTTTCTCAGTGCTGGGCATTTCAGGTCTAGTAACTAAAAATCCAGACCAAGATTTTGTTTCTACCAACCAGTTGAGTACCCCTGTAATTGTGACTCTTAATACTAAATTGTTTGGTAGAAACAAAATCTCACACCTATTGCTGTCCTTCATCCACACATCTATTCTTTAATACATAAAACAAATGTAGTTTGTTTCAGCTAAGGGCATATTGCCTTGCAGATCAGGGACAATATTACAAAGGGTCATATTAGAGCTTATATTAAACTCATTCGTTTTTTGCATCTGTGTCACATTCTGAAGATGTACAGCATTGTAATACTCATACAATTGTTAGTGGATTTCAAAGACGATACATTAATAACGCTGATTTGTCATTTGCCTTCCTATCCTGCCACAAAGTTCAAGTAATACTTTATCCATACCAGAGTTCGCTAAATAAATGATGCAGAATGACATTACTCATATTCCAACCAGCTCTCATTATCTAAGATGAATTACTACAAGTAAATCAAGTAGTATTTATTTTTTCTCCATTTGTAGAGCACGTTGAGAATTAGCCTGTCCTCTTCAGAGCTGACCTTGGTAATGTTGGGCCTCGCATACAGCTGTAACCATTGCTTAACTAAAGCTCTCTCTGTCGTTTCTCAGAGGGTAACAGACATTTGCTCAGCCTACAGGGACATGCCTGTAATTAAGTGAAGTGTAATACATTAAGTGAACCTTGAGCACTGGCAGAAATGAAACCTGATGGAGAATCGCACAGTGTAAGCTTTACTTTATAGCCAGTTAGATTCAGAAGTCAAGCACCTCCTCCCTTCTCAAGATGCTGCGATAGCAGCCAATGAGAGCACTGCTTTTGGACTGAGTGGGCCAAACTCATGGCCTCATTGGTAATATCTCCCAAGTTTTATCTCCTCCCATTCTTGCAGGAGTCACGTTTTCAGGCACATGGGTGCCTGCCGGTTGCTGGGGTTTTGAGAGAATGCTAATGTGTACTGTGCCGCTGTCTGTAACAAGCACAGCTCGCTATTCTCAGAAGTCCTGCTGAGGACTATTCCCACATGAATATTCTGGTGATGAAGCCATCTGCCCATGTAGGCTGTGTCTGCAGCAAAGAAACATTTGCTAATTACCTTGCCTGCTTCACTTGCTTCCTCTTGTTCCAGCTCTGTCCTTTATAAGAGCCATAGAATAAACTGGTTTCTGTACTGGTAGCTGTATCTGAAGACTGGCTCTTGCTGAGTGTTCAATCACACCTGGAGGAGCTCAGATCCAGGCAGTTTTTTGCAGGATGGTGCAGGACTGCATATGGAACAAGTGTAATCGTGACTTCAGCTGTATCCATCGATGGGCCTCCACTGTTACTTATGCACAAACAACACAAACAGATGGGATTCATCAGAGACTTCCTGTCTTATTCAGCTTATTTCTTTTGTGTCCTAATAAGGATTTGCATTAATAATAATTATTATAAAGACGGGAGCCGCTAATGATGTTTTTTAACAATTCGGAATTCTGTCTGAACTTCAACCGAACTTGCTGTTCAAAAAAGGGACATTGTGTTCTGTCACGGAAGTGTGAATGATGAATGCGATTAACAAACCCTACATTAAAAAAGTATGGCTGTGAATTTTTGTAGGTCCGGTTTTTGAATTATGTATATACTGTATAAGTCTGAAAGAGTGGGGCACCTTCCTTAGGTGGATTCTGGGTGACGGATTCCTCATATAAGGGTTCAGATTGTCTCATGTTGGGCATATTACAAATGAAATTGGTGGCCCCATAGCTTTTAACGATCATTTTTAGCATGCTTAGAAACCAGGAGGGTTTCTGCGCTGCTCCTCTGTCTGCCGGTCGCAGGCCGGGCATGAATTGACATGTGCATGTCCAATCTCACGTCAGTAACCAGACCAGGACCCCTGGGCCATAGCAACAAAGACGGCGAACTGCGTGCCATCTGTTTTTCCAGCTTTTTTTGTCAGTTTCTGTCTACGGACGTCGATGTGCCTGCAGACTCTGGGAAAAAAAGCATCTGTAAACAGCGAAACGGTAGCCAACCTCGCTTGAAGTGTGTTCAGTTTATCCACCCCCAAGATATTGTATTTATGTAAGAGCTGGAGTCCTTCTATATTTTTTTCCACTCTTCTCGCACAATACATATATCAGGCAAGGGTAACTATGACGGCTTATAACAGAATCCGTAAGAATTGTTTTGAAGGGTGGCAGGACACCCCCGCCCGGGGGGGGGGGGGGGGGGGGGGGGGGGGGGGGGGGGGGGGGGGGGGGGGGGGGGGGGGGGGGGGG
>JABFDZ020000097.1:17918076-17938051 GCA_019775955.2 Pollimyrus isidori
CCGAAAATAAAAAATAAAAAAATCGAAATCAACACAGCTGTCGTGTGCCTTACTGTACAAAATGGAGTTCTTGGGATCTCAGGCAGAAACAAACCGCTTGGCCGGTTTTACCTCCGGGGCTGCCGGCCGGCTCACGGCGCCCACCTCCCGCTGGCGTGGCAGTATCTCGCCGTGTGCTGCCTGCACAGCACAGCCCTGCGTCGCATTAAGGCAGCTCGCGCCAGGCACTGAGTGCCTCACGGGCGCTGTTATGTAACGACGGCAGCTTCTCTGGAAGGAGACACATTCTGGAGCAGAGGTCTCCATACTGAGCTCCGGGCCCGTGGCCGGCAAGGTGGCCCAGCTTATCTTTCCAGTTCAGCTTTTCCTTAAGGGTTTTGACTAACTACATTAGTTTAATAAATCCTGTTATTACAGTAATTAATTCTATTCTGTTACATTTCACTGAAATAAAAAGCTAGTGTTGTCTTAAATCTAGTTAAGAGCAAATTCCGCATACATTTTTTAAATATTTAATTCCATTTTATACCAGTAGACAGACAGAGAGCCTTCAACTAACAAGTTTTGGGTCGATTTAAGTTCAGGTAATCTAAATGGCGTGATTATTGCGAGCAGCACCTAAACCAGTCTAGGTTAAGGCAGATAGAACTGTGGATAACAAAGAGTCACGCTTTTCAGCGAAAGACCAGATACAGAAAAGCCTGCTGTACTACATGTGTGATAAGTGGATGCCACTTGCAAGCAGGGTTTCGTCCAGGCAGAAGCAGCACTGTCGACTGGGGTTACATATTCAGGGAAGATCTGTAGGTAATATGGCTGGGGATTAAGGCAGTCCAACTTTTTTTGTGGGTTTTAGTGTCAGTCACAAACGAAGGGCCGTTATCAGACACGTAGCTGGAAATAGATTTTGCAGGGGGGCTGGCAGCCATCCTGATAGGGCCTTCTTAGCATACTTCACTGGCTGGGGGTGGGACCCCCTTAGGTTAATTTTTGCCGACTGGAAGGGCTGAAGCAAATGTCGACGGGGGTTCATATTCCTCATTTTGCTACCAGTGTACATGCTTGATCGCAGGAATATTTTTTTCTTTGCGGGGGGAGGGGGGCTACAAAGCTGCATGGCTATGTGCCTGGTAATGGCCGACTGGTCTTTAGTGCATCTGCAGCTGTACAAAGTCTATGCACATCTGAGAGAGTGCTTTGGTTTGTGGCGTAGCAGAGGGTTCTTTCTGAGTAACAAACGAGCTTGGCATTAATGTTACATGACCTTCAAAATTTAACCTGGGTTTTTACTCGCTGCCATTACACTAATATAAAGTGCAGTGGCTCCTGGTCAGGATTTACCCCATACCTTTATGTCATGTGTGATGTGGAAATCATTAGAAATGAAATAAATATATTTCCATCAAGGATGTAGAATGTACATTTACTTAATTTAACTGCGACAACAATAATGAGGAAGAAAATATGTTCCTAGAAAATTTTATTTTAGTTATAAACTGCCCCATGTGAGATATTTTTGGGTATTTTATTAATTATATGCATTGTTACATACTGTATGATTTGGATTTATAATGGTTAACATATAATGGTTAAAATCAGATTTTTAGAATAAATTTATTTGAAGATAAGATCACACAATATTTGCTGGTCAAAAGATTAAAATAACGATCAATAATTAAAAGAACAGAAACATTTATCTTTTAAAATAATGAACAACTTTCACTATTTAAAAATCATCAGTGAAATGTAGGCCTATTTATTTAAATTATGTAACCCTATGTTTGCACGAACAGCTGAGACATACCAGCATAAGACTGACAAACGGGTCAGAACTTCAGGGCAGGGAAAATAACACATTTTTGTTCAGAGATAAAAATAATCACACTTGCTGCACTGCTGAGAGGAGTAAGATGCATATGGTGTTCTTACAGCACGTCCAGTAGAGGCTTCAGAAATAGAAAACAAACACCTTTCACATAACGTGCTACTTTTCAGAAGCGCTCTGGTCTTGTCACGGCACATATTTTCTATAAGGACTCTAGTCAACTTTTATGGATCTTGATGATATTGTGCAATATACTATATGTACAGCTGAGATCGAAAGTTCACATGCACCTAGTCTTTCAAACTCAGCGTTTGACAATTTCACACATGTACAGGTGTAACATCACATGTGTGGAGTAGCAAGACATTGAGTTTGACAGTCATAATAATTGGTGTGAACTTTTAGCCTCAGCAATATATATATATATATATATATATATATATATATAGTAAGAGAGGCGGTTGTGTTAGTTTGTCTTTGGGATTCCCACTATAAAACCATTAGCGAAAATATACTGGCTTAACAAGGAGCATATTTGTCCTTGAAGCAGACATGACATTTTGCTGCTTATTTTTGTGTCCAGTAACACCAAGGGTAAGATCAGCGTCCTGCAAGTCCGTCCCTTCCGGAAACATGAGTTCTTCCTCTCCCCTGTCGTCGCGGACGTCCATTGACATCCTTGAGGAGTTGCAGGCGATTGCGGCCAAGAACTTGGAGAAGCTGGAGGTCAACAAATACTACGAGGTCATCCGGGAACTCGGGAAAGGGACCTACGGCAAGGTGGACCTCGTGATCCACAAAATCAGAGGTAGGCTGAAGATGGCTTCGAAGACGTTTGGAGAAAAGTGATGAATGTTTTATATGTCAGTGTGGTTGAGCTCTGCACCATCCTAAGCAGAAATGGGAGAAGGAACTGAAGAGCAACAAATGCACACGGTAGCCTTCTCGATGAGAATCTGTCTGGCTTCGTTATGCCACGCCAGATGGCCGATGTTTACATATACATGAGCAAAAAAGAAATCCCTTAGAAGATTTATAACTGAATTGTATAGTGTATTTTCTTGAATACAGTTTAATAAATGTAGCTGAACAACTCGGAGACAAATAATGGTGATACTGCTGCTGGACCACGGAAGAAGCAGTTTGCCGCTAATTCGAGACCCAGAAGCTTGGCAGTTGCGGAGTGCTGGGTTTCGGCTGTAGCTCTCCCTGTAGTTAAGCCGTCATGCGTCGCGCACAGAGCCCAGTGCAGCCGCGCACATCAAGCACCCCACTGCAAATTAGCTGGAGATGGGAGAGCTGCAACGTATCCTTCCGCCTGAAGCGCTCCCAGATGCTCCCCCTGCTGATGTTCTGGGTACGGATGCTGTGCAGGATGGGCAGGTATTTCTGCAGAACAGAGCTGAGGAAGACTGTCCTGCAGACACTCAAATTGTAGCACAGGAAGGGCAAAATATAGCATTGAGGCCTTGTTTTCTCTTTGCTCTGGATGAATTGCACCCAATGAATGTACAGAAGGTGATCATGTGATGGGTGGTAAGATGTGCACGATTACATCAAAATGGACAGTAATATCCTGATTAATTTCTCCTCTTCAGCTGCTTTAGGAATTATTTCTATAATTAGATCTAAAAAGATATTTGATTGTTAGATGCATTTGTTAATTACATCATCTATTATAGAGCTATAATAGTTTGACGCCATATAAATAAATGATAAATGTGTAATGTGTTTTAACTTGTTTCGATATTAAGAAATATTTTACATTTGTGTTAAAGTTGTAATATTTGCTTGGTATTTCAAGTGACTTGCCAGTTTTTCCATTTATACCCACGGATGTTATGTGTGTATGTGTAACTACGATCCACGCCAGGAGAGGAAGTCTGAAGATGGATATAAATATATTTTGTGTGTGTGTGTGTTTACAGTGCATATATGCACCTCCGTTTCCTCTAATCCCTTGCTGGAAATGTTATGTGCAGGCACGAAGATGGCCCTGAAATTCCTCAGAAAGAAAACTACCAAGCTGAAGAGCTTCCTGAGGGAGTACAGCATCTCCCTGTACCTGTCCTCTTTCCCCTACATCATCAATATGTTTGGCATTGCCTTTGAGACGGATGAGTACTATGTCTTCGCCCAGGAATACGCCCCGGCAGGCGACCTCTTCGACATCATTCCTCCACAGGTAAGGATTTGACTGGTGTGGAATTGACGTGAAACCGATGCGTTTATTCTTTTTCCTTCTTCGGTTTTGGTTCATTTTGACTGACGTGGTAAACAAGTTTACTGAATCCGGCCTCAGGGACCTCAGCAAAGATAGCAGCATTTTAGTAATGCTTTGGCACCGTTCTATCAGAAGTAATAATGTATCAAATTGCAGTTATAATGAGGTTCATAGGCCACATTCCTCACATGTCTGCAGGGCAACCCCTTATGTTAGCAGTATATGGTCAGTGCTGGAAGTAACATATACAGTATTTAAACTATGTCATCGTACATTTAAAACCATGATTACGTTGTAATGTTAAAATATTCTGTAAGATGAATCTATCTACAAAAATATTCTTTTTCTCCCTCTTGTTTTCTGTCATTTTTATACAGATGTGTATAATTCTGACGTTGTTTCTTCCTCCTCCGTCCAAAGGTAGGCCTTCCGGAGATTGTGGCCAAACGCTGCGTTCACCAGGTGGCCGTTGCCCTCGACTACCTACACTTCAAGAAGCTGGTGCACCGTGACATCAAGCCGGAGAACATCCTGATCTTCGACAAGGAGTGCCGCAAGGTGAAGCTGTCGGACTTCGGCATGACGCGCCGGGCCGGCTCGCCGGTCAAGCGGGTCAGCGGCACCATCCCCTACACGGCGCCGGAGCTGTGCGACGCCTCCAAGCACGAGGGCTTCTGCGTGGACTACAGCACTGACGTGTGGGCTTTCGGCGTGCTCCTCTTCTGCATGCTTACCGGGAACTTCCCCTGGGAGAAGGCCCTGCCCTCCGACACCTTCTACGAGGAGTTTGTGCGGTGGCAGTGCCGCCGGGGTGGCTCGGTGCCCTCGCAATGGCGCCGCTTCACGGACGACGCGCTCCGCATGTTCCGCAAGCTGCTCTCCATCGAGCAGGACCGCCGCTGCCCCGTCAAGGAGGTCTTCAACTACTACAACCACTGCTGGATGCTAGACAACGAAAGTGGCGGTGCCAGCGGGCACCCCGGCGCCGAGATCAGCCCGTCCTCCTCCGAAGAGGACCTGCTCGTGGACCGCATGAAGCAGCAGACACTGTCGCCCCCGTGTGGCGTGGCAAAGGGCAGCGTTGTCATGGAACCGGCGGCCCACCACTTTTCCTCCGTGTCCACCAATGGGTCACTCTCCCCCCCCAGCAGCTACGAGCGTGTCTCTCGTGACAGTGCCCCCGGTGGCCGCATTCTGGTAGCGACGCCGATAGAGATATGTGTGTAGGGTGCCGCCGTTGAAATTGCTGACTGCTTCGTCCGTCATCGTTACTGCTCTCTCTTACACATGCTTAAACTATCCTTAGAATTTTAAAAATAAGAAATTATTGTAAAACAATAGTACTAATTTAGGATCTTTCTGTGGGGAAAAAAATGTTAGCAAAATCAGTGATTGTGGCTGCTGTTTGGCGATCTGATTCCCAGAGGACTCTTGTTGCTGTTCAGCAGAGGGTGGCTTCATGTGGACAAAATTTCAACTGAGGGCTTTTAACTAACATTCCTAAAGATGCTGCTGGGCCTCACATGCTCCGCCACTCCCAGAAGATACTTCCTCACCCTTAAGGTGTGACCCGCTCTGTAGACATCCCACTTCGCCATCAGGCTGAACAGAAATAAAACCCACGTAGGAGGGAAGGGAACCACAACGAGGTAATCACAGCGCTAGCTGTGCTACAAACTAGCCAGCTTGGTTACCTTTGAGGAGTTGACCAAATCTCTTAAAGCAATATGTTTATCATTTTCCTGCAAAACAAATTGAATAACATGAGTGAAAAATCTAAAAAGGAGTTATACATTTGATCATTTCAGGAGCAACTAGGTGACACTGAAATGAAGATGCATTGCAACAAATTTTTTCCGTATTTTTGAAGCTGTTACAATTGCAGCACTTTAAAACATGCCATCACAATGTTTCAAGAAAAAAAAAACACAAACAGTTTAATTTACTATGACCTTTACTGTAAATGCGATGTGGTTCGTGGTACTGAGCGTGCGTGAATTTCCGTATTTTCTGTATGTATGAATCGTACCTTTTCCAGGGTACTATGGATTGACCACTTTTTTTCTTGCCTTTGGGTTTACATTATTTATTTGAATCCTAAATTAACAGAAATATATTTTTTCTATTGATTTTGTAAAGTAGATTTAGATGTTGACTTATCTAACTTATTTGAATACCTGGGTTTGTTACCGCTGCAGTGCCAAATGGAGTTTGATGCTGTGCAGCCTTTCTCTGCACTTCCGCCATTGTAGCACACGCTCATTTGTGTTTCCTGCACCTGGTTTGGACACCTTTAGTTTGGCGTTTTTAAACCATTAGCAGTCATTGCTCCTTAATGCAGTGAGGGAGTGACATTATCTCCTGATCTCAAGCGCCACCTTCCCGAAATGGGACGCTTCGTCATGCGTCTGTTTAATCGGTGACCTTTACCCAGGGAAAGAATGGCTAAATGTCACCTTCTTTGGACCCAGAAGGTGACAAGCTTGATGTTGTGGCTGTTTCAAGTGTGTACTCTGACAAAAAGATATTTGGCTTGTGGGTGATTCTTGCTGAAGACAGCACCACTATCTTTGAATCAGATTAAATCAGAGTGAGATTAGGAATCATATCAATAACAATCATCACATGCTTGCAATTAGAGTTTGGAATTTACATACAGTTCAGATCGATATTTCATATATCCTATAAAGGTCAGCGCACATATCGGTGTTTTCACAGATATGTTGATATGTTTATTGTTTCCATTCTGTTTTATTTCTGATTTTCAATAACAGGTAATATTGTTTTGTTTCCTGTGGGAGTGATATCTGTCACATGTTTGAAAGTCCGGGTGTATTTTTTGTATTTGTTCACAGGAAGATACGTTAAATTTTGGGAAAAAAATAATGCTTTTACATGTTCTCAATGGGCTTGACATAAAACAATGAGCCTTGACCATGCTCTAATATCCGTAAACTTTACAGAGATTAACTAGCTTTCTTTTATCACTTTTTCTGTATCTTTAGCTTCCTCAAAAAACCAGCTTCACTGAATTTCAATTTTTGTTTTACAAAGTATTCAGAGATCACCAAGCACTTATTGCATTTCATTTCTGATAGGTGATGCAGACCTGTTTGGTTTGGTCAAGCATGGTGGCGTCTGTAATGAACTTCTTTCTTTCTTTCTTTCTTTCTCTTATTTGCTAAATTACTGTAACATTTTGCCCCAGGAATATGGGGCTGCATGGAAAATGGCCACTGTTTATTGGAAAAGAATTTTAATTCACAGCACATTCAAGGCTTGTTTTATCAATTTTTAATTTAATAAATGTGCTGTAAGTTCTACCTGTAGGTCATCTCCCAACATGCCATTCGCATAAATCTTAAGTAAACCATTGATTTAACATCTTTCCTTTACTTGATGAAGGCAAAAACTGGAAATATTCACTATGTGTATGAGGCAGATTTGTATGCAAATTGGGCTGTCTGAGAGCTCATTGGTTCTAGGCAGAGATCCACTGGTGCAGATCATAAAAGCAATAATGTTTATTGCAGTGTGGAGATTTTTGAAGAGCTGGAAGTCATAAAACCATAATGGACAGTGTATCTGAGACCAAACTATTTCAGCTGACCCATCTCTACACAGCCATTTGAAGGTTGTAATTTAATCTGACTAGAAGTTGTTGGGGATTTTATGATGTTTTCATCGCACAGTTTTAAGACGGCACTTTTTTCTAAATATATCAGTTTGAAGTATGTTTAGAAAATATTTTTTTCCTTGTTCTCTGGAATATTGCTTTCATTTTAAAACAATAATGCTGATTAATGGCGCATTGTTGGTTGATTATAATTTTCTACATTTTGTTAACAGAAGACAGTTATTGAAGTTATATGAGAGCTTATTTTCAAAACTGCATGGAGGTAATCCAAGAAAAGCATATCTTTACAAAAATGACATTGTGTTTATAAAAGATATGCTCATATTGTTTTGATGTGAAATTTTGCTGTAGCACAATTTCTTGCATAATGTTTCAGAATGAAAATGTCCATCATGACTTCTTGAAACAACCTAGGGCTAAAAAAACGAAAGTTATTGTTAGTTTTTATTCACTGTGTTGTACTTGTATGCTGTTGTTGTTGTGTTATTGTCTAACCAAATCAGAGGAGAAAACATAGAGTAGCTGCTGATCGAGTTGTGGGCATTAGAGACTGGAACTCTTGTAAAATTGCAACGAAATGTGGGTTTTTCTAATAATTTGTTTTTGATGGAACTTAAAATGCAAGACAAAAATATGAGACCTGGATGCAGGTGGACTAGCAGAAGCAATTAATTTTTCACTTAAGGGAAAAGCTGAATGAATTTTCTGCTACGAGTATATATACAGCATCACAACAAAAAAGAAGAAAAATCAACAGTGAAAAGCAAAAAACAAAAAAAACAAGGGACATTTCGGAACAGAACTTTGTGTGTTGTATTTTTTGGACATATCTGCATGGATTTATGATTGTTTTAGGAATACATTGAGAAAAAAAATCTTTTGCAGTTAGAAGCTGTGGTATTCCTGTTCCTGGCACTAGCAATTTCCACGATACTGCAAGTGTAGCCTAAACCTTATTTTCACCATCGATTCTAGACTATTTTACAGTTTCTGCAAGGGTGTCCTTTTCCACATCTAACATCTTGAATCATATTTTGACATCTACCCACACCATTCAGGCGAAAGAGGAACATTGTTCACTTTTGACCTCAATGTGCGCTATTTCAAGTTTAACAACAGCTGTCAATTTCTGATGCAGACATCACAACCAAAATTGCAGTTGTTGGAAAAAAAAAATTGGATACAGAAATTTCAGCAAACTGTCATGATGTAATGTGTTGCCAGTAATGTGAAGAAATTCCTCGTCTATCTGTACAAGTGACATTTTGATGCACCATACTTTCAGTGGTTTTAGCTAGTAGGTAACACGTTGCCAGAACTTGTGTCCAATTTTGTCATTGCAATACAATTGTCTTCCTGTTTGTTCCCTCTAATCAAAAATAAAATAAAATGGAAACTGACTGCGTTTTATGAATCTTTTCCATCTGAAGTGCAAGATGTTTTTGAGAAGTGTCAGCAGCCTGCTGGATACCCGTGGATTTGGCTTGTGCCAGCCTGCAACGCAGATATTGCCAATAATTACATCATAAGAGGGTGCTGGCGGCCAGCCAGAAACAGCACACTGACTGTACTATTGTCCCCCCCCGTCCCATCTTTATGTTTGACAAACTTTACAGGAGCATGAAGATCCCCATTGTAGATTTTTTACACGCATAGTTCTTTATCCTCCTTGAAGAAATTTGCAGTGATAGTACTGAATTCTTCAGTTTAATAACAATGGAGCATACAGCAACTTCAAGATTCCTCACACAATCTGTGCCTTGGTTAATTGCTAAAAGAGCCCCAGCTGCCAGATTGTCTCTTGTTTTTAATTAGCGCCTCCGATTTAGACAAAATGCCGAAGCCGGGCATTCAAATGGAAATCCTCAGAGCTGGTCATACCTCCGGCTTCTGGCACATCAATCACATACAGAGTAGGATGAAAAAAAGATCTGATTAATTTCCCTCCATGCCTTACCTTACTAATGATGCAAACATTATCCTCTATTCCCTCTGATTCCACATTCATCAAAACCTCAAACATAACTATGGAAAGAGCTGCAAGGTCATTTCTGCCTAATTAAGACACAGGATGCAGTAATGCGGGGTTTGTGTGTGTGTGTTTGAGTGTGTGCAAGTCAATGCATCCCATCCTATGTCGGCAGTGCTGAGATTTGAATGCAGTGGCCGCAAGTCATGAAGTGTGCGGCAGAACCGTCATCTTGCATTGCTCCTGCTGTGACATTCATGAATGCATTTGATGGCAGTGCATGCACAGGGAAAGGAACAAGGACGCAGGCCCTCTGAGGATGGTGGTTTGTATTTTGGCTGGGTGTTTAGTCCACAGAATAATGTGTTTCTACGGCAGACAGGCTATACTGGATTATAGTGGTATTATTTTTCATTAAAGATGTCAAATTTGAATCTCATATGGTTCAGTATGAAATGTTACTAAGTATAGCTAATTGCATGCAAGTATAGTTAATGAAGTGAAACAAACATCAGTAGTGCAGAAATATGGCAGCAGCTCTATCTGAAGACAGGTCCATGACATTTACAGCTTTTTGCAACTGGGGCCATTTATTTTACCTACTTTTCCACTTCATGTTATTTCTTAATGTGTATTTAATCTTGAGATTTTCTGAATTAATTCTCGGGTTGTATTTAAGTAGCTTTTTGGATCTACTGCTAAACATACAAGATCCATCTATCTATCTTCCATATCCGCTTAGGTCCTATGCAAGGTCGGGGGTGTCCAGAGCCTGCCCAAAAAGCTATGGGCACAAGGCAGGAAATCACCCAGGACAGGGTGCCAACCCATCGTTGGGCACACTGACACACCATTCAGTCCTATGGACAATTTGCCACTTTAGTGTGCTTTGGGAATGTGGGGGAAAACTCCCCCATACAAGATCCAATGAGTTTTATTTTTCTGAACAGCAAGAGGTTCAGACCTAAGCAAAGAAAGGATTTATGCTAGAAATGCCGGAATTCTGTCAGAGTACTGGCTAGTGGGATAACAGAACACAACACCAGATAGAATGACATTAATCCAAATAATCTTCTTTAATCTCTCAAATAAACTAGTATAATGAAGTATGTCATCATGCAAGACACATTAAGCCATAAAAATACAGTTAAATAAACAATCAGGAAAAGCTCACCTGTCATGGGTCCTTCACACTGTGAATTGACGCTCCTCTCTTGTATAAACCATCACGTTCAAACCATCTGCTCCAAAATTAGCAAAACTGGGACAATCAATACCACCTTTTCTCAAGTCTTTGTTATTAATGAGCCATAAGAAACACCATGCCGTGTATCTTTGAGGTTGCAATGTGCTACAATTCCTTTAAAAACGTACCAGTACGTTTATTTGTGAACAGCGTTTATAATTCATCATTTGCATTCTAACCATACAAAATGTGTATAAACTATCATTTGTAAAGAATATTAAGGCCTCATGTTTAGGGAATGTGTGTTTTCACCAATGTTGTCTGCGATATATTTTTTTAATGTGTGTGGCAGCACAGGGGTGCATTGGATGGGTCATTTACAATTCACAATTGTTTTAAAAAGCATCATATTTAAAAAAGAATCATAGCATAACACATATGGATTTTGAAATACAAATCCGTATAGATTGATACACTATAGTATCTGTCCACTTGACTCAAAAGTAATACGAACTCATGTCTCATTAAACCAGTAAGAGACGTCAGAAATTATTGGGTGTATTACTGAGTGCCGTCAGTCACCAACTGGTTTAACTCACATGTAATAAAGAAAACGGCAAAATTAAAAAATAATTTTAAAAAATGATGGCATTTATTCCTGCGGATATACAGTAGAGAATACCAACACCGTTGTCATGTTAGGTCCAGTAAAAATAATTATTAGTTTATCATCAGAAACAAGTGATGAGGGAGGGCGATTTTTTTTTTACTTTATATTTCTTAGAAAAAACATAACGGAAGATAAGTTTTCAACATCAACAGTAAACAAAAGGAACAACAACAGATGTATGACATATGGGCTGATCTGCAAAATTAATATGAAAAGAAAATATATTTAAAGAATTTGTGAACGCCGGCAGTGGAATTTACACAGGAAAATACACTTTTAAAAATATTTAAAAATCGATGCGGGCTAAATTCACCACGCGGGCGGGGATGATAAACTAATCTTTTTTTACTGGGCCTTATGGGTAACATTCCAAATTCTATTAAGAATTATATTATTATATTTTTTCCACTAAACGAATTTATTAAGGCGGTTGACGTCTTCGGAAAGGAAGTCTGTTCCTTGACGTTTGACAAAAACGGTACGTTCAATATTGCCCATTTATGTTTCCCCAGATACAAGTTAATATATTACTTATATCACCAGAAAACATCCTTCCAAATCACATCGCTTTAAGGACTTTTTAAAAAGTGCCGAAGCATTTCAATGTCGGAACGGCGACGCAATTTTTAACCAGCTCTGGAAGACACACATTTACACAGATTTAACACTAGATGTCTCCAAAGTTATAGTCCACAAACTTTAAACAATCCGTCCACCACAAGAAGCACAGTTCCACCTTATATTCCGACAAATTCCTTTTTGTGACAGTTATTTCAATGGACGCACATGAGGTAGGTAACACAATTAAAGGCGGTTACATTCATCACCAACGGAGTCAGTCAACAGGGAGCCGTATGTGAAATACGCAGCAGCATGAGAGGCATGAAAATGTCCTGCTGGGCGTTTGTCAAGCTTCCAGCTTATATTTGGCAGAGTTATTCTTCTCTAAATAACATGTGTACCTCGCTCTTTTTTCCAGCCCGTTTGGTTCCCACAAGGTTTGTCCACTACACCGCGATTAACATGCCCGTATTGAGGCGATGTCCGATAAAAAAAAAAAACAGCGCTACTTACTTTCCACGACGCCCTGTAATACGCCTGTGACCTGAGGAGCGTCGTCACAAAAACAGATAATAAGCTCGAGGGAACCAATCAAGAAACCTAAATGAACAGAGAATGAGGTTCCAAAACCTTACAATCAATATTATATGCTGAAAGGGGTGGACAATATGTGACAGCTACACAATATAATGACATGTTGCTGAGATAAGCAAATCTGAGGAATATGCAAATATCACCTCAGCATACCGTGTATACTGAAACTATACAAGTAAGCTGTAAACTGTAGCTGTTGCCCAACAGTGCAAATAACTCACTAGGGCCTTATGTGCAATGAACTTCTGACCATACCATGCGACTTTAACATGCTGAACACAGCCAAAGTGAAGTAGTTTGTCCAGTATAAACTGACGTATATTACAAGCATTGTTATACAGCAATTTAAAAAGTAACCATATCTTCAAGCCCAGCAAAGCAGAAATCGTGCAGGTCTCCCATAACCCAAGTCAGCGTATTCACACATAGATGGCGTAGTTCCTATGAAAGCTTTATAATTCTCAATTAATGCAATCTTGAACCGTAAACACTTGAAAATACGCCTTGTTTAAAAACGATCCCAGAAACAACACTTGATTTTATTCAAAAACGTTTAATACTGATAAGGCAAACATCAGATTGCAATGGAGGAACACATAAAAATACAAGCTCTACAGTGTTCAAAATTTGATATTTGACCTTTAAAAAGGGGCGTTTTCATTGGCTGCATTTTCAGGTACATTTATACTTGCCCAATCACATTAAAAAATAAATGGGCTGTATTTTGATTGGATATCTGAAGAATTTAAAACAGTGTCAAATAGCCTTACACTTCAGATTTGAATAATCCTGAGTACCCAGCAGTGGGTGCAAGGGAACAATGAAAGACAAAAAAATTGAAATATTCAAACACATTTTTTAAATGAGAATGTAGCCATTTTACACCTCAAAATCTTTCTGGTAAAGACAAAAAAAGTATGTTTGGTGTACTGTTGCCGACTAAAGCTTTTTGACAGGAAAGCAAAGGAAGCTGAGCAATACAGAATTTTCTTCACGTAATATCTGATATACTTGGCATGGTTTTTCCAACACAGACTGACAGCACAGGGTAGGAACAGAGTATTTATTATGACAAAATTCATGACAGGAAAAATGACAACAACTGATAGACAATGTAATACTTCTTTCTCCTTCTCTTTGTTTTCTTATGGGTGAATCACCCCCTGGCAGGACCAACATGCAACACAGTTTTTGCTCTAAATCCCCATCACAAATAATCAAAAATAAAAATAAACCACCCAGGGAGGCCTATCTGGTAACACTTAACATTAACAGCCAAGATCCATTTAATTGTCATTCAGAAATACCCGGCACTCTCTTTCTTGGTAGTACTTCAGACAGCAGAAAGTCTTAAATATGTAATTTTACATAAATATACTGAAGCACCGAGATATGCATGAGCAGAACAGTAATACTACAGGCTACCTGTTACTGACTCCTCCTCTCTTCATAGTTCATTTTAGCAATGGGACACTACTGCACATATTCAGATGTTGGGTAATAACTGAGTAAATCACCAATTTAAATTGTAATCACCACAGAAACGTATTGTCAGTTTTTTTTACTAGCTTCCACTTTGGCACTTCATGTACTGGTCCTCCTGGAAGCATAAGTCTAAGCAGGGCTCGACATTAACTTTGCCTGGTTGTACACGTCAACTACTAATGCAACCACACACAAGCTGAAATTACAAAGATTAAAGCACTGGTTTATTTGCTGTGCACATACCCCATACACTGACATATTTACCTGTAGGAAATAATGAGTACACAACCCATTTCCGCTATTTACATAGGTACACTAACACCTACAAATGCTGGAGATGTATGATCTATTACAGAATCCTGGGAATGAGAACTATACTGCCATTTAAATACTGCTGAATACCTATAATAGAACTTTGAAAAACAAGGGGAAGTTCAATGGAAAACAAATGCTAATCTTCCAGGGGGAATCTCGATATTTCACATTATCGTTACATCTGTGTGCCTGCATGCCGCTGACAGCAAGCAGCGGAACAACAGCCAGCAGCAAAAGACTTTTAAAGTGAGGTATTTTCTGCAAAGGCCAGTTTCTAACTATTATAAAATGCTTGTAAACTGCTACTTTCAGTGTTTAAGAGAGCATTAACGATAAAAATGAAAACAAATCTTAAAAAAAAAACCCCATACAAGCAAAACCTCCCCCCAACGAAGCGGCACTTTCACTAATTAAGAAAGCTCAGGTGGTTTAGTGTCAATTTGTCCCAGGCACACATTAATATCGAGCCATGCATTGCAATATCATGAGACAGAGGGTCCATTTAAGTCATTTCACTTCACAAACCCTAAAAATAGAGAGACACATCAAAGCACTGATTCTGTTAAAATTCCAATCAGAAATTTTAAGCAGAAACAGAAGATATGGCAGCTGAAAACCATTTATTCTACAAATGCCCAAAACACTGATGAAGGAATGGGGGCAATTGCAAACAAGGGATATGGTAAGAGCTTGGCAGGCAAATATGGGGCCTGTGCAGGGAATTACACATTAGTTGTAATAATTAATGCTTTAAGTGCCTCTTAAAAAGTGCTTTCAGCTACCCCCTTTCACCTTTCAAAAAGTAGCTATAATAAGCAGTGAGGACAAGAAGTACATTCAAGTGGTGAACATACAAACACACACCAGTCAATGTGTGGAATCAATGAAGAGCTTGCAGAACATCCTGCAAACCTCTGAAGACAGCTGTCTCAATGAATCGAGGACTGACACACTAGAGGCAGACGTGCACGCACAGGCACACACATGCACGTATGCGTAGTCTTGGAAAATATGCAACACTATTGCCATTCACAATTAAATAAAAGCAGAAAATGCGCACACAAACTGGTCATTCACCAAAAGGAAAAGGAAAAAAATATCAGTAGAGTCAAAAACAATATAAATAATCCCCTGAAAACTGCATTTACAAAACTGTAAAAACTATATATCCAGCTGAGAAATTTAACTGAACATTTTCCAATAAAATTACTTTAAACATGAGACACCATACATTTCCTGTTCAAATTAAAATGGCAATAAATTACAGTTTAAAGCAATCTTACAATGGATTAGGGCTTAATATACAATAAGTTTATGCCTTTTTGAACCAGCAACCAGATTCTGTATTGACAGTTTTAAACTTCAAGCTAAGCTACCCATGGTGGTATTATTAAAGGCTTCACACTAAGAAGAATATACAAATTCCAGAAGACAACAGGCAGCTGTGAAGATTGCCAGTGGTGTTATAGATGGAGCCAGTACTTAAAAAACAGAAACAATTAAGGTTTGTTGGTGTTTGCATTCAACCGAACCCTTGCTTCCAAAAACATTCTAGCACATTTTTCCTGTTTAACCATGTAGTTGGACTGACTAGAGGTGCTTCAGCAGACTGCTGGCAATTCAATCTGCCGGGTGAAAGATCTGTGATCTGTGAGGGAAAGAAGCAACCTGTCAAGCACTGACATTACGGAAAATCAAACAAAAACTTAAAAACTACTTGCAATGGTACAGATTTATATGCTGATGTTTTGGATTTCTTGTTATCACTATATCAGGGACAATCATGTATCAGTATCAGGATTACCTTTAGTTTAATAGATGACCAGAAAAGGCCTGATTCGAGGCCACCGTAACTGTCATACCACTATCGGTTAGTGCTCGTCATCGAGGTCGACTGCACAAGCACTTCTACCCCATTCTAAAATGGTTTTTGGAACATTTTCCCAGTTTACACCAGTAACAAAAAGCTATTGAGATATTATACAAATCATAGCTTACACACTATTTTTCAATTTCAGTTTAAAATCATGCTAATTTTGGTGAACAAAACGGTTTCTTAACTATCAAGAAAAAAAAGCACTGGGACCTCATACAGTAACTGCATTGCTTCCTTATTCAAATAATAAACATTTTAAAAATCCCTTGGTTTTCAAGTGTCATGCAACTTGGTAGTAATAATTATATGGCACTTGATTTAGCTGTTAGCCACAAATGGATGTTGTGCATGTGAAGTACAGCAGTGGGGGTCTTTCCACTCTCCCTGTCATTTCTGTCTCCATTTCTCTTTGGCAACAGAAGAGTAATAAACATGCAGTTACAGAAAAACTCAAACCTTGCATAGCATCTTCTCCCGTCACCTGCTCTCCTGCTTACAGGATCCTTTGAATGATTTATTCTGGACAATTAAGGGGATACATAAGGATTATTCTTCAACACCATACAAATGACATCTGAGCAACATCTGCCACAAACTCCAAAATGTTTTTTTAAGTACCACTTTCTGAACTGAAGCCATTGGATGAACATTTATTCAACATCCCACCAGGAAAACACACACCCACCCCTATATACCAGTTACAACACTTACCCAATGCATACCTGATAAATTAATGTGTCTTACTACTAGGGGTGGGAAAAAATACTGATTTTATGAATAATCATGATCCTGGTTTACAATTCAATATCGATTCACAAAATTGCAACATTGATGCCTTTCCCCTGTGAAAATACACTACCAGCCAAACGTTTTTATATAAACTAAACATTAAAAATACACTCAATATTCTTTGCCAACAATTAAGGTTCCTTATAGAACTGGTAAACATAGTAAATTTAAGTACTCCTGTTTCATGGGATGAAACAGTTAACTAGTGCATTTAAAGGACAGTCGAGAATTTGACAATCATCACCACACAACCAACTGATAGGATGTAAGATTCCACTTCCATGTTATGGAAACTTGTTTTATTTGACTTTACACTTAGACTTATTCACTAAACCTATCAATGCTTAACAAGAATAAAAAATCTGCAGTTTATGAAGTAGATGGAAAGGTGGTAAAAACCTGTGGTGTCCAAAAACCTTCATCTGGTAGTGTTTTTTCCACCAAATTTTACTTGTATCGTTCCACTTAATGTATAGGGTGGTGCTATTTTCTCTTTCACCTAAATAGGCTGGGTTGTAAAAGTATTGGCAGCGTGAGGCGATTGCACATCTTGGTGCACTGTCAGTCATGGTAGTGCAGCACTCAGAACATGTGAATGCGAACAAGAACAGAAGGGCATTATTCTTAAACCAGTCATATTCAATACACAGCTAAAATAAAACACAATAAAGGAAACAATGTAAAGAGAAAACTGATATTGGATGTGAACTGCTGTCAGTTAGGAGAATATTGTTAATTATCCGTTTCTTCAAGCATTGTGGGTAACACTGAAGCAAATGTAAGTGACTAAAAGACTGCATGCATGTATTTATTTATGGATGGGTACAAGAACTTCATGGCTGGGTACAAGAACTTCATGGCTGGGTACTAGAACTTCATGGCTTGGTACAAGAACTTCATGGCTGGGGACAAGAACTGCAGAGTGAAGTGTGGACAAAATATTTCAGTGTATTCACGGATAAATACAAGAAGAAATTCCAATATTGTATTTTGTCATCTTATTTTTGCGATATAATGTATCTTAAGTTGCTTTGTTCTGCAATGTTAACACTACAGTGCCATGCCTGTAGTCATTCCATTTACAACAAATCTGGTTTGACTGCACATTAGAAAATCTGTCAAAGAAATTTAACAGAATCAAAACAATCTAATTGGGCACTTGTGAATGAAAATTTAATTGAATTGCGAGGTCAGGGACGATTTAGCCCTAAACAATACCAGTATGTTTCTGAAATAAGATTTTGGTATACAAGCCTTTGGCCTTTCTTTAGTGGTTTTCACAGTTAGTTTCCAGTGACTCTGCATTTGTAAATTTGTGTTCCATTTAGAGCTTTTTAAACATCTTTCTAAATATTGAAAGCTGCACTACAGTAAACAGCATTTTATTTTACATTGCTATCGGACTGAATTGGATCCAAATTATACTGAATAGAATCATTACCTTATGAATCATTGGTGGAAATTAGCGGGAGGACATTTCAAACTGGATTTAAGGAAGCACTTCTTTACGCAGCGTGTAGTTAGAGTATGGAATAGTGTTCCTGATAAGGTAGTGCAAGCTGAATCCTTGGGTTCCTTTAAATCAGAGCTAGATAAGATTGTAACAACTCTGAGCTATTAGTTAAGTTCTCCCCAAGCGAGCTTGATGGGTCGAATCGCCTCCTCTCGTTTGTATAGTTCTTATGAATCAGAATGGAATCTGTGCCACTGCAAGTAATTTTGCAATGATTTAAGTGAGTTTAAATAAAACCACAAATATGCAGAAGTGGGGAAAAGGGAACGACAAATATAGCAAGCTATTGAAGTGGCAAAAATGACATTACCTTGTGCTTTGTGCATTTCATTGAGAAGTTTTCTTCATTGAGCACACAATCTGCACAAAGTCAGAATGAAGAGAACCACAATGATTCAAACAAACAAGAGCACAATTTTCACCACATATTTGGCAGCAAGACATTGCCCCACGCTGGAAAAGGAACAGACTGACTCAAAAAAAATTCATGAGCACTGCTTAGACCACATATCATGGACCAGTTAAAGACTGCACTACAAGAGAAACATCAACACACTCAATGTAAGCAGATAAAGCACTAGAATCTTGCTCATCATGCTCATCTCCTGAAACCAGCTGCTGGAAAGCAGTCAGTTAAGCATCATAATAAATCTCCTGAAAAGTCTGACTGCACCACATACAGCAAAGATGACGAACTCGCATCTATGCAGACAGACTCACCAGAATGCAGTGCACAAGCGTAATGAAACTTATTGGGACAGCCCTTGAAGACGCAGCCCAGGGTGGCACCTCTGTTGTGACAAGTGGAGCAAACCTGAGGACACAGACAAACCATGTTATTGAAAGACCAGCACAGTGGCAACTAACTGATATTAAAACATTGTAATATTACCGAATGAGATACCAAACAATACTTTTGATTAGAGACGCACTGATCTGAAATTCGGATCAGCATCAATGCCAATCCAGAACTATTTGACGGATCGGGTATGGGCCATACGCGACTGATCCACATCTGATACTCATTTTTGTTTTTAGCAGTCTCTGAAAAGATGGCTCCTATTTCGCGTTAAATCTTTTAATTCAATCAATCACACGACAGCTCTGTCCCATTTTAGGTGTGTTTTTTGTCGTACTGAAGCTGAGCGCTAACGCTGCCACTCAATTTCTTTGCCAGTGTTGCCTGCTGTGACATCACGAACATACCCTTCGCAGTAGAGGGAGCATAAAAAAATCAGATGAGAGAGTGATGATCTGCAAGTAGGGCTGGGTATCGAGTTTGATACTTTTTAAGCACCGACCGAATTGTCTCGATACTATCGAGTATCGAA
>JABFDZ020000097.1:17940178-17956569 GCA_019775955.2 Pollimyrus isidori
ACAATTTGTATGACAATTAATCGACAAAGCCCTAAAACAGGCAATTAATCGTCAAAGCCCTAAAACAGACAATTAATAGTCATGATCGCAATTATTTATTGGACAATTAATCGTCAGCCAAATTTCATAATTGTGACAGCCCTATAGACAATATAGGTTACACAAGGACTCACTTTCACAACTCTTACTCTGTGCCACCTCTCCATGGTTCTGTTGCAACTTGAAGGATAAGGACAGTTATTCAAAGCTAGAACCTTTACTACTGTCAGCTGCATCAAGTGCCAGGATGAATGTGTCTCTACATGCAGGTACATTCTTATATGCTTCATCATTTAATCATGGAACCAAGCTTACAGAGACTGGAAAAGATCAAAAGAAAATCCCTATTGACTGTTTTTAATCCTACTCATATGGAATGCAAGCTACATCATTTTCTTTAACTTGAAAGGAACACCTTTTTCATTTTGAATAAAATAAAGCAATTAGAAAGCTCTTCTACAAGTGTCAAGGACTGTAATACATAAGTAGCTTTACTATCTGCAATAATCACCGTAGGTCTAAGTTCATCTTGGTTACACTTAAGGTCTAGCATGAAGTGGTGAACTTCAGTCACACAGCCACAGGTGGTGTAGCTTTTGGTTCCCAACTCTCAATTGCTTCACTGACGGATTTCAAGAGATCACTGCCCAGAATCGCGTTTCTTCGGATGTAAACATGTGCTAATTCAAAAAGCTGAAAGGCCTGAAAACACATTCCACATGCCAGTGCGCCAAGCTTAGCCTACCAGCACCCCAGGGTGCTGTGATGACCTCCATGATATAAAAAAATACAAAAACACTATTCAAATCTGGGGAAATGAATACAAGCACACAGACTACAGATTTGTATAGCAGTCTCTCAAGAATACATGAAAGTACACCTGGGCGATACATCAATGTTATATTGCACATGCACAACAATCACTAGGGCTTCAGATGATAGGTGAAGCATTTGGCCGGATATCAGCTTTTCTATGCTATACGGACATTCATTTACATAATTTCTCCCCCATGGGCGTCTCACCTCAAAACTTTATTTTATCAAGATTGCAAAATGCTGTGCTTCTGCTTTCTGTTAAAAGCATAAAATACTACCAGATTGTCATGCCTTATCTTACGCACCTCGTATTGCAAAGGGATGACGTCAGAGCAGGTGGAAGTCATTGTACTCACACCCACTGAGTATCAAAAAAGACTGAGGGGCAGTGATTGCATTCGATTTGAATACCGCAAAAAACAAAAAAAAAAATCATGTAAAACGGGAAAGATGTTGTGCGATTGATTGCTGAAAACTAAATAAGTACAGGACGTGGATCGGTCACACATGGCTGATACCCGATCAGTCAAATACAGTAGGTCTGGATCGGCGCCGATATCGGTATCGGTGCATCTCTAGTTTGTATACCTCAGTGCAATATGCACTGAAGTCGCAGTGAAGAAGAGCGACCACAATATATTTTAAAAGAGGAGATGTTCTGGATAAACAAGGTAAACAGTCATTGGCGGTGTGGTAGTACTTTTTGCAGTTCAAAGTCTAACACAGTTATTAAACATAAGGATATGAGTATTTATACTAAGAATGACTTTTGAGTGTCATACAAAACCATACTACTAAACATATTTTAGCCATACTAGTAAAATGCTTCAATTGTGGGCATAAATTAGTGTCTGTATAGCACCAAAAAGCTGGTGCGAGGCCTGTCATCTGAAGCCCTGGCGATTATTGAGCATGAGTGATGCAATATTGATGATATCGCCCAGCCCTACGTGCATGCATGTTTCATCAGACCTTGTAACTGTGACCATAAACCACAACGGTTTAAAGTATAATCAAAATATAACAAGAACCAGGACCACTTCATGTTTAAGAGTATGGAATTCTAATACAGGTGAATCCACACATCCACAAAACATACACACACACACACACACCTTAAGGAATCCACCAAGTCATCAAGTTTTATATTTAACCTTATATTTAAGGTTTTTTTTCCCCCCATCACTTGGCAAATAAATCTGCATGGCAAGACAAAACACAGAAAAGCAGCAGCACACTTCTCTGGAAGAGGAGCTTAACTTGGCAGCTATAACGAACACCTATGTTTTTCCCATTTTTTTTTTTTTAACAAGCACCATTTTAAAATGTGCATTACCCTGTCTCAAACGACCGATTTTATTATTAAAAGGTTCAAAACACACTTACTGTATACAACAGCATCTCCTACTCTTATTTTACTTGCCAAGTTGACTAAGCGAAAAATAGACCAGAAACCTTTAGAG
Organism: Pollimyrus isidori; assembly: GCA_019775955.2. Taxonomy (NCBI): domain Eukaryota; kingdom Metazoa; phylum Chordata; class Actinopteri; order Osteoglossiformes; family Mormyridae; genus Pollimyrus; species Pollimyrus isidori. The sequence goes on from JABFDZ020000097.1 coordinate 17,942,497, forward strand.
TTTTGTTTTTATTATACACACTTTGAGGGTGCGTTATAAATGAAATGCAGTTTTAAATAAGGCTAATACTAAAATCAGTCCACAAACACCCAGATTTGGGGGAACCTGAAATTCTGGAAATTTTGTGGTAACCGCAACATAATTTAAATCTCACCGTCTCCTGTGCCAGCCTTACAGCCTCTTCTAGTCCATAAAGCTTTCCTTTCACCAGATAGACACCTGCTGACCATATACTGCAATCTTCATGAACCCAATATTCTCTGGTGTCCAAGGGAACCACAAGGGGGCTGTACCAATCACCAGGAGGCAACTCAGTCCGCGGCCTCTTGGCCGAAGGGCTCTGCAAGCCGTCATTGTCATTAGTCCACCTGTGGCAAGTCTCGAGGACATCCTGCCGCCTCAGCCTGTGACTAGGTCTCTGGGGCCACTTGTGCCCGCCTTGGGCATGCTTTCCTCGGCGTATGCTGGAAGAGGAGTCAGAGTCACTAGAATCATCTTCTTCCTTTACGTCCTGCTGACTAACCAGAGGCTTAGGGGTAGGTTTGTGACCCTCAGAGTAGTAAGGCCCATGAAGATCCCCAAGGTCCAGGGTATTGGCTGACCCACCGCATAAACAGCAGACCAGAGTGTTCTGCCATTTGCTTTCAGCACTAACACGACCTAGTTGCAAACAAGAGGTTGATGGAACCATGCCGGAAATAAACCTGGAAGACATCTGCTGCTGTCCTTTTCTTAGGCTTGCATTCTCCTCTTCAGCATAGTTAATAACTGTGCATGTAGAATATTCCTTGACCTCCATACGTATAAATGGGGAGAAGGTGTCTGCTTTAACATCCCTTTTCTCATCCTTGTAATTCACATACTTAAGCTTGATTTCTGGCTCCTGTGGTGAAAACAAGGAGGATTGTCCAGGTTTGTATTTCTTCCGCTTTCGTTTGGTGATATGGGCTTTTCTAGTAGTAGGTATAGGCTTGTTGGCCACTGAAACCCTGTGCTGCTTTGCAGAACTTGGACATATTTTTGGCATGGCCAACTTTCCCCTAGCCCTTGTAGAACGCTTGGGTCGTGACCTGTTAACTTGGTCCTTTTCTGTGTCTTCATGGTTTACTGGTTCTTGATATGTGGTACTATATAAAGCTTTGAAGGTGCTTAAGTTTTCTGAGTCTGAGGTAGAAGTCTTACTTTTGTCTGTGTCAGTGTTTTCAGTGTTAATGTTCGACAAGACTGTCGTCTTTAAATTGGGCTCTTGTTCTAAACCAGATGCGTCCTCTAGGGAATCCTGGCTTTGGAGGACCTCTACCTTTATGGGGTGAGTTTGAGAACTGCAGCATTTTTTACTGGAATGTAAATTAGTTGTCACTTTATACCTGGAAGGAGTAATGTTCTGGACAATGGCCTCCAAGCGAGTTCCCCTCCTGGAACGGGGAGGAAGCTTCTTCCTCTGGGTAGTCCTCTCTTGAGCAAGCACACTCCCATTGAGAATAGAGTCATCAGGCACCAAAGTGTTATTTTCCTGGACCTCACACAACCTGCCCTTGCTTTTCAACAGATCACCATCCGGATGAGACAGTGGCCTGCAATGTTCTGGCACATCTGCTGGCAGTATTTGTATTCCATTGCTGGTGATGGGCATTTCAACATCATCACTGTTACCAAAACTCCTCTGAAGAGGACTTCCGTCTTCCACAGTTGCCACTGGAAATTCAGTTACAGAAAGATCACCGGATCCCTCCTCTCCTGCAACGACAGAGGCAGTATCTGTAAAATTCTCACTAGTGGGAGAGCTTAGTGTTTGTGGCAAAACAAAAACATCTTCTGTTTCATCCAATGAGGTAGCAGGGGGTGACAAAGGATCTTCTAAAGGGCTAATATATTCTTCATTTCTATTACACATGTTCCTTGAAAGAGGGCTATCCAGCAAATCCACTGGCTCCTTAGTTCTTGAAACCAAGGAAACCATTTCACACTTTTTGATCTCGGTGACTATGTCTGTAACGCAGCTCTCTGTGGACTTTTCCTTGCATGAGCCATGACTTGAGAAGCTGTTGCCAATGCCATTCAGCACACGGCCATCTTTTGCCTCAGAATGCACGCATTCCGAGGATTCATCTCCAAGTCTCTCCACACCCATAGTATGGGCTTCTTTGTTCCCATTTATTTCAAGAGCTTGCTGCATAAAACGAGCTCCACCTACACTCTCGATTAACTGAGCCTGAGTGCTGGTCTCGAACAACTCAGACTGTGATGACAAGATGACAGGCTTAGCAGCATGCGGCAGGACGCATTGGTCGATATCGACACAGAGACCCCTTCTACCAGCCTCATTTGTCAGAGCATCCGCTTCATGAGGAGGGCAGTGTCCGGAAAATTTTCTGTTTATGGAGGGAACCCCACAAACAGGGGGTAGCTGTGAGAGGGAGTTGGGGGGAGAGAAGACATGAGACCTGCTCACATACGAGAGTGTGACTGTTGCATTAGAAAAAGAATTGTTTGGTTGAATCTGTGGACTGGGCTGAGACATGTGGTCAGATTCGTTCTCAGAGTACACAAGTCCTCTGTTGTTCCCAGAACCAATGTTGTGCCAGGTGGGCTTCTTCACCACACGTAAGGCTTCCATGGAAGTGCTTTTAAGAAGACTGTCTTCGCCTTTCCTTGTCAGATTTAAGGCGGAGGGTAAGCTGCACGTTGAGAGGTCTTGAGAGAGTAAACCATCTGACTGAGGTGGAGGTTCCATGTCAATTCTGAAAATCAAAGAGAAAGCATCAAGAAAACATTATCATTGTCAGTGCTTGATTGTACAGGGAAATCAAACATTTCATGAACCATTGTTTTGTAATATATTGCGCCACTGAAAATAAACACAATAGATCACCACCCACACTTACTGACTGGTTTACATAAAGATATTCATTTTGTTGTGGCTAGAAAAAAAATCTTTATATATTGTTTGCCAATGGGAGCATGTGAGAAGTAACCCCCTCCCCAGGCCTTTCCAGCATACAATACATTTTAAATTGCCATATCAAGCAAATATTTATATTTGTCTACATGTCTATAACCTAGAACTGTTATATAATACTGTTTGAAGTTACATTCTTATATGATGTATTTACCTGTCCCACCTCCAATCTTCATTGTACTAATTTATCCCTTGATTTAGCAACAGAAAATCATACATATAGTACAATTTCAAGGTCTTTGACTTAACTTTAATAAAAAGAAAACAATTCCTATTAAAAGACCAAATTTGCAAAAATGATGTTGCAACATAGTTCCATAATCTTCTGAAGCAGACTTACGATTTTTACTTAACCAGTTATGCCAACATTACAAAATTATATACACATTTCCACTCAAAAATTACTTCAGTCACTCATTTCTTAATATTACTTCAAAAATGTAAAGCAACTTTAGATGTGCGTTTCTTCATAGCTCTGGCTTCCATTAACATACCAAACCGCTTCTAAGTCAACCACCGGCTATTTCCTGATTTTCCAAGCCACGTTTTCAGCCAGTAGTTTGTACTTGAAGTAGCTATATTTATATTGTACTTTCATTTGCCACCATTTTCGCTGACAAAAAACCCACAACGGAGCAAAATTAAAAAGGGACTTCAGCGTAAAATGTTGTAAAGGAACAACAGCTTGAATATTAAACTGACTTCTTGGGAAAAGGTTTAATCAAAATTAGTCAGACAAAACAACAATATAGTTCCCTGAACGCCAAAGTTTGTTTGTGGGCTGTTTAGTTTACTTTCTTGAACTAAAATATTACATCAGTTAAGCGGAGACGCAGATAGTTAACGTCTAAATATGTAAAATATAACCAAATAGCGCAACTTGTCTGTAGTTACTGAACAGCAAAATCATTTAACCACAAAATCCCTGGTTAATTTTGTTACAGTCAAGTCACCAGTCCACAGAACCCAACAGTCAGCGGCACTGACAAACTAGTCAGTATCGTTAACCAGTAACCATTCCGTATTATAACCAGATATTTCATATAACCATTTAGGCGATTCCTAGCTTAGAAACGTGCTCGGCCTTTTTAACGCGCGCCTATGGGACCACGCAGCTCCGTAGCTTAACAAGTTACGAGAGACCCCGAGCCGACAAGCCGAAGAAGTGTCAGGAGCCGCTTACCGCACGTCTTTCAGCCGCCACACAATACATACTTTCCAGCCAAGGAAAATATGTCCGTCTACTCAATGGCTGCTTCACATCCACCCCAAATCAGCTTCGTCACCGGACTAACAAGGAGGTCAAACGGCAGCTCTGTAATTTTCAGCTCGCCCCCGCCGAGTCTCCCTCTGGCTGACTAGTTAGGAGAGGTGGCTAGCTTAGCAGGCAGTACATAAAGTGTTGCTGCTAGCTTTCCGGCTATCCAGACATAAAACCAAAAAAAAGACCCATCGTGCCCTGAAGTGGAGATCACAGACATGGGGAGGGGGAAATCCCCTCGCACTACGGAAGGTGAGCTGACAGATCAAATGCCTGCCCCCCTATCACGCTTCACGATCTCTCTCTTTGGCTGCTTTGGTCGCGGATCCACGCCTAGGCCTTTCGCAGCTGAAACAAAAGAAGCCATGTAATGTATTGCGTTGGGCTAGAAACTTACCGAAACGAGAAGAGGTCCGGGGAGAGGGGTGGGCTCTAAAACGCACTATTTAACCAGGAACCTGCGGCACCCCACATCTCGTTCGAAGTCCCGTGTGCTCCTGCCAACCGACACAACGCCGGACGTCTAGCAAGCCGCTGGCTCCAGCGAGGAGAATTGATGACGGGACGAAAGAGAGCACGCTTTATTTGCGGTCCGCGCTAGCCGAGCGTGAGCTACACTTCCAGAATGGGGATAGTCAGCTGGTAGCCAGAGAGGCATCATGGGAGACGCGGAGGGGAGAGGCGGGGTCGCGCAGGCAAGAGGAACCAATGGGCGTCGGCCGAATGCGGGGCTCCGAGGTAACTGCGTATAATGGGGTTCTTACATCTGCATAGGTTAAACACCTATGGAGAAACAGCTGTATGTAGAAAATACTACAAACCGACGAAAATACATATAAAACCTCCAGTGTATGAAAAAAACTGGATCATTTCAAGCATTATTTTTGTAAAAATTAAATTTTTTATTGTTCATCGATAAACATATGCGTGTACTGTCTGTGGGATAGTACATATTTAACGGTGCTGTATAAGATCTTTAATTGTGTCGCAAACGAACGTTTTTTTTATAATATTCTGAAATATTTTATAAGATTCGTGTGGTATATCTAATTGTAAATGGAAATTTTAATCACTTGTTAAAAACTTGCAATATTTAACGAACGAGAATCGACGGACAGCAAAATAGCCTTAAACTGAAACCAAAATTACATAAATGTGGAGATATCTGTAACTAGGTTCAGTGTACCTGCGTTAATTTATTCGCAGCCTGATGATCTTGAGTTTGCTTTGTACGATTAGGCCCATTTCTTTTTTTTCTTTTTTTGACGGTGAATGGGCCATTGTGATTTTTTTCATTTCTTAAGTGTACTCAATGTTTACATTTATAATGGAAAGTGTTTAATGATATTAGCAAACGACTTAACTAATATCACGAAGAAAGTACTATTGTACAGTTGAGTAGTTATTCTGAATTGCTGCTAACCTGTCCTTACAAAAACACATTTCAAGTACTTTAGACGTATGTTATATTAAAGTGTTTTTCGAGAAAACCGGTGTATAAACTTACAAGTAGAGGACAATATAGGTCAGTGTAGGCCCTTCTATTTTGCATTTTGAACAGATGTCCTTCATGGATGCACCGATATAATTTTTGTTTTTCTTGTTTCATGACACTTTTAGTTATGCACTCTTGGGCCACGTAAAATTTTACATAAATGCACCATCAATCAACACACACACACACACACACACATATATATATAGAATTATTATTTTGAAATATTCTTGTGTAAGGTTTAGTTTGCATGTCCTACATTTTCATTTTATATCAAACATTTATTAATACCAGTATTTTGTTGTTAATATAAACATATGCTTGTCTACTTTAACCAAAAACATTTTCTTTTTGAAAAAATACATGAATTTTCCATGACATATTTACACACACACCCCAGTTTGCTTCCAACCCCATCATGCCGTACCCTTTACCCCCTATAAAAATAATGGATCAGTCACTGTGACATCAGACAAATCTTTTGAAGAACATGCTACAAAATAAGCCAAGTGTTGGTGTCTTACCTATTTTTCATTGTTTTTTTATTGTCAGATTGATATAGTGAGGCTTAACATTGTAATTCTGTTGTATAAATACATGATAGTAAACAGTTGTTTAGTAAAAATTAAACAATATTCTTGCAAAATTTTATAATTGTATGATGTCCTAAATGCCATGTGGTGATCTTGTCTCATTATAATATGGACTTATGGCTGTTATTATCCAAAAACAATGCATTTTTTATTGCACCAGGGTTGAGTCATTTTGACGGAGTTGACAGTAGTGACCTTTCCAGCTGTTACCCTCAGGAAGGCGGTACAGGTCAATAAAAGCCAAAACAGACTGAAAAACAGCACATATTCTGGGACTGTTGCAATAATAAATGAACACCAAAAGGATATGCTCTCTTTCACAAATCTGTGCAATACCTTAGAGAGTTAAATCGGTGCAACACTTCTTAAACTTATAATGTGCAATAACTTGCTGTGTCATTTTTGTACATAAGACAATGATTTTATTTTATTGTTTTTAATATTTTATTATTTTTGTACTACAAGGGATTGCATTCGTTAAACACTTTTGTATAATGACAATAAAGTTTCTGATTCTGACTCTAGAAGACTGCTTTAAATTAGGCTTTGATGTTAACTGTCTGAAAATTCCCAGTGGTTTGTGTGATACACTTTTTTATTGAAGGTTCTTGTATCCAGTACAAGCAGAAGGGCAATTTTTCCCCTTTTAGCACTAAGCTGGACAAAAGAGCAATAAAGGCAGGATTTTTTTTTAAGGCCAGCCATGGCAAAGGATCATGTGATGTTGTTAGTGCAGCCTTACCGAGGATTGTTGACATGTTAATAAGCCATTCCCGGGACTTCCAGGATGCACACAAGCTCTTCAAGGCCCTTTTGGAGATTGACTTCTAAGTTCAATCAGGTTCTTTTTTGTCAATAACGAAACTGTTGAGCAGGCATTTGAGAGGATGCCATCAAACTTACCAGCAGTCCCAGCAAACCTTGAAAATATATCAGATGGTAACTGTTACTATAGTAGAAATAATATCATGTGATGTTAGGTGTATGTGCTAAACCCAGAAGCAGTTACACTGTGAGGGTTGGAACACTGCTGTGCTCATTTGTGACACAAATTCATTGGGAAGACCCAGAGGTGCCCGGCATGTGTGTGGTCACGTAGGATACTGATTTGTATCCAGGAATAATCCTTGCTGTGGAAGAAACCCATTTTGAAATTAAATGCATGCACTGTGTTGGACCAAACAGGTTCTTTTAGCCTATTCGTGAGGATGTGCTGTGGTGGTTATTTGATGAAGTGCTTCAGCTCATCCCACCCCCTAAGCGTGTGACATTACAACATACATAACTTTCTGAACAAAGGACATATGGATCAACATCTCGCAATCATATTTTTAGAGTTCTGTGAATGCTAATTTGAATCAAACTGAAATTCTACAAATGTAGTTTTCTTCAGCCTATGCTGTATGATTCATGAGATTTTATTTGTTACTGCTGACCATGTGATCCATTGATGTGTTGTATTTTATGTCAAATGTTAAATACATTGTAAAATATTTGGAGTGTTCCATATTTGTTTCATATGAGTTGAAAAATATGAGATTCACCCACCTACTAAACCAGTGTTAACTAGTGGTTTAGAAGGCAATTTCCAGTGGGTTGTGGAGTGCGTGGTTATTTATTTTTTTTAAAAAAAAGGAAAAAATACACTCCCCGCCAACTTCTACAACTTGGATGTCACTTACTGACAAAGAAATAAAGGAATAATTTGGGTCTTGAGGCTGAACCATGCAATTTAAAACCCTGAAGTATACTTAAGAACCAATAATTTAAGTTTTGCTATAGTGAATTGTCTTAGTAAATCATGGCACTGAAGACAGTAACAGCTCAACAGCTACAACATCCTTGAAAGAGAAGATATTGAAGATAAACAAGGTAAAAGATGCTGCGGGTGCGGTGGTACTTTTTCTAGTTCAAAGTTTGATACGTTAATTAAACTTAAGAATACGCCAAATTTATACAGATTACTAACTTTTGGGCATCACAATATGCATCTCATGAATATCTTGAGCACACTATTAACCTGCTTAACAAACTGTTGGTGTAAGTAACGTCAGTATAGTACCGAAAAGCCAGTGTCCGGACAAGTTCTTCACCAATCATCTAAAACTCTGGTGATGATTGGGCATGCTCCATACATTATGTTGTTACATGGTTGCGACAACCCCAGTCCCCCCTGTAATTTACTTGTATACAAAATTAAAGTTTACAGAATTAAGAGAATATGTCAGTGTTTTGAAACAACAGGTGTTTTGTGAGAAGCAAAGGGATCAGGGTGTTGTATCATGAAGCTGGATTCCTTTTTTAGCTGCATAACCCTGAGGATAAGTGTAGCCGGTTTCTCTATATCACAATGCTGGCTCTCTTTGCAGTATAAGCATGAGCATTTTCTTGGAAGCCTTAATAATATTAGGATGGATGCCTTTCTGCTATCTCCTTTGTACACAGTTGATAAATGAGACCCCTGGAGTAGCGGAGCCAAAGCTGCCACTTGAAAAGTAAAAACACACACAGACAGGGTGCAAAAATATTTATTGCTAATAAACCTGTAGTCAGTTGGTATACATTTGCTGTATATTTACAACAGAAAACAGAAATGAGAACGTGAAACAAAATTCCAAAATATTAAATAAATACAATGAGACTGTCACTGAACAGCACTACAAACATAACCAACTTACAGCTGAGTGAATCTTAATGATTACAGAAAGAAATATATAAATTTATATTACTATAACTGCTGAACCGATCCATGTAAAATTTAGACAATGTTTTCTTGGGTCCTTGCACTTTTATTTATAATTTTTTAAGTAACACTAGGATATTAAGAACCATGTACAAGCTATCACTATTTAGGCTAACAAGCAAAGCTCAATTTAGCCAAGTTAAACCTGTAAAATTATGCAGGCAACCATTCCTTTGAAAGCTTTTTTATGCCAGCATTAAAATGAAAAGAGGGCAGAGAGGGACTGTAAAATTGGGCATACTGACCAAATCTAACTTTACTTACTTAGGGCAAACTTTTGATATTGCTGCCTATGAAGCAATATTCAACCATTAACACGCTGTGATAATCAGGCAATACAAACTGACTTCCTTTGGCTATTCACACATACTAAGAGCATGTTTAAAACAGTAGCTTACACAGTAGTGTTTAGATTATATAGGATAGATACTCCTTTAAAACAAACACAAAATATTTACAGTAAGACGTGCCAATGGGGGAAAAGTCACAGTAACTGTAGTGCATGGACTGCAGATTCTAGACAAAAAAAGACTCCATAACAAATTTAACATAAGACTTGTGATGTTTCTAAATTATGAATTACAGGACTAAAATAAACATGTGGCGAGGTTGGTTGATGTTTCGTGGTTAAAACTCCTTCGCTTCCTTGTTGTCAAACAAGTGGAGTCTTTGCTCAGCAGTCAAACCCTCTTTGAGGCTCTAAGGAGAAACAAGCAAAGGGAACATTCAGTAACAATTACAGTTCATTACAGGTCATTTTTTATAGGTCACAGAATTTTCCAAAACAGCTAGATATCGGTCGAATCGGCGCAAATAACGCACAGTTACATAGCATACGATCTACACTCATATGGGCTAAGCCATTTATGGAGGTTTGAATTCAACAGTTTTGTTCTAGTTGAAGAATTATAAAACTTTATAGTGCTAAAGTAAATGTAATTACAAATGCCTCCAAAACAACTTAAAATGTAGAGGGTTAAGCCATCTTTGACAAGGCTAGGAAACCACTGAAAAATGCGTACAATGAAAGCACAACTCCACTGTGCCACTGTAAGGACACGCTAATGTCCCAGAATGACAGTGCTGATACTGGTCAATTGTGCCTTATATGCCAGCGAGCCGACAGCCAAGTTAATCACTAGAAAACAGACACAGGTTCCCCACCCAACCACTACAAAAAAAAAAGTTACGCACAGTACTGCATAAAAATAAATGATCACCTACACCATTCCTGCTTTCATACGTTAATACATATAGCCATTATGTTTAACCAACTACAGACCTCGCAATATTAAGCACAGTACACTAAAATATCGATTATAAAAAGACACAGCTATACATGCAGCATACATAAAGTTAACTTACTAAAAACAAAAAATGGCTGTAAGTATATCCATAAGTATATTGAAACAATGTTGAAGTGAGGATGTTATGCAAACCATGCAATTACTTGCATTACTGTTTGTATTAGACATTATTATTTGTATTATCATTTTTATGGCATATTTTAAGAGTCATATGGGAAAACCCATATTATTTAGTGTTCATTAGAACACTAAATAAACGTAAACGATGCCTTCTGCGAATTGATTGCACGTGTCACACCAGGGGCTCTAGCCTCAACACCTACAGCAGTGATCTTCATTTTTTCCATTTAGGTGTTCAAGAACATTGAGAGTGATAGTTGTGCTTGTTGACACATCAAATGATGGATGTCTTAAATAATGAAGCACAAAATAAATATCTGCATGAAACAGGTTGCAAAAATTAAATTAGCCGTTAGCAGTGGATTCACATGCTGATGCAATGACTACAAACTGTTCATTAGGGGGGGTGATAAATCAGTCTCAGGAAAATTACTTTCCCTGATAAACTACTTAGTGCATGCAATATGCAAGCACTGCAATTAAAAGCACTTGCAGTTTGGGAACACGGCACTAATGTCATTGTAAGACGTGACCATGTAGCACTATCAGTGACTTTTATTATTGAAATCCAGTTGAAATGCATTTTAATATTTCACAATGCTCTCCACGGATATGTTAATTCATATATTCTACATAATCACTGTACGAACACAATCAGAACAGGTCTTGGGACAGTCACTAACCAAACTTGTTTTTAATCTACTCGAGCAACTTTTTAATTGCCATTGCTAATAAGGTATCTGCCGATGTTCATTTTTAAACTTATAGTTAATACAGGGTCTCCACTGCTGAAATGCACCTCGACAGCCCTCAGGGGAAAAGAAGACACCAGGTTCTACTTATAAGCGAGAAAAGGTTTGTGAAGCTCTTGGAATTATCTGGATTCCTGCAGGAATCTTTCATAAAATGTGGTCTGAAAAGTGATGATAATAAAAACATCTCATCTACCAAACAATATTTTTCCATTGTGCTTCCTTTATTGAAAATAAGAAAATCATAGCCACAAATGGAACAAAGTATATACACCATTAGATTTAGTGGTCAATTAGTGGAACCTCCTTTGGTGGCAACCAGATATTTTCTAACCTAATGATCAAGTCTTTGCATTCTGGGGTATTTTGAGCTATTCGATTCAAAATGGCTTCGGGCCTTGTATATTTTTGGGGTGTCTTTCTGGAAAGGCCATCTAAAACTGAGATTTCTTCTGCTGGAGCCATTCCATTGTTGAGTCAGTTTGCAGGGCTGAATGTTAAATGACCCAACATCTTTTGAGTTTTAGATCACAAACAGATGGCATGACATTTGGCTGTAGAATTCCTGAAACAACTTGGAACTGGTCCCTTGAATTTGCCAAGGCCCTGAGGGAGCAAAGCAGCCCCAAACCATTATAGTCCTTCCACCATGCTTCACACATTTGGCCTTGTGAAGAGCAGTAGTCTCCTTTCACAGTAAAACCATGAACACACCATTCAGTGGTTGTCTTATTGTGGCCTCATATACACTGAAGTTACCAAATGCAAGAGATGTCTGCAGATCCGTTGCTGTCACCTTCGGGTTCTTTGGTACTTGTTACGGGAGCCATTTCTAGGTGGTGTAGTAACGGGGCTAAATTCCTTCCAACTTGAAACAATTTGCCTGACTATGGACTAACCCTAATCCAATAATCATCTGAAATCTCGTTTGTTGGGCCCATTTTGCCTTTGAAAAAACTAAAATGATTTTATATATACATTCTGCGTAGAATTATTAGGTAACTTTTTTTTGCATCTTCTCTTCCGTCCAATATTTTCAGTCTAGACGAATCTCTTGGAAAAACTTAAGAGCAGAGCATGTTCAATATTTGGTCAGAGAACTTTCTGTTTGGAGACACACAGGAAAACATGCATAGTATCCTGCGCAGAATTAAGCAAATTATTATTACTATTAAACCAGGTTGAAAAAGGACTTTATAGAGAGCAGAAAAAAAGTGTCAGTCAGAGGGATGAAAACAAATTTGCTGAACCTTTAAAATGTGATTACCATACAATTGAGTGTATTGTGGCCAACAGACAAAACAGATGAAAAAAGTATGTAGAGAGAATGACAAATTAACTACCAATGATGTGTCAAATTAAAGGGAAGATTTCAAGAAACCCTTTAGAATTCAAGTGCCACCATTTTTCAAATCTGCAAGTACTCTGTGCTATTGGCAAGGTAGCAAAGGCTGAAACATGACCCTCCACTCAATAAGGCACACATTAAGATTGGACATGGACACATATCAAGACTGATATCTCAAACATTTTGTGGACAGATGAGATGAAATTGACTCGTGATGAAAAAGTAATGGGCCAGAGTTGGACACCTTCAAGTGCCAAAAAGATGGTGGAGGAGTGATGGTATGGGGTGCAGTTTCAGTGAGGAACCTGTTGGACCTCTCACACTTCCAGGTGGTATAAAAATTATTCACATGATCTACTGCCAATTTCTAGAAGATACTTTCTTCAAACACTGGCACAGGAATAAGTCAGAAAAGCTTTCAAAAAAGTTGATATCCATGCAGGACAATGCCCCTTCCCATGCATCAAAGCATTCCATAGATTGGCCATGAAACACTTGAAAGGTGGTTGAATTATTACCTGGCCCCTTCATCACCTGACTTAGCCCCTGTTAAGAACTACTGGGCCTTACTAAAGTATAACATTTACAAGGTAGCAAGCAGTACACTTCTCAGAGCAACGTCTGGGAGGTGATCTTTGCTGCCTCAGCTAAAGTTTGACATGATCAAAACAAAACACTTCACTGGTTCCATAGAGAATTGGCTCACAATGGTCACTGAGGAGACAGCTATACAGGACACTGAAGTGGACTGTATAGAATGTCTGATAATTAGTTATTCCTTATACAGACAATGGCTAAAAATTTTTTTTATTTCTGTAGATGAAGAAAGAAAAATCCACTGAACTGTGCACATTGATACTGAAGTTATTTTCTTTGTGAAAGTCTAATGTAATATTTTCTCTAAAATTTACCTGGAGCAAAAAAAAACTTCTGAATTATTTATTAATTATTTGGCTAACCGTAGTACTTGGCTAATAATTATGCACAGTAGAGGTCGACCGATGTATCGGCTGGCCGAAATATCGGGCCGATATTTGGCATTTTTTAATGTATCGGCATCGGCCGATATCCAAGTGCACTACGCCTTTTTAGAAACAGGCACCTCTGCGGGCAGCTCAGTATTATTGTTGCTGTGGAACACGTGGCCCATGCTGCTTGTGCTGGACCCCAGCCAGAAGTTCTGGAAGACTCTAGGGAGAAAACGGTAAGATTTAAATTCTGATCTTGCAAAGACTTATTTATTTAGCTGTTTTGCTATAAAATGTTGCTTTAAAATAAAACGCGAGCGCTTTTGAGACTTTTTTCTCGTGTCGGATAGTCTCTCTCTCTCTGTGTTTGTGGGGCGGAGCAGGCAGCTCTCAAACACTGCAGCGTATGTGAGAGTTGCGTTACTCTGCCCTGATCACAGACAAAAAAAACAGCTGTGTACGTTATTTTACTTTGCATTATTTTATTTTATTTTCTGCAATCGCGATTCTGATTGTGAATTTCTCAG
>JABFDZ020000097.1:17956669-17988799 GCA_019775955.2 Pollimyrus isidori
TATACACATATATACACATATATATATATACACATATATACACATATATATATATATATATATATATATATACACATATATACACACATATATACATATATATATACATATATACACACATATATACATATATATATATATATATACACATATATATACACACACATATATACATACACACATATATACATACACGCATATACATATATGAAATATTGTGTATTGTTTAGTAAAGATTATTATTATTATTATTATTATTACAAAGATCAGATCATGTTTAAGAGCTAATCATACAGAGATACAGATAATTCCATGTGGTTCATAAACCTTTCCTCACAACTGTAAGCATATTTCAGAAAACAAGTATTTCGAACTGAAAGAATAAAGCGTCACCTTTGTGTTAGTACTAACTTTAAATTACAAGAGGTCACACACAATTTAGTCATGGTGTTAGGAATATATTTTATAATAGATTATGATCTATGATGCAGACACGTAATGTAATGTGGTTGTGTATTTGCCCTAAACTTGGAGATGTGGATTTAATGTCAATGTTTTAAATCATGCTGTGAATGTCATGTCTTGCACATCTCCTGGAAACTGCAATGGACTGTATAGCAATAAAAAAATCTGAATTTAAAATAGCCAAATAAAGGATATTAAAAGACACCAATAGTTTTTCACGTCTAATTAATGACCTTTGTCCTAAAATATTCCAAAATGGTCCAAAATATTTCTGGCAGGCCAGATATTGGCTGAGCTCTTTATTAACCAACATTTCATTCTTTATTACAATAGTCACTTATTGATAGCAATTAAATGGACTATAAACAAACACCATTAATTCTAATGTATTTGGTCTCTGAAAGAACAAAAAAATATGGGAATTTCACTATTGTCTGTACATGTGCAATTCTAACAAAACAAATATTACAGTAACCAAACAACTTGTGGTTCTGGCTTAGTCTAAATGGTGACAACAGCGAAATTACAGCGGGAAAAATTTTAACTCAGCTGGACAAGAACTAACAAAACCTGCACCTCATGAGGACTGGCATGTGAGGACCCTGCCTAACCCTACAGGAAGACACAATGTGCTGGGGAGGATAAATTAGTAGGAAACCATAAACCCAACACCCACACAGACTCTCAACAGTGTGTGTTGGAATCATCACAAGCATAAGAGTACCCCCTGCAACTGTGGGTAGTGATCTCTCAAACGCGGCTACTAATTTTCCGGAACTAAGGCAATGAAAAGACAAGTAGCTCATCCACGCAAAGGAGTCTAGATAACCAATGATGTGTCCAAAGGAATAACAGAAAGCCCCATAGCGTGCTTAAGTGTTCCTGTGCTCATAAAACAGCTCACGGGAATGGAAAAAAACATCGTTAAATGGGATGATTCCAGAGCAAAAAAAAAAAAAAGTACAAAGAATCTATTGTACAACAGCTATTATTATTCTTCTGAGGGGTGGCTATTAAGCAAGCACCTGTGGTTGCAAGACACAGAGGATGAACCGAATGGGAAATGGAGCAAAGCATCATGGTTTTTCAGATGCAAGTAAGAGGCGCACACCCTGGGAAAAAGCAGCAGTGAGTGAAACGGGGCGCTGTTATTTCTCAGAGGCATGCCCTTATCCCCGAGGATTTACCTAGGAGCCACTAAGGTCTTCAGGCAGCCTTAGCTGTCCCAGGGCATGTCACGATTCACAGACTGAGGACAGAGGGAGGAAGCACACCAGGGGGTATTAGATGGGAAGGGGAGGGGGGAGGGGGGCAGTGGAGGTAAAACACCACACCCTATATAACTTACCAGGGTTTTTCCTGCCAGATGCAGTGGAACAACATATTAATACATCAGCATCAACTGTTTTATTAAACAGCTACAATCAAATTTAAAATTTAGTGGTAAGTGCTGCTTTCTGTGGAATTACAGTGTTCAGTTAATCAGAGATAACAATTTGCTCACTCTGTGTTTCATAACTATATCAAAGCATCCCAGAATTCTATATCTATGTACCTCAAATATGATCTAAACTAATTCCATAAGGATGTCATTATTCCAAATTGACAAAATTCAAAAATTCACCTTGCTCTCTGAAGTTCAAAATTCAATTATTTTTTTTACTACCACTATGGTACAGTACTAACATCAGAGAGAGTATATCAGAAGGATAAGAATCGGGAAGAAGATAAAGAAATTAGCGGATCTGCCCAGAAGGTGGCAGTGTGGCAATGTTGTGCAAAGTCAACAACTTCACGAGCATATATGGTTTTCAGCAGTGGTGTTCCATTAAGCGTTTTTCTCTGTTCAGCTAATGTTCGTTGAAGCAGATAGTTTACATTAGGAAAAGAGCCAACGTTCTTGTAGCAATATCAGGATTAGATTCTCAGGCCGGCAGCGCTGGATGCTTACCTTTGACCTCATTGTGCGCTCCGAGCGTTTGGCAGCTGCGGCGGCCATCTTGAGGATGTCTGGGTTGCTTTTGGACTTCATAATATCTGTAAATATTTGATTGGCATCAGGACAGATTCTTGAGCAATGAGAAACTCAAGGGCCTCTCCCTGAGAGAGATGAGGTCATTGGTGGGAACACGTGAAGAAGGGCTCATCAAAAGCTGAAGGACACTTCAGGCTTGTAATTAAAGCAGAACAGATTTACTACCAGCAAACATATTCATGATCTGGCAGCCTAAGTTCAACTGGTACAGCTGAGACCAATTTCATAATTGTATGAAATGTCTGCCGTGACAAAATATTTTCTAGCTTCAGAAGGGTTTTAACCAGCGGCATTTTCAGAGCCATTTTATGGTAACTCCTTTCTTTACATAGATTATGCAAACTGAACAAAATGCCTGTCTTAATGTTAGCTTCTAGACCGTGTCTAATTATACTAGATGCCACCTTTATAAAGAATACATTTAACACTTACTGTACATTCATAACTGGATTACTGGATGTAAAAAAACAGGATTTGTTGCTTGTTGCCCATACGAATGAATCAGGCACATTTCATCTTCCACCAACCCTCTGTCAGCCCCCATCCACCCAACAGTGGCCTGTTTCTGCATGTCGGCTCTCCGGTAGCATAAGGTGTGTGTTCCTACCATAGCCTCCACGCTCTATGTCCTCCATGGAGGACTCGCCCAGTGCCTCATGGGCCAGCTGGAGCTGCTCCCTCAGCCGGCTCTGGTCCCGCTCCGCCTTGGCCCTCACGATGCTCAACTCCGTATAAATATCTTTGTACTTGTCTGTGGCATACTTCTTGTCCTGGAACATTTGGAGACAGACAGTCGGAAGGCGCTCCAGCACGAGTCAGTCGCCAAGCTGAGCATGCTCACGACTCCCGTGACACAGTGGGTCTACAACTACCCCCCCCCCCCCCCCCACACATACTCTCTGAGCCGCCTGCAGTTCGTCTTTCAGAGAGTTGATCTCCTGCTTCAAGTACTGTACTTCCGACTCCTTGACCCGCAGCAGGACCTGGGGACAGCAGCACGAATGGCAGTTCAGTTCCTTGTAGCGGACATCCGAAACCACACTGCTCTCCCACAACTCCAAGTTGGAACTCAGGACATATGAAAATCACAGTGAGTAATATTGAACGGTAATAACCAGCACCTTTTTGGTTTTACAGACATATGAATAACAGACATAAACCAAGTCATTAACTTGTTTAACACGCATTAGTACCTTAATGTACATCGAAGCATAGTATTTTATTGAAATCCATTTACCTCAAGTTCATACATTTCTTTCCCATGAACCATTGTGCAAGAGTCGCCTCCGACATAAGTCGTCATAGAGCGTAGCTTCGTTATTTCTGCTGCCAGACGATTGTTCAGCTCCTAGATAAAATGTAAAAAAAGATGAATAAAATATATACACATACATAATCCATTGTTTGACTTGCTGACTTTACATGGCTACAGAGCATATTCTGTTAAGAGCACGAAAATAAATGGCCGTAATTCTTTGAGTTACCGATGTCATGCTAGACAGACTAGGTTGAGAAGCGTCACCTGGTTGTGCGCGTTGAGCTCCTGGTTCTCCCGCTGACACTGTCGCAGGGCCTGCCTCTCCGCCTCTAGGGCCTGGGCCAGGTGAGCGTTCTCCAGGCACTTCTGCGAGTACTGCTCCGACAGCACCTCGATCTCCCGCTGGAAAGACAGCAGCTCCTCGCTGGCGCGCGCACACACACACACACACACACACACACACACACACACACACACGCGCGCGCACACACACACACACGGGGTCACCCTTGGCTAACGCTGCGCAGTGTTTGGCTCGTCCAGGAACAAAAGGGGCAGGCGGGGAGCAGTGCCAATCGAGTTGCGCCAGGGTGGTAAAGCGGGATAGATTAACCGGGTCTCAAGCAACGGGCCTCACGAAGCCAGCAGCTGAGTCGAAGCCCCAATCATGGTGCTGCAGCCTCTGGCTACAGCCGACTGCCAAGTGCAGTCACACCGACCGTCTTAACCCATTCATCTGAAGTCCCCTATTCAACGCGCACAGCATACCAAAAGGGTTTAGCTATTTCTGTTGCCAGTCTGTTACTTATTCAGGGTTTGGTTCTGTACCACATTACCAGGCAAATGCCAGAATCTGAAGGCGTGGGCAGTGGCAGCACATATTTGCTTCACCTAACCCCCTATCTGTCCACGTACTTCGTACACGACTCCTTAGAGCGAAAACAGGCCTGCGGAGCACCTCACTCACTCATGCTGTCTGCGGATTTCCTCGATGTCTGCGTTTTCCGTGCCGCTGTTGGCTTTCCGCGCCTTTTCCAACTCTCTCTCCAGCTCCACTCGGTGTGCGTTTTTCATGGCTTCAATCGCTGACGTGAGGAAAAGAGCAAAGAGCCATTGGCGATGAGGGGGCAGGGAATGTTGCCTGTCAGGCTGTGGGCTCCTGGCTTGCATCACACTAGCCTGCCGTGGTCAACTTCAGTGCATCAAATTGATGTCAGCAACAAAAATGTCACTATTCATCTACATCCTCTAAGATGTTTATCTTTTTCCATTTTTAATACTAAATATATCTATAACTTCAGGAAAAATACCTAAATAAGTGATGTGCATGTGTATTACAGGCTGAGAACCACACTATAGTACACATACCACCAATGATACTTGGGGTAGCTCTAGGTAATACCAAAGAAAACATCAGTAATTTTTGCTACTGTGATGTTTTTCCCGACCCATGTCTAATTGAAAGTGGTACTTGGTCCAAACAGTTGGAGAACCACTGATCTAAACAACAACTAACAACACGCTAAAATGTAAGAGTACTTCAAACTAAAGCTTTAAAGCAGATTGCACCAAACAAGAAAAGCTCCCTTCACCGACATCCTCCATCCCTGTAACATCTACGGTGAACCCTCACCAGCGATGGTGGCGGCCGTCTCCTCTGCCAAAAGCCGCTCCTTCTCCTCCTGCAGGTTCTCCAGCTCGCGCTGGTGCTTGCGCTGAAGCTCATCGATCACCTTCTGATGCGACTCCTCCATGGCGGCAAAGCCTCTCTCACAGGTGTCCTGCAGGATGGAGCATATTTCCGGAGCTCAGCCACCACATCACACTGACAAATGCACTTTGTTGCTTCATACCAACAGCGACAACCAGCACAAAAGCCCACATATACAAGTCTCTTGTCGCCTTTGTACGAGACACTGAGGGGCCACTGACATCTAAGAAATGTCAAAAAGGATTAAAAACAAAAATATCACACCGGGAAAGGTGAGCCATTGCCATATCTGCTTGACTGCTATGCGGCAATTTTTTCAGAAGCAGTAAAACAACCCCATACACTATCAGTAGCACGCTCCAGTTTTGTCTGTGTATCTCGAGCAGCAGTTTAAAGACACCGACATAACTATATCAAGGGTAAGGCCATCTGGAGTCATAGAAAGAAGGCTTTAAAAGTGATTTGAGCAAATATCCTTTTTATATCCAAGAATGTGGACAGCGATCAGCCAGGATGTTCGCAAGCTTCTTAAATAGCAACTAAAATAAAGGCACACAAGCTTAAAGTGTAGTGGTTTGACCCCAACTTCGTTCCATGCTTGACCACTGTCTTTCATTTGCCTGGCAGCTGCATGGATGCGGTACCCTCTCCATGACCACGCTGGGAAGAAACCAGAGGTATGACAGCCAGAGGTCAATGTTTCGGGGGAACGGGATACCCGCTATTATATGTACAGTATAAATTTCCACAAGAATGGCTTCTCCTTTGCGTCACGCCAAATCCACTTCCGCTCCCCTTTCAATGGTGCTAAGCTCAGCTTCCCCCCCATCAACAATGCTGTCCAACATGCTCTCGACCTGACCGAACAAGCACAAGGCCGTCCATTCTCACCCAGCTAAGCCCCAGAGCTGGGACAGGCACTCACAACAGCAGCTATGCAGGCCGCTTTCTGTCCCCGCATTTCAGTGGAAGCCACACCCATGTGCGCAAAGATCGCATTGATCCCCCCAACAATGACAACATTACAATTATACTCACTGTAATTCTATCTCAAAAAAGATAGCCAAAGTAAAATAAGATCTGATGGAAATATGAGCCTCCTGTTGCACTAAGTCTAAAAATGACACATCAAACACTAATTTAGGGTGTCCAGATATGACTTAAGCGGATCTATTAAACATGAAGGCCGGTCAGTTCTAAAAAGTGCCTCGAAAAGGCTAAGAAGGGAACAGCTAATAATCCCATCCCATGAGTAAGACACTGAGGTAGATTTAAATATTCATCATGCAGCATAAATCTTATTTTTCTGTACAGTGAAACAAACAGTATTTAAGTATACTCAAATATGCCATTACAAAATTATACTTAATAGAGGAAGAAACCGAGGGGGGCAGGGTCTACACTTCATGAGCTTTAACTATTAAGAGGTTTTTGTTTTTTTTTATTCAATACATTTGATATGTGATACACCACTTACTGTTGGTTTGATATTCAAAAACGGGAAAGGCACTGAAACGCTATTGTCTTGCCATCCCCACATTCTGGGCTGTTAGATGCCAAGTTCTGTTTCTGAACTTGCCAGAAGCATAACACACATGCTGAGAAGGTATAAAGTGTTCAGTTCACAATCTGCAAGAGCCTATTCATCACACTGAGCTAGAGCAGAGAGCACAACAGTTCAAAACTTACTTGACAAATTTACCGTTTTCCACACTAACGAGAGAAAAAAATAGTGAAGAACGAGCTGAATGTAGAGACCAGCAACACCTGAGCAGCTTTTAGTTAGCTTTTTTGTCATGAAGCATGCTTAGAGTATTAAAGCTCACCATTCAGATTTGCATATACAAAAGGAACAGAAATGACAAAATATATATATTCTGTATAAAAGCCATCACACACTTTACCATAGAAGTAAAGTTATTCGCTACATTTACTTTGCATTTCACAATAAAATCAGAAGAACCAGAAGCATTTCACACATTCGGAGAAATTTGTATGTACATCTTCAGGTACTAAGGTACAGGTTAGTGGCAGAGAGAATTGTTTTAGAGATCAAAGATAGAAAGCTGCAAGGATATTTAAAGTGAGAACAGCAAGAGAAACCCAGTACATCTTTGTATCATTACCTCTTCTTTTTCAATATTCCAAAATATATATGGGGATATTTTTATGTTGGGTCAAGAATACTCATAATAGATACTATACAGATCATCTCAGCATGATCTGGTTTAAAAAAAGCGGTACATATTGGGGTTAACAATTATTTAAACAGCATCCATATTTTTATATACACACACACACACACACACACATATATACATATATATATATATATATATATATATACACACACACACACACACAACTGTCCTACCCATTTCACAAACACTTAATACCTCAAGCAGTTGTGCAAAACGTTTGTCACTCTCCAATCTGAGTATAATGACAGTTGCTAAAAAAATCTTTTCAATTTTGGTGGATAGTTGTTAGAATCAGAACTACTGTATGATTAGTGAAATGGGTATCTTCAGACATAGTGAACCACATCAAGAGCCTCATGCAGATACAGGAGTAAATGCCATGCAACACTTCAGAATGTTGATGACATAAGCAGAGCTATATATCAAGGAATTAAAGGTCAAGGGGTTAAGGAGAGGGAAAGAGTTACACGGCAACAAACAAAAGCAGACAAGGAACACGTCCACCTTCAGGTTTTCCAGGTCTTTCTCGTATTTCAATCGGAGAGACGTTGCATGACCTTCGCTTTCGCGCTGCTTCATTTCTTCTGTCATGACAGAGACCTGGGACTCCAGCTCCTGTATCCGCTCTTTCAAAGATGACATCAAATGAGGCTTGCCGCCATCAGCAACATCAGTACTCTGAGAAGGGATGGTGCTCCTTAACTCCTTAATCTCCCTACTGAAGTGCTCTTCCATGCTTTTCCTCTCAGTCTCATGCTTTTTCTTTAAGTTCTCCATACAAACAGTCAATGAGTCAATCTCCTTCACATTCTCCTCCGATCTCAGTCGGAGTGTCTCTCCTGCTCTAGCCACTTCCTGCCTCAGCTTTTCCACCTCAAGTTCAAAGGCTTCTTTCACCTCCCGAAGCTCTCTCTTATGCTTGGCCACCATGTCCTGCAACTGAATGGCCTTATCCAAGGAGTCTATGGGTTCTCCTTCAATCTGGATGTGTGTAACTGGTTTGTCTGCTTCACTCCTGGGGCTTTTGAGATCTGCCATCTCTTTCTGCATGGTTTCCAGTCTGGCTGTGAGCTCTTCTTTCTCCCTCATTAGTTCTGCACAGAGCTGACAACCCACCTCAGCATATGGTCCCTGAAGCTGCATTTCTTTTAGTTGATTTTGCTGTTGAACGTCCAGTCTACTTATCAAATAGCACATGTGGGCCTCCATCGCAGCATCCTGAACATAACCAAACCACCCTTTCTCTTGATTCTCCAAGTCACAGAGCCTTAGTACCAATGATTGAAGCTCTTCATTCGCAGAAGCTTGAAGGGTGGTGATAATTTGGTTTAGCAAGAATACTTTCCCCTGTAGCATCTCCATTAAGTCTTTCTTTACAAGAGTATTAGTGTCATTATCAAGCAAGTTGCACAAATTCAAAATGCATTTATTTTCAATATCAAACTTTCCATATTTGCTACCTTCGGTCTTCTTTTCAACATTTGTAAAGTCCTTGTTAACCGCATGCAGTTCAATCTTAGGCTGAGTGAAAAGTCCATTAGCTAAAAGCAACATTCTCTTTTCCACTAAAATGCGCTCCGCCACATCATGTAAAAAACTATCCGCAAATTCAGATTCACTGGATTGAGCTGCAATAAGCAACATATTCAACAGCCTTCCCCAGAATTCTGCTTCTAGCAGGATCTTTCTTGTCATGGCCTCTTTCGTTTCTGCAAGTTGTTCATCGGAAGGCGTATGAATAGACACACTACTCATCAACTCATTCAGAACTGCCCCAACATTCACATCTATCTTTCCTAGTACTTCTGACACTTTACTAAGGACTTCTGACTTCATCTTCATTTCCTCTATAACTTGCTGCACATTTCTTTCACGAGAAACAAGTCTTTCAAAGCCAGTGTCTTCACACCCATGCACTACACTCTTCCCGCCGCCATCGGACTTCCTCACTACCTTCCCCTTATCTTTCAGCACACTAATATCACCCTGGACACTGAAAAAACCCTGGTGATGCACTTTTCCTCTCAGATCAGCATTCTGGGCCAGAAGATCTTGACATGACTGCTCAGCAGTGTGAAGCTTCTTCTCTAACTCTGAAAGCTGTGCCTCTGTTGTCTCCAGCTGATGACGGAGCTGAGCTTTCTCTTGAAGGAGCAATTCACGGTCATTTTCTTTCCCCATCTGGAAGCCCAGACCACTCAATGTGGCTTCCTTGAGATGCAGCTTCCGTTCTGTCTCTTTCAAATTGCTTCCTAGGACTTCTAATTTTACTAGAGTCTCCTGAAGCTTTTGAGACTTTTTGCTTAGCTCTCTCTCAAAAATCTCACGATCAACAGAGTTGGCCTCCTTCTCAGCAAGCTGGGCTTTGACTTGGTTTAGTTTCTCCACTACGAGCAGATGTTCCTGTCCACCTTGTTGGTTTAAGAGTTTTTCCTTCAGCCTTTCTATTTCCCTGTCAGCTTCAGTGAGCTGGTTCATTATCTCCTGATAGCGCTGATTCAGCCCTTTGTTCTCACTAGTGAGCAACTCTACCTTCTGGGATAGCTTTCTCACAGTCATCTCTGTTTCAGAGCGTTCTTCGATTTTGCATAATGGTCCATAAGGACCCTTCAGGTTCTCAATTTTTTGCCGCTGTGCCCTTTCAAGCATGCCTTCCATAAGGTGTATATCATAATCACACACAGTATCACATGTCCTTATAAGGTTCCTCCTCAATGACTCATTCTCTAACTCTTGTTGATATTTCAGGTTTTCTGACATTTTTTGAGAACTGATCTTTTCCCCTGAATTGTTCTGCTCTTTGCTCGCAATGTTTTGTAGGAAATCTTCATGACAGACCTTGCTATGGGAGACCAGCAACTGCACCAAGCCCTTCAAAGTCAAAGGGTTGCCAGAGATCAGGTCCTCTAGCTCTTGGAGTGTTCCCACATTATCCTGCAGCGAAATGCTGATGGTCTTGGCATGGACGGATTCAGAAGGAGCCTGCGAGATGGCTGAGAATTCAGGTTCCGTCATGGAAAGGGGTGAAACGGAAAGGCCAAGCTGGGCCTGCATGCTGCGTTTTTTCAGTTCTTGCTGATGTAGGAGCTCTTTAGTTTCTTGGTACTTCTTTTTTAATGACTGAGCTTGAGAACTAACCAGTTCTTGTCTCTTCATCTGGGACTCAAGTTCAGCCTCCAGACCCAAAGGAGGCTCCAGCTTGGAAAAGGGGACCAAATAGTTGGTTAACATTCAGTAGAGCTTGGGGGAAAAACGCACTGTATTGTAGATTACTTTTCTAGTATCCTCCTACTTTTCCCATTGATGCAATGTAACAATAAATAAATTACAATTCTTTGGCTCACATCAAAAGGTCTGAAATGGTAATCTTAAAAGAAAAAAAAATGCAATGTTTCCAGCTTCAGGAAAAGAGGCAAAAATTTAGAGCACTGGAAAAAAGGCACGTAAAGGCTGAAGTTAGTAAATCACAACAGAGCATGCGTATTAAATGGTTAAGAGTTATAACATGGTGTAAGAAATGCAAAATTAGTACCAAGTAGTTTACTTGTAGATGGGTAGCACAATATAAATAAATACGGAGGCAGACTCTGCTCTGAACTTTCCACGTCACCAAAAAGTTGAAAAATCTTATTTTCTTGTTTCAATGAAAACTCAATTAATCGTCACTGTTTTTTCTCATTAGGGACCTATTTTTAAGCAGAACCAATGGTATGTATGCATAAATTAAAACATGGATGAATATGATTACAAATTCATGGTTTTATAGTATTCTGTATTAGATGATATTTTCAATTATCTTTGTGCAAGCAACCAATAAAATTTCTCTGAGCAATTCAGCGAAGCACATAAATTCAAAGTTTTAAAACCTTCTCTTCCATAGAATCATATAACTCCGCTAATTAATAATACAAATACAGCATTCAAACCGATGTGACGTTTTTGTAACCAAAAAGGGGGTGAAGAAACCCTAATCAATACTGTACTACACTGGTCTTTAAAACACACTTCATATGTGGATTATTGAAAGAAAGGTATGTAATTAACAGCGTATTTTACCCATCTGATACTGTACTACACTGGTCTTTAAAACACACTTCATACATGGATCATTGAAAGAAAGGTATGTCATTTACAGCGTATTTAACCCATCCGATACTGTATTTTCACATGCAGTCCTTCAGTTTCAGAAATTACTCAACAGCAGATAGCAACAACCCTTCCCAAAACACCCTCTACTCAGTGTGTTATGGGATGGTTGACAACAGGTTAAAAGGAGTTATGGTCTTCTCAGTTTGTTAATAAAACATGAACATTACAGCAGCATGCAAATCCCTATATCATATCCATATATTCACACCATTTGTTTTGACATTTAAGCCACCCAAACAGCGCAGTTGCCAGGTAACCATGCTTTCAGCTTCGGCCAGTTACACTTCATCTCCATTATATACTCATGTTAACAAATGTACATTAAGTGCACATTTTAAAGGCGCTAACATGACTTGCACATCATAACTAACACAGAAAGAGGAGATGAACGAGTAGAAGCCAAAATTTAATTAAAAAAATCCTTTTTCTTAACATGCAATTTATTCATGCAAACCATTTATTTTTTAACTGGTTTGTAGTTTCGATGATAAGATGGTCAGTTTGTTTACCTCAAACCAAATCAAACATGCAAAGACTGTTTAATGAAAGGAATGCCGCCCAGGCCCAAAGATGACACCAATCTCTGCATCAGTAAGACAGGAATGGCGACAGGCCGATCCTTCATGACTTACAGGCGAGATGTAGCCAGCACGAATCTGATTCTCACGCTCCAGGGCAGTCTTCAGCTGGACCTCCAGCTCCAGCTTCTGGTGGTTAGATTCGAGCAGCTGCTGTTGACAGCTGTCCAACTGCCGTTTCAGATCTTCTACCTGCCCCCGAACGAGTAAAACATGTTCAGGAAGAAGAATCACACACGACGACACTGGCATGTATGTGTTCCCCACCCCCCCCCCCCCGACTCTCACACGGGTTACGCCACTCACCCCTTTCTTGTAGCTTTCCAGAAGCTTCTCCAGCTCGGCGTTCTCTCGAGACGACGTGGACATGGACAGGGGTACCCTACGCTCTTCCCGAAAGGGCGTGTGCTCCACCTGCTGCCATCGCTGTTCGATCTCGTCCTGCATCTTCTGCTGTCGCTCCAGCAAGGGTGTGACCAAGTCCCCGGTGCTGCCTGCGCTCTCGAGCTCCATCCTGGTGGTGTCGGCGGGGCCGGGTTCCGGCGGGGTGCCCGTCACCGACTCGTACCTCTTCCTGCGCTCCTCGCGCCTCCGGCTGCGCTCCGGGTCTCCGGGCTCGGCCGGCACACCGTCCGCCTGCCGCACTCGCTCCTGGGCCAGCGCCTGGGCGATGGGCCGGAACTCGGCCCAGTCGAACGTCTTGGAGCGGCCTTCCCGCCGACGCTCCCGCACGCGACTCCGTTTGGAGCCCGGCTCCCGGGCCTCGGAGGAAGCCTCAGACGCGGGGGAATCCTGCGTCACGTCGGGCTTCGGGAGGGAATCCAGGGGACAGCAGGGCCCGTGATCGTCCGTCAGGCTGGTTGAAAGAACACAGCCGTATATTTAAAGCAAAGCGGCCCTGGGGTGGAGTGTATATACACTTCCTTTACAGGTTTCCCTCTCTATCCTAAAGACATTTATATGGAAAATTCCTATCGTTTCCAGATCAAAAAAATTGCCTGCCAAATCATACCACAAAACCTGATGTAACACTAACAGGAATAATATGCTACACAATGCTATACAAATTTTATATATATATATATAAAATAGAAATAATTCATGTATCATGTAGTTTCACTTACCAGAATCTATAGTCACGCATCGCTTTACGACAGATGTTTTAAGAAATGTGTCATTAGGCAATTTTGCCGATGCAAAATAAGACTGTACTGACACAAACCTAGATGGCATAGCCTACTACACATGCCTAGGCTAGAGTATAACCTAAAAACGATAAAAAAGTACCGTAGAGTAAATACATAAACCAGTAACAATGGTTCATCACTATCAAGTATTGTGTACTGTACAAAGGTATGTGTTCTACTTTTATATGAATGGCGGCACAGTTGGGGTGTTTACACCAGCATCACCACACAAACGTCAGTAACGCGTCACACTATGACATCATGACAGCTACAACATCACTAGGCGATAGGAATTTTTCAGCTATAAGCTTATGGGACCACTGTTGGTTTTGCAGTCTGTTTACCATAATATCTATATGCAGTGAATGACTGTATATCTATAATTTGGTTGCTGATAAATGGTAAACGTTATCACTTTTCTCCATGTTTTGTGAAAGTGGAAAATCACTTCGGATTGCTTTCGCTTAGAAAAAGACTGGTGTAGAGCAAATGTTAGTAAAGTGGAGGATACATGCGTCAGTGTTTCTCACCCTGCTCTTCGGGGACCCCTAGATAAGTCCACGATTACACCCCCTCCCAGTTCCCTGCCAAATAGAGCTTAGAGCGGAGGGAAGCAAAAATGCGGACTGTCTGGGGGTCCACGGTGGAGAAAAATTGCTGTATATATGATAAATGCACCAGTAATATGCAACAGCCTCTCCAGACACAAATGGCGCCATTTTGTAATCCATTGTCATGCTGACACTTGCTTTTATTACTATACTGTCACATTTCTGCACAACCAGCTACATGTTGCATTACACATATTAGAGCAGTGCACTGCTTTTCCTTGTGCCACCGTTTTGCCTTATTGCTGTCGTTCTGTTGTAGTCCTGTTTTACGTAACAGAAATGTTGCTTCTTTACACTATGTGCTGTACTATCAGTATTTGGCAGAAAGGACAATAAAGAGCCACTTGACTTGTAATAGGAGGTATATAAAGCATTAGAGCAGTAAACTGACCTGGCCACATCAGGAGCAGTGGAGGGCCGAACGTTCTTCATCACAGCCTGTATCCAGTTACGCCGTATGCCGGCTGTCATGGCAGACAGCGTGTACACCGCTTCTTCCGTCTGAAACCACACCATGATGGAAGGGGAAATGAACCAAAAAAATATAGATGAGGTACAGATTTTTAAACTAGCGCCAAATGAGCTTAAGGAGATTTTACTTTAGTTGACATTGTATGAACTGAAATTCTTACAAAGTACATAATAATGCCATTTCCATTTTACTTTTCAAAGAGGAATAATACAGAATTAGAACCAACTCTTGCCTAAACAAAGAACCACATAATTACAGTAAAACAGGTGGTGAATTTTTAATGCCTTTCAAACATTAATAATACTCTCTGTACTGTATATGCAGACAAAGATGCGACTGATGCTATACTGTCCTTGTAATGTGCTTTATGCCTTAAAATAAATGAAGACCAACGGGAAATAACCTCACCAGGGATGTATTTTTTCCACATAGGCCGCTGCCATATACTGAAGAAGTCAACAGATACTTATACAAAGTGAAATAATAATAATAAAAAAAACTATTTCTTACGTGTATCTGGAACCCATAATTCCTCTGAACCTGGTATTCAGTAACATTAAAACAAGTAGTCAAGTCTATTTCCCCATCCAGATCAGAGGCCTGTAAAAACAAAACAGAAATCTTCATGGAGGAACGCCATACTGTGTGCATTCAGGTATGGAAGGTGGTGTGTCAATACAGAAGCACACACACAGTAATTAGGAAGGAATGGTAATCACCTCCTCTGCAATGGAATCCTTGTAATACCGAAGGCTGTGATCAGTGAGGACGAACCAATACTTCTTCCACTTATAAGAGGGAAAAGGGGGGGGGGGGGGTAGAAAATTTCAGTGACGTTAAATTAATTTTTAAATTATTTTTTGTTGAAGAAAAGGAAGAGAGAGAAATCTGTAAGGTTATTTATGATAGGTGATGTTATTTAGGTTTTAATTAGCCTTTGCCACTATACCACCTACAGTCGGATGCAGAGTATGATCTGAGCACATAACGGAGAAGGTCAGGAGAGCCTGCAGAACTGGCTAGACAGCTTGAGGCTGGAAGAGCATGGAAGAGCATGGTGGCAGAACTGCACATAGACATGCTGTCGCATGGGGGATCCTTTTAGCCACAGGATTTGAAGGACTGAATTGTNNNCCCCCCCCCCCCCCCCCCCCCCCCCCCCCCCCCCCCCCCCCCCCCCCCCCCCCCCCCCCCCCCCCCGCCCCCCCCAGAAAGACACGGATACAAATTCTGTCCCCTAATAAATGCCCACGTCATGAAAAATGCGTGACGTCTCAGAAATGCCAATAGCCACCAAACAAATCTGTATCGTTGACTTTTCAAAAACAAAACATAAAAATGTACAAAGCGAAACATCCCCCTCAAATCTGCTATCTGGGTAGATGTCAGCACACCTGATCTGATCTAAGCCCCAAGAGAATGAGAGGTCATGTTCCTTGACTTGATAAAAGAGATATGAAAGTAAAAGGCACTGAAAATGTCAGAGGCATCTCTCTTTGACCCTCAAGCATTGAGCCCTTAGCATCAAAGCAAGACGCTTGGCTTTAAAGCCCCGAAGCGCATACTGTATGCACATACAAACAGCTCAGAGGGCCACACCACAAAGGGCCCCTGTGAGGCCCCCGGCCCAAACATCCACACTTCCACTACATACAGGATATATGTCAGCCTGACTCTGACATTACAAACTTCAATTTAAACTTCAGTATGTATTAATACATGAAAAGGAGGCCAGGAAAAACTATTACATACGTTGATGTTCTATTTTCATTAATTCATGCCATAGCTTCAGGATGCGATTCATTACAAACCATATTAAGCGTGCCAGGATTGGGTCTAAAAATCCACAGTTTTTATACCGTAAGAAATCGAAGGACCTTTCGAAAAAGTACATTAAGAGGGACTATCTAAATGAGACATTTTTTAAAAAGCTGTGCTTCTGTCCACCTAAAATAAATTTCTGCTTAATTCATTCATTTGGCTTTAATTTCCAACTGTTAACTGTCACTGAGCCACATCATATTGATATTATATCACGCAAGCGCAATAATCACCAGGGCTTCAGATGACAGGCCCAACATTTGGCCATGTGGCAGCTTTTCGGTGCTATACGAACATTTACTCCTACAATTTAAGTAGTTTAGTAGTATGACTAAAATATTAATGAGGCTTTATATGACACCCAAAAGTCATTATCAGTATAAATACAGCATATCCTTGTGTTTAATAAATGTGATAGACTTTGACCTGCAAAAAGTACCACCACACCACAGACGACCTTTTACCTTGTTTATCCACAAGATCTCCTCTTTTAAAATATGTAGTGGCCGCTCTTCTCCACCGCTACTTCAGTGCATATTGCACTGAGGTATACCAAACCATCGTATACCAAAAAGGTATTATGTGGGGTATTTAAGCCATACTACTAATCCTCTTACCAAATTATGGGCGTAAATTAATGTCCATATAGCACCAAAAAGTTGGTGTCCGACCAAATGCTTTCCCTATCATCTAACCTGGTGGTGATCATCGCACATGCGCGATATAATATCGATATATTATCGCCCAGCCCTATCATGTAATCACTATGCAGAGGCTGCTGTTCCTGCAACCAGGGAGGAGGTTTCCAGTCTTCAAGTGTTTGAAGCAATAATAGAAATGGCATTTTTAAAAGTCTTAAAGACACCATAACTCTGCCGACTAGAGCTGCAGATGTATAATGAAAGGCCAGGACTGCAGTGCACACAACAGCAGTTTGCTCATGAGGAAACGTTTCTGTAATCGTAAGCTGACAGGCCCTTAGAAGGCGACCAAAAGGTCTTTAACAACGTCATTTAGCGCCCATCAGGCATTTCAGTGTGAGCAGCTCTTTCGTAAGATATACAGTGCAAAGTGTATCATTTTTACAAGGCTTGTGCAGCACGCCAAAGTAAACACAGACTATTCCTTAAACCAAATCAGACATCGTATTAACAAATGTGCTGACTTAGCTGCATTTAGGATGAAATTGTGTACATTGTAATTTTAATGTTAAATATCTAATTATGTTGGCAGCTGGTCACAAATGATTCAATCGCATATATTGCAACATTGTTTGGAAAAACCATGTAAACTGCCACAGGGATGCATGTATATGAAACTCCACCCTGACACTGGCACGGACGGTAGGCCTCAGAAGAGCAGTAAAACCATTTACTGCTTCATCGATGAGGATAATGAGAATTGCACAAGTCTTAAAATGTGCTATTGAAATATACTTCGTTTTCACCACTGGGAATCATACAGGAAGAATTTACTGAAATGGGTTTTTCAGCATTTTCCGTAGGCGCCCTTGCTGTAACCTACCTGTCCCTGCTCATCAAGTTTCACCATCCAACCTTTTTTGAAATTCAGTAAGTCTGGCTGAAAAGGGGGGGAAAAAAAACAAAATGAGAAACTGGTCCATCCAAGTTATTTAGGTTACAGGTTATATCAAGTCATGTCTTTATCTTGGTATCTCACGCCATTCAGCAGGTCTGTTTAATCACAAAAGGGAAAAAAACTTGTCATGCCACATTAGGCACATGTACAAAACACTGGCAAACCCGCACACCGAGCTATAACACTTACATCTTCATTAGTACCCTGCTACTACAATAGACAAATCACAAGCGTAAACAGTACCATCTTAAGAACAAAAAAGAAAAAAGTTAATCACACTTCCCCACCTTTGTTTATAAATATGCGTAAGTGAGACAAGTTAAATCAGTGACTTCTCTGCATCTTAGAAAACGGGGAGTTAAGTGCTTAACATCCTGGTTCTAGCGTGGTCCACACTGTGGGATCATCACTCACAAGTCAGGCATTTGCGTTGAGGTGCCCTGGAGATGCTGCTGTGCGACAAACGTGACCGTACACACAAGTGGAAAGGCGTGTGGGCGCACGCACACACAGACACAAGCAAAAAACGTATGCCGGTAAAACCGTGGAGTGGTGAAACCACAGGCAGGACAGGGATGACATGAGGATGACCTGGGTAGCAGGCGAGGGGCGTGTGCTACCCCCAGCGCTGCGGAGGCTGTGCACAGGACGTCCACGCTCTCACAGAATGAACAGATGCCACAGGGTGAGAGGAGGATTAGTCTTGGAAAAAATAAAAGACAGACAACTTTCTGAACTCCTTTGAACACTACAATTAAGGTCTTTTGGCAGTTTAATCTAGTGCTGACCTACTTTCGACGTACACAGAGTCGCGTTGTTCTAAACAGTGAATGGAAGTCTTCGGCAATTGGCGTTCAGAAATACCTATTAAACCTTGGCATGAAGCCTTGTGACTGATAGCATGGTGCTGCTAAGGGAAAACAGCTCAGGAAGAACCACCAGGTCCCTGTAATGGTCAAGCCTTTGCAAGACCAGTTTCTGTAGTTTAGTGCTACCTTTCACCCAAATAAATAAAAGAAAACGATGCCTTGCTCGAGGTGTTCTTGGCCTTTGATTAGCTGAGCTGACTAGTTTCTTTTATAGCTTGTTCACAAACAGCTCTTAAGCCTTCCTCCAAAGGGGAAAATGATGCATGGACCACACATTAAAACTGTGAGAAAAATTATCGATAAAATGGAGAAAAAGGCAAAGCCGGTCTGCTGAAAAAACCCATGTTGTGAGTTATACCTGTGTGAACGAGGGTTTAGGTTTGGTCATCTAATGTAAAGAGTTGCATTGATTTTAATTCAAAAGGACAATGACAGAGTGCCCTGATTTTTCAACTGTAACAATAAAGGTGCAATAAAGAGCACTTACAGTCATGACAGATTCTGTAGTCCGTCGGTCAAGGGACTTGGCTCTCCTTAGAGGTGGGATGGTCGAGCGGGTAAAATCTAGGCCTTGCGGCAAGTCAGGTCTGCCCTCCTGAAACACAAACACACACGTGCCTGTGACCAAGCTGCAGCTCCTGTGTCAGCTCCCGCAAGCCTCAACATGCTTCAACATGTAATGGAGGATAATGCCTCTTCCACTGTCATTAAACAGGAGCAAAAACATTACAGCCCAGACAGCAGGGAAAGCAGTGAGGAGGATTTGTACGGGATTACCTTCCTGAGTCAACAACGCAAAAACAGGTTATGGGGTGTTACGCGTTTCAGCAACCCAATGGGGCCGATTCGAGCCCGAGCTATGAACACACAGCTGCTCTTTCGCCAGAGTGGAACAGGACAGCTACCTGACATTTCCAGGAAATGGAGGAAATGAGTTTGTCTTTGTGTCCATGACCCCCTGCTGACCAGAGGCAGGATATCAGCCAGTCAATGCCAAAGAAATTCAAGGTACTCTTCTCTACCCTTTCCTACAGATCCTCGACACTTCAAGCGTTTTTGCAAACTGTTCCCTTAAAACAACAGTTCAGGTCGGCTCTAAAAAAGACCGAACACCATGTTAAACTTCTTTGGCCGATGTGCAGACAGAAATGCGTCGGAAGCTGGTGCGGGCCTTGGCCCGGATTGTGTCAGAGACCCAATGCCCCCCCCCCACCCCAAACCTTCAGCCCTCACGCAGCACAAGCGGTTCCTCACTTCCCCATGATACGCTGTGGCTCTCCTGTGCAGGTCGACTCAGGTATAATAGGACCTTTCTTCAACGTCGCAAAAGGAGAAATACGGATTTTGAGAGCGACGGTGAGCACAGTGTACAGCCTAGGGGGCCGCCTTGGGGACCGTGACCAGGGGCGCCGCGTCACCTTCCTGCTCCGCTGCGTTCCCCCTTTTTTTTTTAGCCATGCAGTCAAAATAAACAGAAGGGACTCGTGAGCCTGGGGGCCATGCGCGACCTTTGAGTTCCCTCCGCCGAGAGCGGAGCTCCACGCCAAAGGAAACAAAACGCAGTAGGACAGATAACATCTTTTACAAAATGTCATGAGAACTGTCTTGAGGTGCCTTGTGGTGAACCATAGTTAAAACGAATAAAGCGCTTTGTTTTTTAGACTTGCGCGGATGTATAAGACTACCCTCTCTTTGAACCGTTGAAACCCATGGAGGCAGCCAGAAGTTCCGGAAATTTCCATCCAGGGCAGCACTGTCGTGTGACCCAAACCCCGGCCAAAGCGAAGTCCTGACACAGAGAACGGGCCTGGGACTCGGACATGAGCACTGACACGAAAGGCCGGTTATTTTGGCTCCTGAGGAAGTGCTTTCCCCAGGATGGGGAGGGAAGGGGAAGTGGAATCATCTGGGGAATCCAGCTGCAGAACGGACAAATGGAAATGAATTCAGCGCACACCTCCAGCCTGAGCAAAACAAGAGCACGAGCTGGAGGGCAGCACCTCGAAATTTAAGGCGTGGACTATGATTCCTGCACTGCAACTTATTTCTATCAGGAGGTTTAAATCTGGATTGCAGTAAACACCAAAGGTGATAGATCAAATGTGGATGTGCCAAAGAAGACACTGCAGCAGTGAGCATCTGCCAGTAGCTGCATGTAATACACATTCAGCAGCCACTTTATTAGGAACACCTATATATAATGGACAAAGCTATATATACAACTGGGTGGGGCCTGCTTTTATTTGGAGAATCACTTCAAGGGTAGATGAGTCGTGCATTCAGAGCCATTCCACAATCCAGTGTCGTGATCAGCAGCTAAAACCACAACTGAATATCTATTTACTTACGTTTTGTTGTTGTTGAAAGCTTTGAATCTTGATATCCCGTATTCAAAATAAACTGTAAGCCATTAATAAAAGTATTCTGAATGGTTATTTTTCTAGTTTGGCATATTAGAAAATCCAGCAGCCGCCCCATGTCAATTACAGACAACATAAATCGTGCAGTATTTCAAATTATACTTAATTACAAACAGCTGTACGTTTCATCTTTATGCCAGACGGGGTTTCGAACATGCCATGCCATTTGTACTGGTGCGTGGCACACCGTGACTTGCGATTGATTCCAATGAACATAACGGCTTACACATTGAGCACGTCTCCCATGATCTATCAGTTCTGGTTACACAAAGACCAACGGCCAGGGTCTTCCTGTTGTATTGCAGACGTGGTTCTTTAGCGTTCAGGCACTCAGGAATGATCCGTGATTAAGGACGACATGCTCTTGGCATACAGGTGAAAGCTGGTTGTCCTCCATGCAGAGCAGCGCGTTTGATCCCGAGTGTCCCAGACTATTTCTGTCAGCTTCCCAGCTGCACCCCATTCCTGCACTCAATCTACAGAAAACAGCAGCTCTGTCTCCCAAACCCATCACAGGTGTCTCAGTTCTTCACGCCAGTTGGCATGGGAACTAGGCATTGATAGAGAACTATTATGGGATTAGTTGGCCTGCAAAAATGGGAAGGAGGTGATGGTGGGGGGTTTCACAGAAAGAAACTGAGAAGGAAAACAGAGGCGAGGGACAGGCGGCACGGCGGGCGGGGGGACACACCTCCCTCGGAAAGTGGCGGGTCTGGCTGCGGCCCTGCCTCGAGGAACCGCGGACACAGTCCTCCACCTCCATCTTCTCTGCATTCTCCAGCTCCAGAGCCTCCAGCTTCTCTATCACATTTGAGCGACTAAAAAAACAATAAAAAAGGACATTCCCCACCAATTAATCACCGGTAAAAACTGACCTTGCACAGAAAAAACTATCTATTAAGGGTAAGTGACAAAGACTGTATACAGAAAAAAACTCCTATACAACTAGGCTGATGTTACTGCAACGCAATTAGATTACATTTTGTAAACACAGAAATGCATATTAAATGTCACTCATCATTATATTTATCTGCCTGGATGCTTGCGGTTAGGCATCACATGAACCTTTGCGTTGGGAACGAGACAAGCTGAGAGCCCTTGTTTGATGATCAGTTTTCCCTCGTTTTTGCCGAAAAGAAGAATTTAGAACAGTGGGAGCCAGCTGGAAATATTAAGTGGCTCTTTTCGAATTTTGCCCTTATATGGGGAACTTGCGGCAGTGGCTGTCCTCCTTATAAGGCCAGCGAGACTGCAGAACGAGGTATTTCTGTCACATGACGACTTGCTGCTCTACAAGCTGCTGGGGCACCGGACGGCTAAACGAACACAAATCAAGTCGTTACAAACAAAACCCACTTACCGTCACAGCCGAAGGAATTTGCCATTTGGATGCATCACAGGAAAGGGAGAAAGCACCCCACCCCCACCCCCCATCACCCCCCAGACTGGCTCGACCGTGACGTCCCTTCATTATACCTTTCAGTTTATGCAGGAGATGGCAGCCAAAACACCAAGGAGAATTTTAGCAAACCTACCAAGACAATAATTACTATCGAGAAAATATCTCGCTGGAAAACAAACCACACTCACGCAACACATAAACCATCCACATTCTGTTGCCGTTAATTAAGTCATTAAACCACTGTGTAACTTTCGGTAACCGGCTTCACTCGAGCTTCTTGCAGCTTATGGGGTTGGCAGGCTGCACCCCGAGCCCTTACTGCACCCCTGAGGAGCTCACCTCCTCTCTGGGCTGCGGAGCCGCTGCACAGCCTTCCTGTCAGGGCTGCGTTCCCGGCCGCGTTTCTCAGCCTTGCGGGCCTCGGCCTCGTGCCGGCGAGAGCGTGGCACGTCACAGGGCCCGGGCGCCCGCAGCCCACGGCCTGGCGATTCGCCCGGGTGGCTGTCGGCACTGGCCACGGTGCTGCCACTGGTGTCCGAGTCCAGCGAGCTCATAGAGCCACTCATATGGGAGCCGTTAGAGAGCAAGGGGTCGGAAGGGAAGGGATCACTCGGGGCTGGAGACAGACACCGCGGCACTCCCCCCAGCTCGCCGCTGTTCCGGCTGGAGGAGCTGCCAGTCGGGGACAGCACGTCCATGGGGAGTTGTGGAGGGGACGTGTGGAAGAGGAGTGCCGCTCGGTCCACTTCGTCGCCATTGACAGAGCCTGGGTCAGAGATCAGGTCCAAAGGTGTCACCTCAGTGCCTGTCGGGAGGAGAAACAGAGAATGAAGAGGTACAAAGTGACGTCAAGCAACAAGGTACGTAAATTCGGATCCGCACGAGTTTAAAGACTCATCATCCATACAGACTCTGTGTCCATTTCCAAGAATCATGGACCAACCCCAAATGAGCAGCATAGCTCTACGAGTCAGTGGCCTCCAGCAATGCTGAGTGGCAAACCTTCTGGGGCACAGATGAACTCCACCCGGGTAAACACACCCACGAACACTTTCCCCGCTACAGTGCCACGCTGCCTGTAACTCCTGGGCGTAACTGGCAGAGTACATAGAGAACTCGTGCTAATCGCAAATGATTAAACTGTCCAAGTATTCCTCCGGTGCTGAAGCCAACCAACTGCAGACATCCAAAAGTATGACTATTTGAAGTAATAACCGTTTGGGGGGGCATCAGCTTTATGCTGTACTACCAATTTGGGCAAAGCTGTCCCGAATATTGGCCTAGTTAAGCTTCTCATAGCCCAGGGCCCATCACTGCCATCACACAGCAGAGCACTTCGACCCAAAGCAGTGGCTTCCCGGCACACGAGCCGGCATTCGATGCTCAAACCCAGGGTCCCGTCATATACCATGAAGTACTTCCATGGGACACATCTGCATTCTAAATGTCATGTTTAAAGGGCGATCCTCAAGGTGGAACAGACACATGCCAAGCACGATTCCCCCAGTGACGAGGAACGACTGTTTCGGGCTGAGTGCTCCTCCGCAGGCCATTCGCACGCTCTGGTTTTTTAAAACCATCCATCCTGAACTGTGGAATCGTTGGGGCGGCTGGAACAAAGCACTGTTTGTGTTTGAGGGAACACCCTTTTCATAATAAAAAAAGGCAGGAGTTAAAATTCTCTTGTGTTATGGAAACAAACTGAATTTCAGAAACGGATCAGGCATAGGACCGCTGAGCTGCTTTTGGTACTGGTGACCGTTGCTTTTCAGAGAGTGGGGCAGTACTGGGCAGCGTTTATTACGCATGTTTACCAAGGCTAGCTGCTGACTCACATTTGGTTAAAAAACTCCACCTGAATTTCTACGGTACGGTACAGAATCCCATGCGAAAAGGATGACTGTGCTGAGCTTAGGTGGATAACGGATGCTAAATTATAAACAATACATCCACCTTTTGATAACCAAGTGCAAATCCCTCCTTCAATTAAGCGCAAACAAAACGAATACCCGTTCAGCCCTGTCCTCTTCCAGAGGCACCTAAAGCCTGGTTGAGAATAAGATTAGCAAGCAAACAATAAAAAACAGCACGTGTTTATTACAATACAAATACAGACCTGAAAAAGTAGTGAGTGGATAACTGAACAGGAAATCCAGACATTCAAGCCTCTTGTTTTTCTATGTGCCTGAGACACTGCTCCCCCAAACACTATTCTAATGCCATGCTTAGCTGTCACTGCACCACCTGCAGCAAACGCAGCAAGCTGCTACTTAACAGGAAAAGGAAGCCAGCCGCTCAGACTTGAAAGCGCACGACGGCGGTGCCGCTTCCTCCATACCTGCATGGGCCGCCGGAGAGCCGAGGGGAGCGACGTCCGCCAGGCCCCAGACCGGGCCCGCTTCCGACTCCCTGCTGTGGAGCCCTTCCTGCCATATGATGGACCTGGAATCCGGAACCTTCTCGGCCTCTGGGATTCCCATGCCCGTAACGGGCACCTTTGCAGGGCCGGGCTCCTGAAACGGAACGGCACGCAGCATTTGATGGATTCGGCATGACTGAAACAGGACTAAAGCTGAACCACATACCACCAGCTGTTGCCAGTCACTTTAAACTGGAGAAGTCCCAGAAAGTAATTAGAAAGAATGCTTAAGACATTACTCTGGCCTTATAAAATTTACGTAATTACTGGGAAATGAGGAAACGGAAGTGATACTTTATTTACCCTCCCATGGGGAAAGTAGGTAATTTTCGTCTATCCCATCTTGCTCTCCATGAGACACTTGAACACATATACAGATGGAATCAAGTTTGGGAATGGGAGCACAGGGCCAGTCAGTGTCCCAGTATTTGAAATTCAGGGCCTTACTTAGGGGCCCATCGACGGCACCAGTCTACTGGCCGTAGGGTTTGAATTCGGCGCCCTTCCAACTACAAGCGTAGGGGCCTGCTCCACCATGCTGCATAGTAGCCCATGATAATTAGTTATACTAATAATTAAGGATAAAGTATCGCTGAACTGATGATGATGGGAAGGGAATTAACCTGGGAAGTTGTGGGTTCCACTTTGCGTTTTTTCTTCTGGTTCTGCTTGTTTGTCCTTGGATAGACCGCCAGCTGCTCACTCCACCTGGCGAGAGGACAGCGCACAACAGAGTCTCCTGAACCAATGCAGAGGGTCCGGACGTACAAACGTGCCTGAGTGGGAGCAGCCTGAAGCCCCCCCCCCTCCCCCCCAGCCGCTCCAGCTGTGCCGCTACATCTGAAAGCATTTTGAGACCTAACAGCTGACAGATCGCATAGCTGGCAGAGAATCAGCAAGCACTCAGCCGCAGCGACGCAATACAGCGCCATGCTCAGATATGTGGGCTGTGGTGTCCCGTTACCAGGGATCTGGCCGTACCCGTTGATGATCTCCTTGTTCTCCCCCCGGATGAAGTACTCCTGCTCTGGTGTGATGATACACAAGGCGTTCTTCTGGCCTGTCTTGGCCTCGGCGTCAATCACGTCTACGCACTGGTTCATATTCACAGTTCCTTGGGGCAAGGTGCTTGGCTGAGGAGACAGAAGCATGGGGTGACCTGAGGGGCTGGGGGCAAACGACCTGGAGACTGCTGGGCGGAGGAATACAAAGTCAAATGGCTTTGATAGGGGGCCATTAGAAGATGAGAGTGATGAACACAGGGGATGGTTACAAGGCTTCTGCTGCATGAATGTGTCCCACAGAGAGCAAAGAAAAACGTAACACTGCTATATGTCATCTTCTACATAACAGCAAAAAAACAATATAGAAAAAATATGACTGAAAAAATAAGATTTGTTGCAAATTCCCCATTCAGGAATCGCATTCAATATCAGACTGCGTTTGGAGCAAAAATACACTTGTTCTAAAAAGCAAAAGTGCACTGATCACAGAAGCACAGCCTGAGGTGGCTGCAGCCTCCTTTCAGTCATTAATAACTCTCCCGGTGCCCATGATTAAATGCCAAATGAAAAGACATGCACAATTATGCTCCACACTGATACCAAAGTGCCATTTGAAGTCTCATCGCTCCAATTTCCGAAGGCAATTAAAGGAGGAGCAGTAGGCCTGACGCCTCTGTAATCAGTAGGTCCCCCTAGCTGAAGAGATGCCATCCCGGGTTGGTTCT
Organism: Pollimyrus isidori; assembly: GCA_019775955.2. Taxonomy (NCBI): domain Eukaryota; kingdom Metazoa; phylum Chordata; class Actinopteri; order Osteoglossiformes; family Mormyridae; genus Pollimyrus; species Pollimyrus isidori. The sequence continues at coordinate 17,983,596 of JABFDZ020000097.1, forward strand.
TCGATTGCCGCGTTTGAACGGCATTGCTCAAGTGCCGACGAAAGCGTGCCGCGAAAGTGGACTATTTAAAGCCAGAGGCCAAGCAGCCGAGGAAGACGAACACGCACACAGCACAGGAAATGCTAGGGAGAAAGGAGACTTTGGGCAGGAGGCGGTGGTGCTCGAGAAGGGAGTGCGTCTCTCAGCTTTGTTTACCGTGGACAATGGGGCCTTGCCTGACTTGGCTGCACGCCACTGGCTGTGGCCCTCCGCCGTGGCGGCGACGGACGGCCTCCTGGAAGCTACCACCTACTCTTCAGCAGGCTCATCAAGGTCAGGAAACGCAGAGGTGCGCCCAGAATTGTGAGGAGGGAAACCTTTATTTACCCAGTTAAAAATAAACCCTTATTTAACTTTATTGCAGATTGGTCGTCATTGTAGGGCACAAGTACATGTGTACTAGACAGAATGTTATACAACTAAAACCACTAGCTGTCCTTTGTGTTAACTAGCCCTGAAAACCAGAACTCCAGTTGTTAAATTCAGTGAGCTGAATCGGACGGTTAATAAGGTTAATAATACGTACCAAAAGCAAAGTGGCAAATGGTACATTTACACTGAAAATTGACTAGGAATAACGTTTCTGATGCAAATCTGCCAACAATATTGTTCTTCATAAGAGAACTACTTTTCAGTATAAATTAGGTCACCAAAAAGGCAGGAAACAGAGAAAAGTCAAGCGAAATTATATTACATGCTCTTGGGATGTATGCAACTGAAAGTCTTATTTATTAGTCTGAAGTCTGAAACTACTGTAGGTTTGTGAAGATTCTACTTACAGATCGAGTGAAGGAGAACTTTTGAACTGATATGGCACTGGTTTTGAGAATTTATACCATTTCCTGTGCTTAACTGAGGGAGCCTCCGTGACAAAGAACAAAACATTTATTTCAAAGAAAACAGGGAAAATGAAGCGGCCTTTTAGAGCTCCAACAAACAAATCAGCTAGAGGGCATTTTAAGGTTCTCTCTTCCCAATGGACTCTTAATAGGCACATCCCTTACAAAGTAAACATGAGATACAAAAATTCAATTTCAGTTAGGCCTGTCACGATAAATTTTGCTGGACGATAAATTGCCCCAGGAATTATTGCGATAAACAATATCATCGCCGTGATGTCATATCCGCCAGTGTGAAATGCAGCTCACTTGCTTCTGGTTTGAGTAACTATGAGCACAAGCAAGGATAAACTTGTGTTTCAGAAGCTAAAATACAATTTTCCTTCCTAATGGCACCATGTCCTAAAAATACAATTGAGTTTTAACTTTCCACGCAAACCTCTGAAAAATTTGGCAAATCAACATATTTATACTCAGGTTTCATATAATTTGTGGCCACATTTCACTTTACCGCTTATAGTGAATACGTCTGCCTGGGTGAAATTGATAATTATAATTGGATGACCATCATAACTGATTTTTTCTGCTATTTTTTCTTTCTAACTCAGTCTGACAAGTATTTTTCTTACATGAATAATAGGTAATAAAATGGACAGCGTCACTAATTTTGATTGCAAAATATAGTACAACCGCTTCAAACGCCTCATTACCAATGATGTCGTTCGCAAACGAGACTGCTCTTTGAGCCTACTGTTTTTAGTCAACGATGGGAGCCGGCTCCTGTTCAAGAGCCGTTTTATTAATGTTTATAGAATTGTACGGGTTTTTGAGCTGCCTAAACATTAAGGATGACTGTGGCCGGAACACGTTGTCTTTCAAAAAAGCCCGCCCACTGGACAGGGTCTTATTTTTAACAAACTCAAATTAGGTCACGCTAATCAGCATCAGGAAGAGGGGGACGTTTTTTTTTTTAAGCCGGCTCTTCTTCGTGAGCCGGTTTGCTAAAAAAAGCCGATATTCCCATTTAGTAGAGGGAGACAAGGAAAACAAACAAGCACGTAAATGAGAATTACCGCGGCCGGAAAAATTATCGTCCTCATTTTAATTATCGCGCAATTAATTGATTTATCGTTTATCGCGACCGGCTTAATTTCAGTAGATTTCCCCTTTAAAATTCAGAAGAAATAAAGACCTCTTGGTATTTTCACAAGCAATAAATTGCTGTGTAACTCCGTTTCAGTCTAACCCTACTGAAAGACAACTGCTTGGGTACCGAACAATTTTGCCTGGCTACTGGGAAAATCCTTGGTTTATGCCTTGCTGACCGAAAGGGACGACAGAGGCAGAGAGCCAAACTCAAGCTGCTTTTGTAAATCTGCAAGGGCGACAGATTAAACCAGCTGCGTGGCGCATCAGTGCATCGTACCGATCGAAAGGCAGGGAAACATTGAGAAACTAAAAAACATTTTAAAACGTAAATAAAAGCCACCGGCACATCATAACGAGTACACATATCATCACACACTCCATTTTCATTAAGATTAATGTTCTATAAATGATGATTAATCACAGCACAGCAAGCACATTCCCCACAAACTGAACGCAACAGGTATATTATATGAAGCCAGACACTCTACCCTTATCTCACACTCTCATACACTTTGCAGGAGCTTCTCCAGTACAGGGCTGATTCGTCTTCCACAGTTATCGGGCAGCTGCTAGATGTAAAACAGGTGCTCTTTCCTGATGCCTTTTATGGCGATCTTGTTGATGTCGCTTATTAAACTACGGGCACTGCCAAATATGGCAATTACTGTGTCATTAATAAACTGAAGAAATTCAGAAACTATCAGCTCACACGCCTGAAATGGCACGTTCGGGTTTAAAATATTAGCGCAGAGTATTTATGTGGGTGATCTCATTAACAAGCATCCAGTTTCAAATAGCAGAAAGCACTTATAAAATATCTTAGGTTAAAATGACCAGCCTTTCTGAACTAAGGCTTGTGCATTTGCCCTTCTGTCACACCCAGGGAGCTTGTAAACAAACCACAAATGGAGATGATATCAAGTTCTTCAACTGTCAAGTTATTGCCATTCTTACCATCCATATCATGGACTTAACAGCCATCAGCTAAATCATATCTCATATCTATGAATTGTCAAGCCTTTTTATAATAAGCTATTTATACCAGAGATAATAGTAATACTCACACAGGCATACAGGCACTGCTTCTTAAATTTAAAAAGTATGCAAGCCTTAAAAAAAAAGACCGCATCACGTATTAAGGTTGATGACTTGAGGATTTTTGGCGGATGCAGCTACGTGGAACTGTGTTGTGTTGCAAACTGAGTCGGCAAAGCAGTTTTAGGTGTAATACACAGCTGTGCTTCTAAATGATATACAGGACTTCATTAGAAAGAAAAGACCTTTACACTTGTTAATTAAACTCAGTTTCTTTTCTATTAATCCACGAAGAAACTGAAAAACGCCAAGTGAGGGCAGATTCTTCTACTACAAAGCCCCTCCATGATTTTGTGATTCAGTGACAATGAATGAGACATATGTACATCTTTAGATGCGGTAAAGACAAATCCTGTGCATGTAGTTCCTTTTGTTGTATGCATCATTAGAGATTTGCATTTACAGAGCATATTGCTGACATGAGCTACAGATGCCTCACACCGGCTCTCTTTCCTTACTGGCTTCCACAAGTCAGACTAAACACTTCTGCTTTCTGTTATAGGTTAATTTTAGTATTCAGATCTGCCGTTCCTGCTCCCATTAAAACACACATTTCCTACATTGACAAATTGTTTTTCCAACACTGGGGAATGGAAGCGACTCCAATCATTCCTGGTGGCCAAAGAGTTCACCTTTAACCCACCTTGTAATGTATAAGACTGCCTTTCTCTAACGCAGTTCACCGAGCACATTCAAACACTGTCTACAGCTATGTCTGCTGCCATGCATTCACATGCAAATCATTAACGCATTTTACACGAAAAGCACAACACTTCAATGTTAACTGGGAACATAATAAAGGAACACTGCCCTGGGCAAAATTGCTTACTGTAGGAGTACATTCTGTACCTCATGTGTGTGCTTATATACAATCACAATTCGTTAATTACAAAATTTTCAAACTCTTGCAAATATTTTTCTATGAACTAAAAAAACTGTTGAATTTGAATTCTAGATTAAATCATTTTAGATGCTCAGGGTCAAGCCTCTTCTAAAATAAATATCACTGATACCTTATTAGAAGAGACACTTTTGATATGTGGCGATATGTGGAACTGTCACATACAAATCAAACCACCCGGACAGGTCAGGGTTAACAGCCTGAAGATCGGGTGACTCTTAAAAAGTGTTCTGATCTCAGTGTTACACCTCAGGGACCATTGGCTATTGCATAATTAGGAGCTTCAACTGACAGGTTTGAGATGCGCCTTTATGACATATTCTGTGTACTTGTCATAAAGTTAGGTTCAAGTAAATTTACAAAAAAAAAAAAGGAAAACTGCCAACCTAATTTCATTTGCAGCTGCTCCTTGGGTTCATAAAAGGCACATTAACGCTGCATTTGTTGAACAAATTTTACCTTCTAGCACAGTAACTGAACACAGCGAGCTTCAGATTTCCCTGATTATGAACACGTACATTTAACATTTAACAGAAACAGTGGAAGACGATCCTCGGTCCACAGGCAAAATGAGGTGCAGGTCTCACATACAAAAAATGTAAACAATGTAAAAATCTACACGACTAAACCCCCCAATTTCATTAATTCACAGTTCGTTGATTTCTATAATATTGACTATCGTAGCATAAGGATTATTAGCACATCGATGACAGTTTATATAATATTCAATCAATTTCCATGACAGCTCTGAAAACAGAAAAAAAAAATCAACAAATTAGGGATGGGCCGATCCACGTTTTTTCAGGTCCTGTCGACACCGATTCCAATATAAGAGCTCTTTTTACTTTATTATTATAATAAATGTGTAAATATTTTATATAAGTATTTATACTTTATATTATCTATATTTTTAAATCTAGTGAATACAAATAGAAATATAAAAATGTACCTTATTTTTCGCCATATAAGACACACCGGCATGTAAGACGCACCCAATTTTTAAGGAGGAAAATTTAGAAAAAAAAAGATTCTGAACCAAATACTGTAGTAAAATATTTTATATCAACTGTACAAGGTTAACAACAGTTTAAGAACAATTTTATATCAACCATGTAACATATTAAGAACTTAGTACTCTTAACTTAATCTTTACTCTCATTAACAGTCAGTAAACAATAACA
>JABFDZ020000097.1:18034213-18046078 GCA_019775955.2 Pollimyrus isidori
GATAGATAGATAGATAGATAGATAGATAGATAGATAGGAAGGCTCCTCCGGGAAATTTAGTTCCAGAAGCACTGCACTGACACATTACAGTTATAAGGATTAAAAATGGGGGGATGGGGAAATACATAAAACAGTACACATATATTATATAAAACGAGTATATACTGTACATATTTGGTATAGGGTTATTGTTCAGAAGGTAATAAATAGTAAATAAATATCAGGGCTATTGCACAGATCATTATTGCAGCAATTATGCATGGATGCATGAGGGACCAGGAGATCATTGAATATGGATAATAAATAACAAAGATGCATCCACGTGTAGCAAAAACTGTTCACCACATTCAAAGAACTTTTGTCTGTCGTGGATGACAATTAACCTGACTTGCATGCTGGCTTGTGAAACACAATGCTCCTTTTGCTATCTATCGCCCATTACATACATATATTTATATATATTCCCGATATAGTTAGCAGTTGAATAAATTGCACTCAGTGGCCACTTCATTAGGTACACTTGCTCATTAATGCAAACAGCCTACTCCTACAAACAGCAAATCATGTGTCTGCAGCTGAACTCGAACCTCACACAGACAGGGTTAAGAGGTCAAGTTCCTGTGTGACTAAGCAGCAGAACAGCAAAACCATGTGATCTGAGCAATTTTGAATGTGATGTGATCGTCAGGGGCGGACATGATGGTTACAAACATCCCATAAACCTCTGGGGATTTTCACGCACTACAATGTTTAGAGTTTGCAGGGAATGGTGCGATAAACAAAACAAAACAAAAAAAATGCAGCAACGGGCAAATCTGTGTCAAAAGCACCTTGTTAATGAGAGCGGTCTGAGGAGGCTGGCCAGACATGTTAAAGTTACAGGAAGATCACAAGTACAAGAATAATAGCTCAATGCAAAGTGGATGTGCAGAAAGGCTTCTCTGATTATATAGTGCTTCTGCAGTTAAATGGGGGTTCCATTGGGTATGTGTATATACATTTTTGCATGATTTGAGCAGCACTTAATTACATAGTAAACTTGGAAGTGGGGCTAAAACTGTGACATAATTAGTGGTGTTTATTGTGAAGAATCTACAAACTATTAAAAAAAAAAACAGATATTGTTGAAGCTGCTATGACATCCTTCTCTGCTGTATAAACGCTATACATTATCTCATCATCTCAGTGACAATAGGAATAACGGAAGGATCAATTCTGTGTTAAATAGAGAATTAACAGATCGCAGCATAGTCGTCCCACCCTCTCACTATCAGTTGATGTGCCCCTAAGGATAATGGGAATGATCACATCTTAAATCAGCAAGCAGATATGAAATTCTGCATTTTTTTCTGGCTGTCTAGAGTCTCACTTCAGGCCATCAAAGCAACTCAATGCCTCTTTCAAAGCTAGCCTAATTTTTATTGCACAAACCAATAACTGGGAGGTGAATTACATTAGCAATGAACACTTGCAGTCGAGCTTCACAAATCTGTCGATGTCAGGAGGAAAAAGCTTAAATGAGACATAAACTGGGTACTATCCACCAGACATAAACTTCCTCCTTATCTGTTGTGAGTTTTGCATCTATTATATTATCAATGTAAAATATGGGCAGGGTATTCATTATATCATGTAGGCCTATAGTTAAATATTAAAATCTTCAATGTCATAGAAAATATAAGCAATGTGGTGCAAATGGAATTAAGACTGAAAGAGTTCTGGAATGTCTAGTGTTGCAGATGCATATATGGCTGTAATGAGTAATGAGTTTTCACCAGAGGTGGAGATTTCAGGTCCAGATGTGAGTCCATATGGGAAATGTATAGAAACAGACCTTTTAGTCTGTTCTTGAAAGTTTTATTTTCTAAGAGCAGTATAAACTGATATATAAGCTGAAGGAGCTGAATTTGACATCTGTGGGATTGGGCCAATTGGGCTCTGGTGCTGACTAGCGTAGGCATGCAGGGTTGGGCATTACACTGCCAGAAGAAAAGGACCTTTGTTGGTACAATTACCTGTCAATGGGGTTGTACCCTCAAGGGTCTGCTAACTGTACCCTAGTTGTAGGTACATGTACCTTTTTTAATCTAATATACAGAAATGGACTCTGAGGGATAATTAATATAACGTGTACCAGGACTATAACCTTTTTTCTGACAATGTAGGAGCTGAGGACCATTACTGGGGAGAGAAAACTTGGCTTGGTATGATTGACAGAATGGTACAGGTGAAGGGAATAAATATACTTGGCCCCACCCTGCAACATCCATGCCTGTCCTACTGTACTGTACTGGTCATGGGTCTTTCCTTAAATTATTGATAATTTTGCACAGACATACAGCATATGCAGTATGTGCAGTTTGCTGGGTTTCGCTCTGAACCACTGCAAATATGAAGCGTATGAGCAATTAATAAATTTGGCCCCGACCAGATGTGACGAGAAGTCACATCTCGCATGATGGCTTTCATGCGGTGTCTAGCCTCTACTAGCTTTGTTTTGTGAAAAGGGGGAAGGTCATCTAATCTTCATCACACAACCCAATGCAGTGGTGCATTACCCTCATGAACAGTAAGGCAGTGAACATTACTGGAATGATGGAATCAAGACACATTTCCTGGAATTTGAGAGACAATAACAGGTGATATTAGGTAAAGTACTAACATATCACTATTATTCTCAAGTGGTGCAATTCCTGATCAAAAGCTGCTGTGGTTTTGAGAGATAAAGCACAGGTTAGACATAATGTTCCACCCCTAAAGTGATCTGTAATCCCTGCAATCCTCAGTAAACTAGGATATAATAAACAATGGCACCAGATGTGATTTAGCAGTACAGAAATCAGGTCAGACGTGCAACAGGTCCTAATCTTACTATAAATCAGCAGCAGTTCACTTGCATTTTTTCCCTTTTAATTCTCAGGACCTACGCATATTTCACTGGATGAGCTCATGTTTATACGTGTGAACTATCTTGTTTTCTATATGTGAAACATGAAGCATGAATTTAATTAAATATTGAGTGTGATGTCATTAAGCTATTCTCCAATCTAGATTGGTTAATATTCATAGAAAGCATAATTGCATTTATAAAGCAAACATTTTGTTTTGCATGCGACATTATTACAAACACAATGTGCAATTTGAGATTTCATTTTCAAATTTCCTGTTTATTTCGTTTTCATTTCCCAGACTACGCCATGTATGACATCAGTTCAGCTTCATGCCATTTTCTTCCTATTAAAACACATACCACAAGTTTTTCCCTGTTTTGTATGAGACTTGTCACACATGCGGTGTAGTGAACATGCATCTCACCTTTTAACTTGCTGTTTGTAGCTGAGCCTTGAAAACATCCTGTGAATTCCTTCAGGGATGTCAGTTGTGTTAAAATATAAAATGCAGAGTTTTATAATAAGAAACAATTAAGCATGCAGTGGGCCTGTCTGTTTCCAAAAAATATAATAATTTCTGTGTGGCTATGATCTGTGACTGTGACTGAGGCCAGATCAGGGCAAATAATAATGGAGTGTCAACAACAAGGCCCACACATTTCTGCAATGTTCTTCGCCTTAATTTAAAATCTTAATGTACAAAAACAAAATGCTTCCTTGCAGATACAGTTCTGACGTTTTCCCTTGTTGGTGAACGACATAGAAGTTGGCTCCTTTGTTTCTCTGATGTATCTGAAGAGCTGCTTCGCCTTCAAGTGCTGCTTCCACCCTGCCTCTGCGGTCATCCCACAAGCACCATTGTCTGCTAGCGTTCTGGCTTTGGAAACCAATATGGACAAAGAGCAGAGATGAGGGGAGGAAGAGAGGCGGGGTGGGGTCAAATTGCTTGCCCTGTGCAGCTTGATTGTCTTCTATCCTTAATTTTAATTGCAAACCTCAAGTACTGAACAAAATTATACTTATGAAAGGGACACAGTAGCTACCTCAAGCTTTTTTTTAATCTCCTTCTGCTACTTTTATCCAGTAATGCGGCAGATGGAATGACAACTCAATCAATTTACATTTTATGCTGCATTCAGCTGTTGCTATTATTCTTTCCTCAGTAATGCCAGAACTGTGCTACTTCTCTCTGTATAGAAGCCAGGTATAGAATACTGTTATAAACCATTTGTATTTTGTATCGAGTGATTCTGAGCTACCTTCTCCATTCTTCGCGGTACCCTTGATGATGATAACCTGGAGATACTGGCTGCACCAAAGCTCATTTTAATGGATTTATCTGAAACAGTGACATCTGTACTCTTTTCATTTTTTTTTTAATTAATATCCCAAAATCCTGTACTAAAGACAGCTCAAATCCTCGGGACCCAGCTACCACACAACAAGCAATCCCTGTCCTTAAAAATGGAATGGAAAAACCAGATATCTGCCATTAATCAAAACACTGAAATCATATACCTACAGATCAGATGTGAGTTTGAATAAAGTACTCTCTTTTCAAATTCACTGCTGCATTTAAAAACCCTCACTTACAGCACTATAGCTTTTGCTCACAATGATAATGTATGCTAGTGGTCCTGTTTGACACAGGCTGCATTCAATGCCAGGACATGTGCTGCTTAGATTAGATGTTAAATCTTGTTACTAACCAGGTGCTGTAATGTTGGGCATGAGCTGTCGTCATAGTGACATAATATAAATAAATATGAATAGCCTTGTGTCTGATTTTTTAAAATTTGGGTTTTTTGCACTTCCGCTGAATATGAACATTGCTTGCAGACAATTCTGCTGAGAATAAGCCCAACAGGACATTCATTTTCTATTCCTTGTTTTAAACCAGTGGGTGTGGTATCAATGAATCTTTATTTCTTTCATTAAGTTGATTTTCTAATAATTTTACAAATTTCCTTGATCGGTGAGAAGTTTCTATTCAATTGAAGGGCAGATGATCTCTGGTATTTTAAAGAATTTATGTGGAGGCTAGGAAGACAATACGCTTTTTTACGTATAAATGACATAGTTCATTAAGTGCAAAGACCTCAAACAGCATAAGTAATTTTGTATTTTAATCCTGCAACAGTTTAGGAGTAGATTATTTTTCTCTGAGCATCCTGAAGAACAGGCGATATAAGTTATGGCAAAACTATTTACAGTTGCATGTGAGGGTTATCATTATGAACTGATAAAATGTAAATCTACTGATACAGATGAGAATGAGGTAATTAGGGAAGTATAGTAAGTTTATTTATCTTGATGTATGTGCTAGATACCCTGTTCTCATATTTATTATGTTCTGTGCATTAACCTAATATTGTTCTCTATTTGATTTTTGCCTTCCTCATATCGTAGCTGGATAATTAATATCTTGAATATCTCGCTGCCCCTGACTATGGGGACACTCTCTTGTGGACAGTCACTGCAACTCACACTTGTTCCAAGGAGAGCAAACAAAAAAACACGTGACTGTCCAAATGTCCGTTGCCCCAGAATAGCTACACTGACCTTGCATTTTCATATATTTGAAGCTGCCACGAAAAAAGCATATAGAACCTGGAGGCACGTTTCACTCTGACATGGTTATACCTGAAATAATGTATAGAAAATCTATAATTTATCATTTTTTTTTGGTTTCGTAATTCATTGATCTGTGTCAGAAATTCAGTGATTGCTTTTTTCCATTACTTGTTTACATTTGAGTTCAGTTGAGTATGGTGGCTGTTTCCATGGTTAAGATAAAAGTGTTTTACAATTTTCATTGACCTGCATCTTCAAGTAGTTCCAATGCTTAACCAAAATAGAGGGAACTGGTGACTGCATTGTTCTAGTAAAAGGAGATAAAGACAAATGCAAAAGATTGTCCTAAAAGACACTAAAATGAATAAAGTCAGACACACAGTCATGATAAGAGGTGGTGAAGCAAGGTATTTAGTGCATGACAAAGATTGATTTAGTATTATGCTGTGCCAGATCCAATGGTGATATGAATAATTAAAGTTATTGCATTTTTTAATGATCGGTTTTTGGGACAGGCATATAGCTGACAGGCCACTAGGATCCAGATTCGTTTTCTTAAACTGGGGCTTAATTACAGCTATCATGAAAGATATTCGGAAGATAAAGGTAATTTATGATGTCTGTGCTTGCCTGTTGCCTGTTTTATACTGTGGGGTTATAGTCAAACATAATTATTTGGGGCTTTTAACTAGCGGTGTTTCTAGCTATTGAAAAGAACAGGGGCGAAGTGAAGTTTACCTTAGACTTGATTTTTTGAAGGAAGATGGAAGGAAGGGGCTAAAACACTCAGGGCTTCATTAGAAAATGCTAGACACTTGATAGAGGGAGCCATGTGCTCATTTTCACCCATAGGCCTGCAGATGCTCAGCAAATGGCAGACATTACTGTAGAGTGATGAGATGTCTGCTTACCTGATGCAATACAGACTCATATCCCCGCTGCAGGATGCACGTCGCATTGACTGGCCTTCCTGAAATAATTCACACACTTTACTAACGTAACAGATGAAAATGACTGAATGTGATCAATACGCACAGCGATAACACCAGCGGCACAAACGTCACTGACATACTGGCCCATGTGGCTTGAGCACATACTTCGGATGGCAAAATTCATAAAGTTACTTCTGACGTCGATGCTTTTTAATAGCTGCTATGCGATCCTCATAACTACGGCAATGATCCTGAAGGGAAACATCAGGCTGTGCTTATTTTTGCATATTGCTTTTAGGAAATATGTTATTCTACCTATTTGGCTTTGTTTCCAGGCAAGATGAAATGCCTCCAAATTATGCAAACGATGCACTCCATTTGAAATCCAATCTTCAAAAAGCCTGCTTTAATGGCTGATTATGCTCATTATACCAGAAAGCACGCTATTATGCTGTACCTTTTACAGAGGTGCCACTACATTCGCTAAATTGTTTGATAGGGAAAGAAATTTGTCGTTTTTTTTCCAGATTCACTTAGTTGTACTTTGTCATTTATTACATTGTATTATTTTTACAATGGATGTATTATCTTTGTGGTGTTCAACTTTCTCTGACCCAGAGGTCGTTTTCTTGTGGCTTTTTAAAAGGAATTTCAGAATAAAGATTAAATATTAAGTGCATTCTTGTGTTGGGAAATAATAGTGGATAATGTTTTATTGATAGCTTCTAAATACACAGTTACATATGTATATAAGACCTACAAGTGGGCCGTAAAATGGCCTAATACATCCTTAGGGCACAACTTTACTTTCTCTTCCCATCAATGATTCATTCCTCTTTTCCTCTTTAAAATAACACTCTCTGGGGAAAGAGGCTGACTGATTTGGGAACAGCCTGTTTTCAGTAGGTTATACTCTTCCTCCCCACCAACACACACACCACCCACCATTCAAAAGAGACATATTGCACAAAAGATCAAGCTGATTTGTAGCCATTGAACAGAGGGCCAAAAAATTTCCATGTGAAGTGTAATAGAACACATCCTCAACAGATCTATTACCTGCCGATTTACTCAACTACTCAAATGACACCAACCACAGAAGATACATATACTGTATGTGAAGATACATATTACATATACTGTACTTATTTGTAGCACAGTTAACAGATTTCTTTACTGCGTTTGAGCTAGCTCATTCATTTATGCTTTGGTAATCATATTGCTTATACATCGCAATACATAACATCAATAATTTGTGCAACGATCTCATCTTACTGCTACTCATTTGTTTTGCTGTTGAAAATTCAGATTTTGCCTGGGGTTTAATAGCCCTGTGTTGTAAGTGTCTGTTACCATAGTTGGATATTTAAGTGCTGGTAATATCTGCACTAGGGCTATTGACAGATAGAAAGCATAAATCAAATGAGAGGCAACACACAAAATGAAAGGCAAATGACTTTCTCTCATAAAGCAGAGAACGCTTTGCGCCCAGGTAAATTACTTTTGGATATTGGCGGTGATTTTATGTCTCCCTAATGAACCGTTTAACAAAAACTGCAACGTGGTGAGAGTTATTCCGTCTATCGATTTGACTTCAGTATACTGTGCTCTTGCGACTTGCCAGTGCAGGTTTGTAATTTTAGGTGGGCCCTGTACACAGTAACGACTCTCTGTGCTGAGACATGCCTGCGCATTGATTCATTAGAGCCACAAAGCTGTGCTTGGGGCCCATGAAAAAGAAGGCAATATGTCTTAATGTACCCATTAGAAGTTTATAGAGGAGAATGTCAGATGTTCCAGACTTACTATTAGATTGCAATAGCCTGACCCAGTCAACTTCAGTTCACTAAAAGGAATTTTGCTATCATACTAGGAAAATAACGTAATTTCATTTTTTTCCTCCCAATTCCATTAAGCATGGCTTAAGGTGAGTGCAGTTTAGTGCAAGAAATGTTACATCTATGTATTAATATTTATACATTATCTATGCATTAGTTTACATTTGAGTATTTGAGTATGCACTGTTACCATGTTATGAGCATTGCTCATCTGGAGTTGTATTTTTGCAGCTGTACAGCATTCAGTACCGATGTCCATGACCACATGGAGACAAGCTGAACATTCTCCGAAGAAGACCTTCTCGTGAATGTTTATGCATTTGATCTGAAAACTGCAGGATGCCTCAGTGTTCAAATCAGGGCTCAACACTGTGGCGAATTCTGAGAGACGCGGATTGTGTTTTACCATGGTCATGATATTTACAAATGTAGCCTATGTAGTTTTTTTTCTAAGCCAAAACATTTGGCCACAAACACAGATGGGTCTTGACACAGACACGTCTGTCCACAGGTTGACAAGCCATGGTTCAAAAAGATGTACGAATCAAGGGTGCAGGCTTGGTTTCAACACTGGTAGAGACCAAATCAACCACCAGTCCCCCACCCACTAAACACATGGTTTGTCCGCTATGTTGTTGGGACACAGGAGCAGGAGTCCAGGTGGTCAGGTGAAGACGGTTCAAGATGGTTTCTTCGGGGTAAAAGACAGACCAGAACACGGAACAGGCAAAAGCGACATTATGATGTTAGTGACGTTAATGAGCGGACTGTCTAATCACTTACAGAAACTCACTTAAATGCACAGAATCAATGAACACAACAGCTGACAACAAGAGAATTCCACATGAGGGTAAATGAGGGGGCGTGGCACCCCGGAGGATTGGAACGATACAGACATAACACCTATAGTATTCAGTACATTATTATAAAATAATCAAGTAATTTTTACAGAAAAAAATGAACTAGAAATGAACTTTGGACAAAAGCATCTGCCAAATACATACACTGCAAATGTACCTTGTTCCTAGGACAAACTGCAAGATCCTTATGCAACATACTAAAAATAGAACTTAATCAAGGATCTATTTTCCCTATATCCAGCCATGACAATGCACCACATTTGCAAAAGTGCATAGTATAAGTAATTATTTTCTCATATCAGGGCACACTTTCTGCATTTCCTGCACAAGATTTAACAGCATCGAGGACTTATTGAAAAAAAATCAAGTCAATATTTTAGTGCATTGTAAAATTGTGTATCAAATGCATTTTAAAATATTTCCAGATAGGTACTTCTAGTACACGGTAATGAAATTTCTGGGATGGGACCACATGTTTAAAAAAAGCTTACTTGTAATCTTCAAATTGTGAAGGACAATCCGTTTTTTTTATTGTACGAGCATTTAGTTTTCAATCAATAAAGTATAAGGATATTTCTATCCTCTGTTGAATTAAAAAAATGTTATTCTGCAGTGTTCTGGGTTATTTTGCACCTTGTTATTCCAGAAAACACAGACCACAAGGATCCAGGACCAGTCCATCGCGGGCCATAACAACAATAATATTCACCCACAACAATAAAAATGTGATAAACAACAATAAGTAATAACTAAAGCAATTACTAATTGCAGTGGTGTATAACGTTCCATTATTTTATTACATGCAGTATAAACCGCGTAACTTTCTCTCACCGTCTTAGTGCCCTCAGCTGCACTTACGCCTAAGTTGGCACCTTGACCGATGTACGCTTGTGATGCCATATCTGCCTCGCGGGCGTTGTTTTGGACAAAAGCGGCTGCTAAATAAATAAACGTAAACGTACACTGCAGGTGCATTTAGGTATTTTACTTTGTTCATATAAATAGCCAGTCTGATAACATTGGCTCCGCAATGGGACACTTCTCTCAGCTCTCCGAGGGCGATGCGGGTCCCGCCTTTCTCCAAGTCCGTCCAATCAATGCATGCTGGGCGCAGCATCGGCGCATTTTCATGAATGAGCAAGTCGGAAATGTCATTTTTGAGGGACGTATAAAAACTCGTTGACTAGGATCTGAAGCGTAACTCCCGCGATCTGAAGGCACCGTTGATATTTAAGAAACATCTCGGTGAACAACCAAAACTGTACAATCAGGGAGTCAGAGAATGTATTTGACCTAACGGTGGAAATGCGGCAAGTCCTTGGCTTTTTTGATCTTAAAGAATTGGGGCATGCCACGATGCATGGATATGCGTTTCATACTGCAGAACTATGCCAGTACGCATCACGATTTAGAGCGTTCAAGGTCCATTTCTAATATAATGGCTTTCTTCTGTTTGTGCTTAGAGGGATGGCAAGTTTTACACACCTTCACCTGGACTTTCGGAGACTTTTGCAGAAGCTGCTGGTCATGTTTTTCCTCGGCATCGTATGCGTGTCTCTATTTTACTTTCTGGTCGGTTGTTGCGACTCAGAAATTTTGGAAAACTCCGATATAAGGCACTCCAGTCAGTTTCTCTTTGCCGGATGGTACCAAGGAAAGAACGGATCGCATCCCAAGCGCTTGATAACTGCCTCCAGCGCGGCTGCGGAGGCCAGCAGTGCTGAGGTCACCAAAGCGCCAAGTTTTGAAAGTTTAGGGAGAGAGTGGACAGCGACCAGGAAGCTCCCTCAAGCTCTTATCATAGGTGTTAAAAAGGGGGGAACCCGAGCCCTCCTGGAGTTTCTGAGGCTTCATCCTGACGTCCGCGCGCTGGGGTCGGAGCCGCATTTCTTTGACAGGCATTACGCACGCGGACTTAATTGGTACAGGTAATGCTTCTAACCGTATTCATATTATATTTATTGAAGACTGCTGGTAATTGCTCAGTAAAATATTCAAATTATTGCGTATGCTTCTGAGACAGTTATTCCCAAAGGATTTTTTTCTTCTTTTTGTAATAGTACGTACGTTGCCAGATTCTTCACCCTTATCATGCATTATAAATGTTTTAATTAACAATCCCATATACTATAATCACGATTTCAACAACGATGTACTTCACAAATAATAATTAAGATGATAACTAAAACTAAGTAGCATTTTAAAAATGTAAAAGATTGTTCAGTTACCTTCTGCATAAAGTTTCACTTTTACTTTACGTCACTGAATGATGAGGATATACGCTATATTTTATGCTGCACACGTGGTTCACCGCAGATGTCCTTATTAAATGAGCAAGTTTTATAAATTGGGATATTAATATTAATTATATCAGTGGAACGTCTATTAATTCCGCAGACTTCCTTTCTCGTGCACATCGGTAATCTGTCCACCTACAAGCATGATGCACAGATGCAGCAAGTATTGTGGCTCAGTCCCTCGTCCCACTGATTTAAAAAACCGTTCACAAAAGCAAATCTTACAGGATGTATACAGCATCTTGTGCATTTACCCCGAGGTCAGTGATATTTGAAGACACTAAATATATCATAAGTGTAATAAGACTGGTGTATTTCTGTCTGCAACCCAAATACAGTCATCTGTGTGTAACTTGGGTCTAATTTGTCACCTGAGCCTTCAGATTTGTCTGGAGAGTGGACAGAATCCAATTATTTGCTTTGACTGACTGATTGTTGTGTCAAACACATACTTTGTTATAATTAACTATAAC
>JABFDZ020000097.1:18046178-18074290 GCA_019775955.2 Pollimyrus isidori
GTGGACAGAATCCAATTATTTGCTTTGACTGACTGATTGTTGTGTCAAACACATACTTTGTTATAATTAACTATAACACATACACAAAAAGCACTGTGGACTTCTTTGAAGAACTGAAATATAAGTTGATATATTACATTTATAGTATATTAACACGGAATGCATTGGACTCAGTAGTCATGAAAGGTATGTATCACATATGCAGCAGTTATGAAGAGGTAAATATCAATATTCATTCATTAGCAACAATAACACTGATAGATTTCTGATTAAGAGAACTCTACTATGGTGTATTAGTATATATATTGTGCCCTATGGTCAGTTAAGACTCCAAGTACATTTTATGGGCCACGGCGAGTGATGTACTGCAAAGTATATGCCAGCTTGACATTATTATGGGCTCTGTCAATTGACCTCTGACCCTGGTCATTTGTTGTGTGGGAGATAATGATGTGCCCTGGTCACTTTATGTGATCTGGCAACTGCAGAGGTCCAGCGAGTGTGACTCCAGGGGCCAAAGCCGCGCCGCAGCAGCACTCAGAAAAATGAACTACATGAACTGTCACTGCTAAATTTGGTCTTTGTTCCACCGGTACAGATCTGTATCCGGAAGGAAGAAAAAGGTCCCAGATGAATGTCTGTGCTTAGATGTAATCTTCGACAAGCCGGGGAAGGATGAAACCAAGTTGTGCGCTTACACTGTTTTGCCATCGATTGGCCCTCAGTTTGACCTTGAGTAGAGATGAGCATTAAAGCAGTTAGCCTCAGACTCTGTGGATTTTGTTACAATTAGCAAGGGATTTTATCCTGTGATGCCATAATCGCTGGATGGAGGAAGAGACTCATATTTCAATTTTATGCTCTCCCCGCTGCACGGAACATAGCACTGCACTAAATTCAGTTCACGTTTACCTTAAATACAGTTTACAGATGTATTGCTCGTTCGTCATCAAGCCACAAGTTGATTGGAAATCAGCGGGACAAGACAGTTCAGAGTTTTTGCTTTTTTGGAAGATATGAACTTTATGTATTTAACCAATCGTTGTGGATGTCTTGGTTTTGTTTGGTTCTGTTCACAATTGAATTAGAGGGACAACAATAAAGTCCATGAAATCTGGTTGAGAACATGGATATCATATTTACACAAAATAAGTTACTCATAACCATCGGATAGACTACAACCACGACTGGGCAAAGTATTTCAAGTCACAAAATGCACATTATCAAACAAAAAAAATCAAATATATAGAATACGATACAATGCCAAAACAGTTTGAATATGTCAACATCTGTGTACTTTGGAACACGGTCAATAACAAAAATGCATTTTAAACCTTATTAAGATTTCATAAAGTAATTTTGGAAAATGAATGAGACTGCAGTTAAAAGCTAATGTATTGTAAGAGGGGAACGATTACTGGCATGACATACAATGTAAGAATGATGCCTTGAGAGCAGGTCTGAGTGAACCTGAGAAGGAATGCAGCCCTTGGGCCAGTAGCTGGAAAAAAACATATAATGTTTGTCAAAGTACGGGAAGCTGGGTGATCTTCATGGGAGGGGTGGCGAAATGATGGACAGTCATGTCCTGTAGCCAGAGCTGCTCAGTACTTTGCAAGATCACCATAACGTCCAGACAGCCTGTTTTTAAATTCAGCCCTCATTAAAGTACCACGGGGAATTAGGGGAGACAGCGTCAGAGGGCTTCCTGGTGATGGATGTGAGCTGGAAGTGGACAGGGCACAGTTACAATTGACTGGCTTTTTAATAGCTATAGTGCAGTTGTAATGGTTGGCTGGACCTAATCACACCCCCTCATAGAAGCACACACACGGACACACGCATACATGCACATACAAACGCATATCATTAGCCCATCTACATACACGAATTTGCTGCACTGATATTCTTCTGAAAGTCCTTTTTTATCATCAGATTAATTTAATTTTTGATAAAAATCCTGTTACTTCTCAACTTCTACTATTTTTCAGGAACGTGCTCTATTGTCATTTGACATGTCACCGATAGGCGCAAACATCAGGATGTAAATACATGAGAAGATGCACATTATGCATGCATGTACTCGCTAGCCAGAGATCACAGACAGGAGACACCTCCTAGCGGCATGTGAACAGTGCATAATCATAAGCATTAGCCTTATATGTCCATGAAAGGATCCACACCCTGCAACCTAAGATTAATGGTTACAAAAAGAAAATGCTCTCCAGCGAAAGTTGGTGCCCGACACAGGGAATGGAGTAATTACCATGCATCTGTTTGTGCACAGCAAGCTGCTGATGGGGCTCCCGCGTGCCACGCCTAGCGTCCACCTGCTGCCCCCGTTGCCAGCTGAGGCCTGCATTATCACAGCCCACCGTAATCAATACCCAGCCCAGAGTATGGGGCCATTTGGCCTCTTAGGGGACAGGGGAGCGGCCCCAGCCATGGCGCAATTAGGGCCAACATATTTACTTTCTCTTTAGAACAACTCTGGTGGGACCAAGAGGGGAGAGATAACAAGAGGCAGCAACAGCAGAGGTTTAAAGACAAAAGCAGCATTAGTGACATTAAGCTGATTTATTGTCCATTAGCTGTGCTTATTTGAAATGCTATCGGAATGTAAACAGAGGAAGTGCATCACTGCACAGTTGTTTTCGCATGAATGTAAGTACTCTCACGCTGTATCGTGCAGTTTTTCCGGCCATTCGGGTTACCTCATAAAATTTAATGTGATGGCCGGTTGAGTCTGATACTGTTTATTTCCATAGCATCTCTGGTGACGCTTTGAGAAAGTACTGTGATAATAATCAGTGCTGTTTTAATAATATATGAAGGAATGGAGTTTAGTGTTATGGAAAATAATAACTTATTGCACTAATGATTAAATACAGACTAATGATGGTAAGTGTAATAAATCCATTTTTTTGAACAAACATAATCAGGCTGTGAGACCAATAACCTCTGCAGCTCAGTAAAACAATTATTACCAGGACTGCATCTCATATTACTCATGAGGCCATCACTGTTGCTTGTTAGCTTCTGTGAATTCTGTGAACCCTCATCCGTGGTCCGACGCCGCATCAGGATATCGCTGCCATAGCAAACTTGTGCTGCACTTTATTACTGAAATTTCCCCCCGACGTCGCTGCTTTTTCTACCCCGACGCTGCTCACTTTACATTAATAGTTATATTCTCCTAATGTTATTACTTATCCCAGTGTTGTTATATATATATGTTTATTTTTACCTTAATTTTTTAAAAATGAATTATGTTTTGTATTTGATTTCTATTTTATCAGTGTGACCTGTACTGGACCTTCATGTATAACTCAGGTTTTATCCTTTTTAGTGTTTAAAATTATATATTCAGCTTTTGTACTCAAGAAAATCTAGTTGCAACAGATTCTTCTCTACTGTGTACTTATTTTAAATCTAGAATGTCCTGCACAGTAATTGACTATTTCTATGCTTCTACGCCTGAGCTACAGCAATCAGCAGCACTATTACCCATGATCCCCCCAAATCCGCATAGGCCGGGGTCACCACTTAATAAAACCATGTAGCACCTGATCTCAGTGCCTCTCTGCATTGCTTAACACTTAGAGCTGCTTTATTGCCGGCAAGTTTTAATCAAGCGCCAGCCTAAATACGAGGGGGTGCTTCTAATGTGGTATTTGGAGACGTCTTTTTGAAAATATGAAGCCCTGGGGACGTTTGCCAGATATTACTGGCAGGGGGTCAGTAGCCTGTGCGCTGGCTAACCCTTTGACCTGTTGATTAAAAACATTATTCTGTTTAACTGACTTCATTAATAAAAATGAACCTCAAAATAGAATGCGCCATGGTTAAAGTAAGACCTTCAGAAATGTAATCAAATGTTCCTAGACTAATGCATCTTATATAACGTGATTGTAAGGTATAATGTCTAATTAAATAAAATAGCTGGCTAGTATCCATCAATATAATTACATCTAGATCTATTTCCAGCAGGTAAAGCTACATTATATTAGATATACATGAAAAATATGCATATACTGAAAGAGCGATATGAGTGTGTGCATGTTAATGTGACTCGTTTTCACTGAATGCCATTAGGACTGTATTTGCCACTTATTCAGAGATTCATGAAATTACAGACCTCTAAACGGTCTTGTGTTTTTACTCTCTACTTTGTGGAAAGGCAGAGAACGATAAAATATAGCGTGGAGGAAAGGCTGAATAATAAAAAAGTTTGCGTACGAGATATTTCTGCCGGTAAACCTGCCTGAAAGAGAAGAGGGAGGTGGAAAGACAGAGTTGTCATGATGTGCTTTCAGGTTAGAAGTTCTGAAACTTGAAGTGTAAGAGTCAGCCGCTGAAATACTAGCTTTGTAACACGGTAATATTCCTTTGTCGAAATGGATGGATGATTTACTGTTTACTTGAGTTTAATGTAAAATTGCTTATGAGCAATGCAGCATAGTGGGAAATGGGCATGCAGGCTTTTGTCCCCTGAGGAACATGGTTCTTTATTAGACTTCTGCTGTGCTGCTTTTCTTCTTTTTTAATGGTTCAATAAGCACAAATGACACAAAAGCAGAAAATCTGCTGCGGGGATTTTCTTCAAGGTTGATTGGAGCAAGCCAACTAATGGACTCTTTTATTTTCTACCAGTGCCTTCATGTCTGTACCTTAGATGGCAAACGTGTGTGTGTGTGTGTGTGCGCGCGCTTGTGTGTGTATACGCTTTACTCCTCGTGTTCTCTCCTGAGGTGCCATCAGAGCGTGAACCCAGAAATCCTCCATCAGCCAGTTGGTCCTGTACAGGAGCCACCTGGGGCTGAGGAAGTGACGTTTTGATTGGCCAGCAGAGTAGATATCTGTGAATTATTACCAGTCACCTCGGATACCCTTGTTAGGTTGTTAATGGGCATGGGCAGAGCAAGAGGCGCTTGGAGTGAGTGACTGTCTGCATGAGCAAGCCGATAAAGGCCAGTGCCCAGGAACTGTCAGAGACCTCTGTGAGAGATCCTGAGGCGTTCATCTTGATTTGGGAGTCGTGTTGCAGGCGTTGGCCGTGCTGAAAGGCGATCTTCTCCTATGCCAGATGACGCCATAAGCAATAGCTGCTGCACTTCTCCCAGCCGGTTCATCAAACTGACAGTCGGCCTACTGTCTCCCCAGTAGGACCAAGATCAAAATCTGTGCCTCTGTTTGTTTTTCATTTTTTTCAGCATCTGAACGCTCATCAGTCCCATCTCTTATTTATGTCTAAATAAATAAATCAGAATTACTTATAAATCATTCATAAATATTGCCCAAGCTTCTTGCTTGTTCTGGAGTCTTACCCCAAAGGAAACAAAGTGTCTTCTCTAGTCACCCTTTTTGTTTTGGAAAGTAAGTATTTGAGAAACAATGTCCAGTATCTACTGGAAAAAAACATAAATGTTTATGTTAGGCGTTGAAAGGCAGTTGAATTTCCTGTGTTATAAGCATTTATTGGCTCTTAAAAGTGATGCAAAGTTTAAAATTTGTAGGAATTTACTGGTGTGATTCAATATGATCCACTAATGAAATATCATGTGAACTGTAATGTGTTTTCAGCAGTACAGATAATGCTAGAGTTGTTAGAATTTTAGAATTTGTAGCTCAGAAGATAGTAAAGGTTACTAAAAGTTACTCAAAGTTACTGAGCTAGTCTGTCCGAAGAAAATGCAACTTTGACTCAGTAGTGCTGAGAGGTCAGCCCTATTAGTCCTTGGGAGAGCAGGTGGACTAATTGAGCTGTGCATCTGAGCCAGGGTGTCCACAAGCCACTTAATGTAAATGAGTCCCATCTGCTAGCTGGGATAAATGTGGAGACGCGCAGGACATACTCTAGGTCCATTTGTTCTGCCTCACATGTGAGGACCTTCCAGTGATTGATGTAGCTCATGTCTTGAAGCAGCGATCTTTACAACTCGTGTCTTTTCTGCGTGAGGAAAGGGCTTGTGGCTAATGTGACACAGCATGTTTGGGTTCTCAGTATGCAGTCTAAAAACAAGGGCTCTCCCTAATGGCTGTTTCTCATTTTCTGCACCTGGATTCCAGATGGATCCTAGCCAGCATTTACCGTTTCTGTTGGACGAACGCGCCATTCTGTATGCGAAGCATTTAATGATCACGTGGTGCTTGTAAATGCGGCCTTATTTGCCATAAATAAGAAAAAACATGAAATGTAAAACGGAATCTTTTTCAGTTTTTTTTTTTTGCAAAAAGTATACATGTATTATAGATTCGCTGTAAAGTGCGTCTCTTTATTGGTCTCCACTTAGTGTTTTCCTCACCTGACAGAACTTCCCCCTGATATTCCCTAGGAGCATGATGCCTAAAGCCTTGGATGGACAGATAGTGATGGAAAAGACACCGAGATACTTTGTGGCCGCGGAGACTCCGGCACGCATCCACGCCATGTCCAAGGAGGTGAAGCTGATCGTGGTGGTGCGGGACCCCATCACTCGGGCCATATCGGACTACACGCAGATCATTTCGAAGACGCCCCACATCCCCAGCTTCGAGGCGCTTACTTTCAAGAACAGGACTACGGGCCAGATTGACGCTTTGTGGAGCCCCATCTGGATAGGCCTGTATGCCATGCATCTCGAGCGGTGGATGTCCTACTTCCCCTTGTCTCAGATACACTTTGTCCACGGGGAGAAACTGATCAGTGATCCCGCTGGAGAGCTCGGCCGCGTCCAGGACTTCCTGGGACTGCAGAGGATCGTAACAGACAAACATTTCTACTTCAACAAGACCAAGGGATTTCCATGCCTGAAGAAACCAGAGGGCAGCAGCAAGCCACACTGCCTAGGCAAGACCAAAGGCAGGGTGCACCCCACAATTGACCCTGAGGTTATTCAGAGATTGAGAGACTTTTACCAGCCCCACAACATGAAGTTTTACCAATTAGCAGGTCAGGATTTTGGCTGGCAGTGATCTCATTGAAAGGGTGGTAAGAAAAGATCATTTCTCTCCCTGAATCAAGCCTCTAAGGAGAATCTTCTTGTCTTTGATCCTATTGCACTGGATGTTTCCAGTTCTCCTTTGGGGTAGAAAATGCTGCAGAAGCAGCCAACAGAACCAACAGACATTTAAGTGACAGAATCTGAAAAAAATGTATGGCCATATACTATGAGGAAGTGCTGGAAACCAGAATTACATGTTCGAAATGTCTGTCAGTTGTGGACCTTTTTTGGGGTAATTTATTGTGGGTAATTCATGGGGCATTTTATAATGTCTGTAGATAATTCATGTGACACCCCTTCTACTCTGTATGAAATCCATTAAGACTGTGTGAGGTGTCTGTCTTGATGACTTTGTGGTAATTCTACAAGTCATTTTCTCTGATATGCATTATCAAGGTTACTAAAAAATCGATTAAAAGCTTGCAGAACGAAACCAATCACTAAAAATGTTATCGTTTGCCTCCGAACGTGTGACTTGTCATTTGCAGTCCAGGATATTCACATCAGTAATAGAAAAAAAAACATCAAAAACAACAGAGTAGCTGTAGAGTAGAATAGCCGTGTAATACTTCTGTCGTGGAAAAGCAAAACACCGTAACTGCATATTTTTATAGCGATTCAGTTATGACCAAAGGCGTGTCTCTGTTTTATCTCCAGGATCTGCTTTTTATCTAATACCTAGGTATCTTAGTTCAGCTATGCTCATCAGCTATCTGGAACAAAACACTGTTGTTAACCTGCCTTCTGCACATACAGGTGGACAGTCAAAAAACATTGAAGCCCATTTTCTCAGTTTCAGCTGTTACTGTGTTTTGCCATTGCAGATTAATGTTTTCCGTTATAGCCTTTATCAATAAATGCGAAAGGTTCTTATGTATCCAAGTACTCTACCATTGTAATTAATGCTGTATAAAAATATAAAATTATTCCTGTAACCCAAAATACCCACAAGGGCAACAGATATGCAGCTATACTGGTTTACAGTAAGGTGCTGTATTTGTAAGCAGAAGACTGTAGGTTTAACACCGATACAGCATTCTTCTGCA
This sequence comes from Pollimyrus isidori, assembly GCA_019775955.2. Classification (NCBI taxonomy): domain Eukaryota; kingdom Metazoa; phylum Chordata; class Actinopteri; order Osteoglossiformes; family Mormyridae; genus Pollimyrus; species Pollimyrus isidori. Next base: position 18,054,208 of record JABFDZ020000097.1, read on the forward strand.
TTCATAAACACCTAAGCGATTTCAGCAAAACAGTCCAGTTGCATAAACACAGAAATCTGCAAAATTATCTAGAAGACGTGAGGCTGACAAGCCAGTGAAGAGTGAAGGCAGTTGCACAGCATGGATTCCTTGCCCTCACTTGACACTGTAGTCTGCGTATCTCAGTCCAGTACGTGCTGAGAGCGGTGCCATCCAGGACATTGTTACGCCTTCTGTTGTACTTTGATTTGTATCTGCTGATAGAAAACACTAATTAAATGGTTGCCATGTACATATGTATCACCATTAATGTATTATGGGGAGGTTTTCTGTTCCAGTGTCTGGGGATATTTAAAAAAAATGGTTGGAAGAAAACTCATGATAAGGGTTATTCACATTATCACGTAATTTGCAGTCTCAAATTGCGTATTAGGTTTGAAGATTAGTTCCCAAAGAAATATGATGCAGCTCATTAGAGTGGCAAAGAAAAAAAAATAAAGGGCTAAAAAAGAGTGGAAATTAAAATGTTTCTCTTTCTGTGTATGTGATAGTAGACTAATACTAAAAATAAGCACTAATTAGAGTTCTGAGGAACATCACAATCACAGCAGTGCTTCCAAACTGACACACATACTGTACTAAAACACAGCTACAAAGATGCATGAAGAAAATATAGGAAACAAAGACTCATAGAAGGCAACACCTTTTGTGTATTAGCTGGGAGATTAGAGGGAAGTGGGGATTCAAGGTAAAGTGGTCATCAAGGGAAGGGTGCATAAACATTAATGGGTCCATTGGGCTAAATCAACTTCTGTAACAATGTAGGAGAGGGCCTTGGGCTAAGAATGAACAGTGCAGATGCAAGGCTTTCTTACTGGGCATTTTTCCCTTTGGGTCTACTTTCAAGTAGTCCCATTAACTTTAAGGGCATTCATAATTTAGGGCGCACTCGGTTGTATACGCTTCTGTAATGGCACGGCTCTTTTCCCAGTTAGCTTGCTGGGAAAAGTGATGAGTGCAAAGAAATTCTCAGCTACAAAGAGGTGCCATTAGTGCGAGGTTTGAATTCTGCCCCCGTGTGCGAGTGGAGTCTGCATGCTCTCGCTGTACTGGCGGGGCTCTTTCTCTGCACCTCGGTTTCTTCCAGCAGTCCCAGAACATGCAGCCACAGAAACCCTCCATTGTGTGTGTGTGTTACTCTGATCGACTGGATTTCCATCCAGGCTATGCCCCTGCTCTGTGCCCTGTCTTCTCTGAGATCTGGCTCCAGGATTGCGATACTTCGTGCTGGATAAGTAACTGGAAGAAGGACAAGAGCTAATAATAAGGGTGAAAACTCACTTCTATTATAAAATCTGTCCCAACAGCTGTCATTTCTAAGCCCGGGCTCCACACTACGCACCTAATACATGCTGAGGTTTTATTTAACTTTCTTGTAATCTGTCATAAATCCGTTGCAAGCATTTTTTCCTCAAGTGCTATATATCACCAAGAGGGGCTGGTACTCGATGCTATGGGACAATTAAGTGGTTGATTTGCTTCAAAATCTGCCACATTTAATGGACCATTAACCAGCATATTCAGCACAGACGAGTCCTAATCATTCGGCTGTTGTTGAGGATCCTGATTAAGATCTGGTCCAGAATTTAACATTAAGAAATAACCTTTCTAATATATCACCTGTTTAGAAGGAAAACACATTTGGATGCCACACAGCAAATTGACCCCCGCTATATGTGAATTATAATGATATTATTGCAGCTATAATATAATATGATATAATATAATATATATTTGCAGCTTGTCTTTTCATGTATATATTAGTTGTATATTCAAATATGTCATGCATGCATTTCATGCATAGAATCTCTTAGACAAAAACAGCAGGAATACACTTTCTGGATAAGTGTAACGCTGTACTGTAACTCAGCAAGCTGGAGTCGGGGGGGCGGGGGGCACAGCTGAAGCGCTGAGAGGACACCAGCTGTCCCCAGATCAAGAACAACGGATTTAATGGTCTCCGATAAAACAGCATGCTGGGCAGGAAGGCACAGATGCCATGTTTAAACCCCGGTTTCTTTCATCTGGAGGCTTACGGTAAGAAAGACCTGACCCTGGGTGGCCACAGTGCTTAGGCAGCTCCACGGCCGCCCAGATCTGCGAAACATGATGCTTTCATGGAAGCACGGAGAAAATCAGGATAACGGAGAAAAATGTAAGGAAACGCAAAAATACTGGGGGAAAACTGTGGGTTATTTATGTTTTTATGTTTTGCATTTCCTTAGTTTTTGTGTTTAATGTTAAATGAATGTAACTGTTTTGCATATTTTAGATTTTCCCAATTTTCCTGTGTTTTCATACAGTGTTCTGTTGTGGATTTCAGGGCCACCGTACTGCAAGAGTGTCACTATAGAAGATGTGCACACACACACACACACAGGCGCGCACACACACACGCGCGCGTGCACACACACACACACATACACGCGCGTGCACACACACACACACACACACACACACACACACACACACACATTTGTATTCATGACTTTGTAGGGACCATCCATTCATTTCTATGGGAAAAACCCTAATCAGAACATTGACAGCCCCTAACCTTAACCATGAGTAACCAACCCAAAGATACTTCTGGCATTTTCACTTTTTTGATTGCATTCACAGATTCTGATAAAACTGAGGTTATCCAAATGAGGGCCTCAAAAGGCTTTACTACACTTTGGGGACAATTTGGTCCTCAAATGTGACCGATGCGAACCCCCACACGCACGCACACACACACACACACGCACGCACGCACGCACGCACACACACACACGCACACACACACACTTTAATTTTAGATCTTTTTTCCCTGCCCAATCCATCCCTGACAAAAACCTAATTCAAATGAAAGTGGCCCTTGGAAGCACAGAGCAGGCCGAGTCTCACTGCATCATCTTGTCACAATCTCATTTAGCACTAACGCAATCTTCCCTTCCTCAGGAACCCAAAGCCTCTGCAGCATCAATTAAAATGGCTAAATCCATATCTCATCAGCATGGAAGCCGTACGCTTCATTAGGGCTGTGCTAACAACTTTATTTCATCTGCAAATTCAAATACTTATATATTTTTTGTAATTTTGTTGCCATACACTGCTGTGTTATGAAGAAGCCTCTGATTGAACTGTAAACAAGAAATTATGATAACACTTTCTTTAAAGCTCTCATCTTAATTCATTACAGATACCTTCATAATATATTATAATGGTCTATATACAAATTAATAAAACATCACAGCATGTTCTATTGACAGTTATAAGGCATTATAGTGTTGATTATAATATTTCATAAGCTCCAATGAATCTTCCTTCGTAGTGCATTACAATGGTTGGAATAAGAATTAAGGATGCTTTGTACTGCATTATTATGGTATCTATTTAATGCATTATGAATGAGAGTTTCATTAACCATTCATAATGAATAATAACTATGGCTACAATATGTTATTCCTTTTTATAAATATTTAGCCATGCTCATAATGCTTTATTATGAATGCATTTTGAATGAATGTGTTCATAGATTCTAATATGCCTGACATACATAGAAAGTGTTACAAAAACTGCTATAACTATCAGAACGCCTACTATATATTTAAAAAGATATTTGACGTCTCTATTATGTAAACAAGAATCTGGATTTTTTTTAATATAATGATTTATAGATTTTAGAATCTGTGTTCTACTGGCTAAATTATACTCAACGGCTTTGAAGTATATAGTAGAACCTTGCAACTCGAGCACCTCTGTCGAATATTTTTGATTTGCACCTGCAAATCTGGGAACCTGAAGAAATTCTATTAGGACCTTGAACAAATCACAACTCTACCAGCCTTCTGGAGCGAATTAAGTTCATGTTCCAATGTACCGGTATCGTATTATGACTGATATAGTTACACAGAATTTAAGAATATCCTGATTTGCAAACAGAGGTTCTGGTGACCTCTTATGGACAAAACAGTTATGTTCTTGATTCAAGGCAACTTCGCTTGTAGAAACATAACATATAATTCTTTATATAGATACATAAAAAATCCTTCCTATCAGAGTATTGAACTTCCTGCTTGTAAACAACCCCTTCCCAGTCCTCCCAAGTGCCTGCAAGAATCCTGAATGAACGGCCCTGCGATGAGTACCTTTTGTCGTGGAGGAATCAATGACTCATGAAGAAGTATGAGAAAATGACTTGCAAAACTTTGGCGCCCCCTCAGGCTGGAAAAGTTGTATTACGGTATTAAATGGACCACGTGATTTCACACCTGCGTTACAAAACATGCTCCATTTATATTTTTCTGGATTGGATTTGCAGAACCCCACTTACCCCCAGGTGATCAGTGATGGCATAAATTGGATAAATCCTAAGGCAGTACAAGGCCATTTTGTATTGGTTATTTTCTTGTGTCAGTGCTTAACTCTACCCTTACTACTTCATATTTGGCTCTATTCTGTTCCTCAGATAAAGGTCTTGTCCACATATTCTTGTTTCCATTGAAGTGTTGACTTTAAATCATTATCAATCTCAGTTTTAGATCAATCTCAGTTTTAGGCAGAACAGGAAGAATTTTAACCAGGGAACTGTAATGCTCAGGAGACCCAAATTACTTAATTTGTAAAATGAAAACTTATGGAGTTTAGATGATTCAGATGCAAAGAGTTAAAAGACCTCTATACCATCCCTGTCATTAAAATTCCTTAAAATTGTCATCTTGATGAACGTTATCAGAAACCAAGAAAGTAAAAGAAGTGTAGTGTTCCACTTCATGTTATTATACAAATGCAAAAGCTGTGATAATTAATAGCTTAGATTTAGTCAGCTTTGTAATTTAAAATGAGGCAGAAATACTCACAACGGAATATATTTAATGTCTGTTGACACAAATAACAAAATCCATTAGACAATTTAACTATAGGTGTATAAATAAAAAACACAGCTTTTATCACCCATAATTACTTAACTTCGATTATTACAAAGTACAAACAAGGTTCAAAATAGGAAGTGTTCTAGAAACAATATTTAGAACATTATTTTTAAATGACACTATAGTTAAGCAATAGAAAGAAAAAAATATATATTTTTGATACAGTAGGTGGATTTAGTTACTGGTAGCTGGAAGTTTAATAAAACAAGCTGGAAGATAACTGTGCCCACTAAGTGTCGGCCAAATACTATAACCCTGCCGTATTACACTGATTATAATGCCACATTGTACATATCTACAAAATGAGCTACCTGAGGGTGCAAAGTAGCAAACTTAATGGAGAGTACATTGAATCATTTGTAGGGACAGAAGGTGGAAGTTTAGCTGATAGGGATTGCAAGAAACACGGTAACAACTGGCATGATTTATAAATAAGCTCCTCAAGAATACATTTTTTGTGTCTGACATTGTCTTTATGAAGCTGTTCCTCAGCAGGATTTGCAGCTGTTCCACCCGTATTGCATGATAAGTGAATACTTGGGGAATTAAGTTTTTATTTTGTGGTTTTGGGTTCTCCTTTTAAAGTCCAACATTCTGTTTGGTATGGGAAGAAAATACATTGCGTTTTGTTAGTTAAATCTTGTTCTTTGCATAAAAAAGCTAACAGTATAATTAGCATTCTGTAGTCACTGTCTTTGTAGAGTGTATATTAAAATTAAAAATTAATTTGTCCATGTATGTTTATTGCTTATCACACTAATATTCATATTCTTTGTGAACCATTCTGATAATGAGACTATGAATGTTAAAAAATCCAATACACAGCCCTTTGTTGTTTCAGGGGGTGTTCAAGGACAGCTTTGCAACCACATTACATGGAAATGTCATTAAAAATCCATAAATTTGCCTTTTATACCAGGCCTTAAAATATTTAATAACTTTTTCAATTTCACTATAATGCACATGCAATGATGTTTAAATTTCAAAGCAAAGGCACTTAACACACTATACTTTTTTCACAGCAGAAAATAAAAAAATGTTAATGCATAAATTGAATAATGTATTTTCAAAAAGAAAAATACATGATGTCACAAAAACAATTATAGCTCTCAAATAAAACACAAAATAACAATATTTTTTAGAACAAAAATCACTTCATTTTCAATCTATTGTCGGCTCCTTTGCAATTTTTCTAACGTCAATAATCTATCAGCTTTATTCTCAGAGCAACATTTTTATTGCCTTTTCTCATTTACAAAAGGCATTTTCTCATATAAGCAATACATACTCACATACAGCTACATCCATAAAGTTCAACATCAACTTGTCTCCAGTTGCAAAATGCAATACAATAGAAAATCATACACCGCTAATAAAAAACATAAAAAATATTAAGTAATTACATGTAGTTTCCGTTGAAGTCAAATAAAACATTTGCGCACAGCATGAAACAAGGGTTCAAGATTAGATATCATCGTTTGAATATTCTTTTAGACACATCTAAAAGTCTAACCCCCTCAAAAAGCAGTTCAACAGTATTCTTCCACCTGATGATCTGGTAGATCGTTTATATCTAGAAAGATTGAGGCATTAGATAGCTTGCGAGTGTTGCTGGAGAGGTCGAGGAACTCCTCTGTGGTGCTGGGCACCGAGCTGATATACATGTCCCACACCTGGTCTGCTGAATCCAAGTCAAGCAGCTTTTGCTTGATCTTCAGGTTCTTCTCAATGTTCTTACGTTTGTGCTTGAACTCCAAGATAGTCTTTGTGTACCGATTGATTGTTGTCACGGATGAGGCCATGCAGGCAGTGAAGGAACTCCATGCTAAACTGAGACAGGGAGAGTTCATGAAGAAGAGCGTGAAAAGGAGCGGATACATTTTAAGGAGGCATTGTCTTGTTCAGCCATGCCTGCAATGGATAAGCTTTCTGTCATTTACACTGATACCCACTCAACTCACAATTACTCTGTCAAGGAAATTGTTCATAGGCTATAGACATGGCTGTAAATATCAATTATCATACTAATTTTAATTATAAATAGCCTGATTCCTATTTCACCTTTCTTTTTATTAGCTGGAATTTTTTAAATATTCAACAGAGAGGAAATTAATGTTTTTAACATGCTGATTCTAATTTTCAAAGCATTCCTGGATACACATGATTTATAAATCCTATTGCAGCACACCAAAGCTGTTTAAAATTCGGTTTTAAATTTTCCTGTTGTTGCACAATTACAGTTACATTTTATTTAGGCAGATGCTATTTGCACTGAGGTGTCAGCAGCCAATCATGCTATTTGCACCCGGGTGAATAGAGCAGACATATGCTGTTTGGCACTCAGGTGTCAGCATTTGTCAAGAGAAAGAGGAAAGGGGTTTCCAAATTTTCATCGCTAATGCTATTAAATCTGCACAGTTTTTTCTTTTATTGCACTCTCCTGAAAAGCTAAAATTACCCCCCATGTGTTACACATAAGTACGGAATTCTTCCCCATAGTGAAAAATGAATTTCAACCCATGTAGCTAGTGCTAAGGCTAGTTAGCAAGAATACCAGGTGTCAACGGCCAGCTAACTGTTGCTAGAACGTGGGTACATTTTGTGTTGAATGTACCACTTTGGCACTTTCTGCCATTGAAGTTACGTGCAACCATGCCTGAAATACAGTGTTCATATTGTTATGGAGCCAGGGGGGCGGAAAGTCAGGAGGCTTTTATGAGAAGAATCATGTTTTTTTTTGTCTAGGTCCGATAATGAGGTGTAGAAGAAATGGCAACTTACATGTAAGACCAGCTGTAGTCCCAGGTCTGTGGCTTCCAGTCTTCAGGCCCGAGACTGACTGTTAACTGGAAGGCTGTTGTAAACATCATGTGTGCTACCATGCCCAGGAGACCTGAGATGCAAGGATAAGTTAATAACCTGTTTTGCTCTAGGATGCATGATTTACTCAGTGAATAACTTACATTCTATAATATTAATATGTCTTTATCATTCTAATCACATTAATTTCCTTCCTGTCCTGGATCCACTGAAAAATCTGTTGGAAAGATATAATCACAGAAGTATATTCTGAAGAGTTAAATGTCTAAATTATGAGCAAAAAAAAAAGAAAAAAAGGCAAAACAATCCATTTGAAGTATCTTTTGTCATTCAATATTCCCTCTTTAGATTTGACCTTTAGCGTACATCTCGCATTTGGCCACCAGGTGTCAGTATTGAATCACATCTGTTTTTTTCAGGAACCGTTCTTAAACATGAAACGGTCGCTAAACTACAAAACCAAATCCCTTCCTGATATGCACTTTTCATTTTATAAGGAACGCGAAGTTACAAAGAAACAGAATTTCAATAACTTTGTTTCAAATATTAATGTGATGTACAGTATAAAACATTTAATAACTGTACTTCATTTATTTAAAAAAGCAGTGGATGACTCATTTATGATGCAAAAAAGCTACACTCTCAGAATACTTGATAGTGTATTAGGGTTTGTTAACAAAGAAGCAAAAACATAAGAAAGATACAGAATGTAAAACCTTGCTAGAAAGTTTGTCCAGACAGATACAGATTCTTCTTTAATGTTATGATAAAATAAATGTTCAGTGCAGTTTGAAATATCAAAATGAAAACTGGAGGTCTTATAACTCTCAGCAGGATTCAGAGATATACAGGTGTTTATTGTTTGAGAGTTACGCATCATTTATTATATATTATATTATATTATATTATATTATATTATATTATATTATATTATATTATATCGTTTTTAATGCATGCTAAAGACATTTATCATTAACTCATGAAAGCTAATCTTCAAGTTGGTAGAAATATACATGCTTTTAAAAGAAATAACACTAAAACGAATAAAAATGTGCTAGATCGTCCATCCAAATTAACAAAATGAGAAGACAGTGATGTTTTAGTCACAATGGGTTGTGAAGCTTTTTGAAGCAAAAGCTTAGAGACTGTAGTACCAGGAAACGATGAATAACATGGGTACGGGTATACTACCCCACAGTACCTGGGTGAGGACTGTCTCCTCACCAGCTTTTGTCATGTACTAAAAACAACAATTCCTGAATAAATCCGATTAGTTCATAAGCCCTGCAACCCACAGAATGAGGCCAGAGCATACCAATCAGCTCTTCTCAGTTCTTGATTTCTCTCCCTTGTGCACCACTTCCATTGTTATCTGTTTTGTCTTCCTGGTATAGCATACCTCTATTAGTTAATACTCTGATGTAGTACAATTTAAGTATAATGGAACCTGTTAATAAATAACGTCTGTAATCGCAAGCATAATCTACCACAATGCATGGAATGGAATTTATGCCAAAAGAATGTTCAAAAGAGAAGAAACCAGGAGGTAGAAATACTAATCAATATGCTGAAATGTTCTGATTATTTATCAGTTAAGAATGCGTTGAGCTGAATGGAAATGCAGAGGCTATAAAATTCATCAGAAACAATTTAAGGTATTTTTAAAATCACATTCTGTTTACTTTTGGTGCTATGTCTCTTTTGGATTGTCCTAGACCCATATTTGTGACTCTTCCATGCCACCGTTGGACAAACGCCTGGACAACTGTGGAAGAATTAATTATATCATGGCTCTCTATTACTCCCTGTGTGGTTAAGAGAGAGCCTTTGGGAACCTGCCAAAGCATCATCTGTCTCTTTAATCATAAATGAGAACGATAAAATGCAGTGTATGGATATTAACATCATTACTTGTACATTACTTTTAACTAGTAGAGCATGGATAGTCTTATTCCATGGGGAGATCGTTTCCTGTCTCCTTTATAGCTTATCAAAGTAATTTCCCATTGGCTAATAAAACATGCATATAATTTAACACATACATTATATTGGTCTGGCAGAGTGTAATAAGTGTAGAAGCAACAAAAGAGCTGCATGATTTGCCTTCTTTGCAGAGCTGTACTACTAATATCAGGTGTGTCGTGTATCGCCATGCAAAATAGTTTCTTCAATCTATTGTAAGAAAAGACTATATGACACTGTATTTTCAGATCATTCAGCTTACATTTTAGAATAAAGTATAATCTACACTTAATTAAATGTTAAAGGCCAACCCTGGAGAATATTTCACTATTAATTCAAATTCAAGAACACTAACAAATAGAATAAAATGAGCAACACATACCATTAAAATTGTGGTGTACTACAACCTTGTTTTACGAAAAATGGGGTAATTTCATTCTAATGAAATGCGCAAAATGACAATGAGTGGTCATTTTCACTGGGGCAGGCTAGGGGGCAGACTAAAAAATGAGCAAGAAACTTAATTTAAGAATGGTCTTAAATTACTTTCTTTTAATTATAATGTAGTCTTTTCATTGTAAACAAAAATACATAAAATTCCACAGACAGTACGTTGTTTAACGTTCAGACAGCATAGACAGGCTGAATAGGTTTGTAATATTTTATGCTTACATTGTTGTGAAGGTTTTGTCAAGGGTAAATCATCGCACACATGAACATTGTACTTAGGATGAATTGCCTTAGTGTAAATGAACAGAATTTCAGGAAGAAGAAGTGGAGTTTTGAATGAAAGAATTAAATGAATCAATAGTGTTTAAGTATACTGTATGAAACTGTCTTACTTAGGGCTAGGAAATGTATTGCATTAAGTGTTAATTTTAAAGTCATAATGCATTATTTTTTGATGGAATTAAGGTGTACAGTACTTTGATATCCAGATTTGAGAATAGAAGGGGCAAACAGCTCTAGAGTTTAGGTCATGACATTGCACAGAATCCCAGGATTCAAAGCATTCAGTTACTGTAGCATCTCACAGATAGACTGACGTCACCTGGTTCTGCTTTTAAAAGCTGCCAGAAAGAGGCATACATAGGATAAAAATGCCATCATTTGCAATATTTGCTTTATTTTATTGAAGACCTTTAATGAAAAAAAACACAAGATCTTTCATGTTATTGAGTGTACTTTCAGTCGTTGTTAGGCTTCTGTTTTTAAAATCATAAAATTTATGTTATAGTAATGAGCTTGTGAGGATGACCCAAATACTCCCTTTGTGTTAATTGTACATTAATTTAGGGATTAATTAATGTAAATATGTGTGTAAATCAGTGTGTAAATATTTGATTTTATGTTGAATGTTAGCTATGTTTAATCACAGAAAACTGCAATTAATTAATTATTATTATTTGGCAACTCAGCCCTAATCGAAATGTAACAGGTTTCTCAACGTCGATTTATTTCTCTTTAAGTTAAGAAGAGGTGGGCTGTTACCTGACAGGACGGTAAATATTGCTGCAAAGGCATTGAGCTTGAGGCCATCAATGACGTTGCTGTAGTAGCAGACTTCTATTGACATGAGGATCCCTCCCGTTGACAGCAGAACGATGTAGAGGCATTCCGCAACAATGCACAACCACAGGACCCCTGCAAAACATCACAAGAGCACTTCTAGTAAGCAGGTCTTCTTCCAGCACCATGACTTGTAAGATCAGCTGTTGTCATCTATTAACGATACTGAGATCTGTGGCCAGCTGGACTGTCTGTAATTTTTTTTCCAAATCGATAAAGCCAACTGAAATATGAAATTTATCCCTGTAGATATAGCAATATGAAATGCAGTGGAATTTATTTGTTATTAATGTGGTAACTTATTGTCTTGTATACAGTTTTGTTGGCAGATTATGAGTTTACACTGAGAACACTCTTCAACGTTAGATTGCTTTTGACAAATTTAGCCTAGTATTTAAATTTATGCTATACAGATGATGGCAATTCATTACATTTTCAAATTGAAAATGCATTCCTTCACTAATTCTGGTTGGAATATTAGCACATGAACTGGGTGTCATGGCAGATGTAGGAGGTTGCTAACCCTACCGTCCGTGTGCATCTGTCTGACTTTCGGAGGCTCTCCGTGTCGTCTGGTTTTCACCAACTAATTTTTGTTGCGATTCTGCTGGCAATGTGCGTGCCTGTTTGTGTGTGTCTGTGTGTGTGTGTGCACGCGCACCCAGCAATTGCCTGAAGTCCCACACAAGGTGTACCCCCGCCTTGTACCTTATACTGTTTGGGATTGGCTCTAGACAAGCATTTGGATTATGGGTAGATGTTAGCATTGACTGGGGTGCTGTAAAGGGGACAAAAGTTAAGATGATTTCAAGGGCCCTCGAATGAAAAATTTTAGAACATAATTGGATTGTTTGGGAGCCCATGAAATGCTTTCATGGGCCAGAAAATGTCTAGCGGCACTTCTGAGTATAAATCTTATTTATGAAGCAGTTACAGCCACATGAAGCCCAGGCATAACAGGTCCCTTCTGTGGCAGTCTGTATTCAGCAAATGTTGATGACGTCTTTGGGATTTATCACAGAGATTCCTACAACCATGTATTTCCCTCAGCTTGGTAAATAAGAAGAAAAGCTAAAACATTCAATTTCATTTAAAGTGAACAACGATGGAATGATCAACTGAAGCTCCATGCCACTGGTATAATAACCCTTATACTGTAGCTAACATAGGCAGCATTTTTGGCAAATATTGCTAGCATTTACTTTAATCTGCCTATGCTGGTCGCTTTATGCAGAAGTTCTTTGTCGAAGAAACCATGCTGACCATTTTCTCAGTGAACAATGCAACACACCAACTCCTTTATCTTCTATTAGTTGACTCCTGCTCATGAACCACGTAATAATCATAATATTATTATACTCCATAGTGAAGCGGAAAGCAGCAGAAACTTCTAAGATAAATTTGATTTTGCTGAAAAACATCACACGCACACACACACACACACACACACACACACACAGATATATATCCATAAATTTTTATGATACGTAAAAGTAATTTTAATGGTTAATGTAATGCTTGATAATGCGTTTTCAGTGTATTTTAAATTGGGACGTTGGTATGAACAAATTTTCCACTCGATATAGGCTGAATAGATTTGTAATACAACATAAAAACGGTCCATGCTGTTCATTTGGATATGTCTTGTGCTTACGCAGTCCGCCTTTTTTAAAACTCCATCTGTTTTATATGACTTTATTAATGCTCAGAATAAAATACCTGATGTTTCAATCTTTTGGGCCATGAATCCCAATCAGGAGATGGTATATTTGGATGCATATTTCACCCAAATGAATTCTTTCATAGCTTTTTATCAGCAGTTCCTTGGCTAAATTACCGGTGACAAGAAAGATGGTTGTTTTAACAGAGTAATCTCTTTATTTTAAGATAAAATTCTGAGCATTTACTCACTGGAATTAGGTATTGATATGGAAGCACATAGAAGGGCACTTAAAGCTCTCTAAAAATCTATGTTATAATACGAAAGTCCCCCAAATTATTAACCAAAGTGCAAATTTTAATTTCATGAATGAACTTGGATATTTTTGTATATTATCTGTCCATTCTAAAATGTTGTGCTTTTGCACATTCTGTCTCCCTCTCAGCTTCTTGTCACCAGCACATTTAATTTCTTAATTCTCCTGGAATGTTATTTATATTGGTGCATAATAATACCAATACAGGAGACTGTCGGTCTCTGGTGACTACACTGGCTTGTAACGTCTTGGTGCGTTTTTGAAAACAATTTTTGCTACAATCCCTGCAATCCCAAACCCTGTTGGGTTTTAGATCAATATTTCATGCTTAAATTTAATGAATGCTGTTTGTAAGTAAAAAGCACATGAACACATAAAGTACTGCATGCACAAATGAGCGGCTAAAAGCAGCCAGAGCAGTGGGGTGTAGTTTGCTAATGAACTGCCAGGTTGTACTGATGGTCTCGTCACTGTGTCTTTGGTGGGGATGGGGCGCGTACAGTGATCTGCATGTAGACATCCATAAAACAGCTTTAACACAGGACCATATGGTATTTTGTGGGTTATACCAATTATGAATGGATGTCTTGTAAAAATGGTCGTCAGGTTTACTTGCTTTTCCACCACCTCATGCTATCCCGGTTATTTTTGCCTCCAGTGTAAAGCAGTGCTGATGTGCTCGCTTCCTGCATTCTTCTCAGCTCAGAAATGAATTGGCCTCACACATTCACTTATAATTCCTTAATGCAGGTACATCTGCAAATCAAAGCATGATGTAGCGTAGTGCACTTGTAGTTCTTTTTAATCAAGCACATTAGCTTATATAATAACTGCAAATCATGTACTTGTTATATTCCTACCAATTGTCTAATAAATTTTGCAGATTATATAAATTTTCCTAATTTTTATTCTACTGATGTAGCTGTATTCTTTAACAGAAGGCAATAAAATGATGCCAATTTGCTCAAGTACAGATGCATTTCACATACAGATTACCAACAGAGTCCCAGAACTGATTATATTAAAATACCTTCAGAGATATCAGTATACTGCTCAGTTGTTATTTTGTGGAAACTTGCACTAGAAATTTGTTTCATGTTCATCTTGTTTATATTTTGAACATGTAATTGCAGATGTTCTTGTACTTTCAAAAGAGAATTCTGCACAACTGTGTTATGTGTAAGAAAATAAACTGTAGTATGATAATATCAGCGATCAGTAATTATTAGTACTGAATACGAAATCAAAATGAAATATGTGCCTCTAATTATTCTAGTAAAGTTTTAGCAAAAATTTTACCACATGATCTATCCAGACAGAGGATATAATTCAGTTAAAAAGGAAAACTTCTTATAACTGTGTACACAGAGTTGTGCCCCTCGATTGACCACTAAATCAACTCTACCATTGTATTCTACCAACTCTACTGTAATATAATTGCATTTTCAACTGGCTCACAGATTAAACCACATAATGTTCAATTGTATTATACATTTCGTATGGATAACAAATGTATTGAAGCATTTGCAGTATATCATATGTAAGTCTATATAACTAACAAACTAGTAAAAGTAAAACATAAAAAAATAAAATTCAGTAAAAGGGTCAGAAATCAATTAGGTTGCAAAATAGGGAATGCATACCAAACAGAAAATGTTCAGCAACTGATTAACAAATGAATCCTAAGATAAGAATTATATAAATTGTATAGAAATACATACCTCTTTCGTGTGAAGGTGCAATATTTAAAAAACTTCTGCAGTTCTCTCCTGAAAGAAGGTCACATATAAATTGCACATTTCGGGTAGTTTCATTCATAATGATGTCTTACCATTGCTTTTGATTTCCCTATTCCTGTTCAACGGACGTTCCTTGTATTAACTAATTAAAGTACAGTATGAAGTATCAGCTAGTGGAAAAAAAAACCTGTCTTCGTTTGTTTATGATCCTCCATTGCATTTGACATATATATGTATATGTTCAAAATCAGACTATTGCTGTGCCAAATTTAAGGGCTTATGTTCATGGTTTATAGCATTTGTGCTACACAGTCCTTATGATGCATGCAAGATCTATAAGAAGATCAGCAGCTTGGCAAGTACTCGTTCCGCACTATCAATCGTTCCATTGGTCTGTTTTTGAATTTTGTAATAGAAAGTACAAAATTCATAATCCAAGATGATCCAAGAAAAATACTCACTGTTCCAAGATTACAATTTTACAGTAAATTAAAATGCCGTGAAGTTGCTTTTTCTCCCTGCCAAAGTTGTGTGGCATTCACTGAGCAAAACCAAGTGTAAATGCAGGACAATATGAGACGATACGATACAGCCTAATTTCACCAAATAACATTTGTTTAATGTTTTTTTCATTTTTACTAAATAGGCAATAAATAAATAGAAGAGTGTAACATCCATAAATTAAGTTTGCTTCATGAAATGTGGCGCAGCTGGAGATCTCTTACCGATCATGTTGACATTCTGCTCGCATGAGAACCAGATACCAGTGTGGAACTTCCTCATAAGAAACTTGTCCTCCCCAGTCTCCCAGATGTACTGCACCAGCCTGCTGTCATTGAGGTTGGAGCTATTGAACCTAATGCAGAAGCTTTGCTTGAGGGCAACGGGCCCTTTGCAGAAGGGCTTCACCACCTTCCGGGTGCCCTCACACCAGTAGCTGGTGGTGAGGGCAGACACAGCAAAGAGGAGCGCAAGGAAGTTCAAGGTGAGTGCCAGAGATGCTCTCCGGCGCCGGTCTATCCCCATTGTAAAGCAAAGACACAAGTCAAGAGCTTCTAATCCTGCTTTTCAGTGCTTCTTCTCAGATCTATAATCCGGTTTGTCATTGAAAATATCCCGTGGTAATTACAGCCGTTTGTGACTTGTCTGTGCTGCTTGCTCCCTAGATATGTTCATTTGATGAACAGATACTCTCTCTTTGTATCCCCCCCACCCCCTGCTGAATCTCTCTCTCTCTTTCACTCTCTCTCTCTCTCTCTCTCTCTCTCTCTCTCCCCCCCCCACTCCTTCTCTCTCTCCCTGGGTTCACAGAGTCAGTGAATGGAGAAAACCGTGCCTTTTCTCTGCCTGCCTGCTTCTATGTCACTTGGGCTCCCGTTCTCTTTGCTGCAGGTTACCAATATAACAAATTAGGCTAAAAGGTTTGCGTAGCCAACATTAAGGGCATTTTACAAAGACAGAAGGGAAGGGGACTGGCTCGAAGTCAGGGAGTATTTATTGATTATGAAGGGTCTACGGTAAAATCAGAACTGGAGGGATTATTGTACAGAGATGTGCTATCCATAGTAAAGAAGCATCTTGCATTATTTGGATGCTTTAGAAATGGCTGCCAGCGACAGGGAAAGCGACAGTTTGTCACAGATCATATCCCCAAGATTACTACACCTTTATTTCTAATAATTTCATACAACACTACACTACCAACCTATCAAGATTTTCACATCAGACGTTATAAGAACCTGTTATCAAGTGTCATCAAAAGCCCAGTGCTTTAACCTCTATTTGCTCTGCATAACAGAATATCACCTGCTGCATAGTATGCAATACTTAGAAATGAAAAAATATTGGGACAAACAAACCATGGAGAGTGAGCGGTTATTCTAGTACCTTCAGTAGTTCAATCACTAAGAAGCTTAGGGCTTAGAATGAAGGACTTGAGTATGTTTGAGCTCAGAGAACCTCAAAGCCCACAGGTGAGCCAAGAAATCTGACTAGGACTTGGGGATTTTCCTGAAGGTGATAACCTTTACTTTTTCCACCCAAATAAGAGACAAGGAGAAAATGTAAAGTGCAGGGGTTCTCAATGTCTGGACTGTGGTCAGGTTGTGGACCTAACTGCAAATGAATATGAACATGCAGAAAATGCACCCTATGAAAGAATATGGTAAATGTAAGATGGCCTAACATGGTTTTATGTAGAAAATTACCAAACTTCAGTCTATGAAACTGGATTTAAGGTAAACTTAAATATATTACAGTTGTTGTTGGTATTATCGAAGCATTTTTGTACCCACTTGTCATATTTAAGGTAACAAGGGGTCCATACTGTAGGTCTCAGAATTTACAGGCACAAGACAAGGAACAATGCAGGATTAGGCACCAAGCCATTGCACACACTCACACAGACACACACCGACATACCTAACTCGAGTTTTGACTGTGGGGGAAAAGCGTAGAAGCCCCACAATACACAGGGAGAACACAGAGCCGGGGCAGTCTCAAATCCCAGTTTGTTTATTATATTATATTATATTATCTTGTCTTGTGCCTGTAAGTTCTGAGACCTATGGACCCCCTGTTACCCTAAATATGACAAGTGGGTACAAAAATGCTTCGATAATACCAACAACAACTGTAATATATTTAAGTTTACCTTAAATCCAGTTTGATAGACTCGTCGTCATCAATGATCATTTTCATCGTGTGGAATAGCATACCAGCATACCAGAATGAACATTACTCCTGTCTTGCAGCTGTTTAACGCAGCTCCAAGGGCCAGGAACTTTGTCACGACACAAATAAATGAGGGATACAAACTACTGCAAACTGCAACAGCCAAAGCATAACTGAACAGTGTAGTGCAGTTTAATGGAAGTTAAGTGAAAACAAATGAGGAGCAAACAGCTGAGAAACACTGTGTACATTGAAATATACTGCATATAAGCATTAAAACGACATGTATACCAGTTGCATTTGTTTACTATAACGAGTTTCCTTACTGGATTATGTTATTTAGTGGTTAATGAAATGGATTGATAAATTATAAAGCCTATAATTTGAAACAAATTACAACATGTCGTGAAACATCATTCAACCACGTATTGTTTTGTCAGCTGTCATGCCAACATTTTGGTAGAATTTTCTATGTTTCATAGCGCAAAATTAACATTTTGCGTATTTAATGCATCGATAATTTAATTATATGTTCTTCTCACTTCTCACTGTTCTGATGCAAGTGTATGAGACTGAGAAAAGAAAGCTTTAAGAAATAATTTGGAAGGATGGTGAATGTCAGACACAGACAGATCTTACAGTCTCTTCAAACAGATTTATTTAAATGATGGCTTGTTTGACTGAGGGGCAGCACAGCGATGCAGTGGTTAGCACTGTCACCTCACAGCTAGTAGGTGCTGGGCCCGATCCTCGGGTCATTGAGGGTGGAGTTTGCGAGTTCTCTCGGTGCACGTGTGGGCTTGCTCCGGTTTCCTCCCGCAGTCCAAGGAGATGTAGAGTAGGTCGACTGGCCGCTCTACATCATGCAAGCGAGTGTGCGTGGTGGACTGGTGACCTACCCAGCATGTACCTCATCGCTTGCCCAATGATGCTGGGACTGGCTGCAACTCCCCCCAGACCCAGGTGGATAAATCAGTATGGATGATGTGATATACGGATAGCTAAAACCTTGTCCCTGAAGACAATAGAATTTGCAGGAGCTTTGGTACTATGGATGGCTTTGGAACAGTATGTATTTATTTTAAAAAAATATTTAGTTAGACATTATTTATCAAATTTTTGAATATTCAACATATATTTATCAGTATGTATAAGATTATGTATTATTCATGTGTACAGATGTGGAAAATGTGTTGGTGTCCTTACAGCTCATTGAAACAATGCTTCATTTCTCCTGAAAAGTGATTCATTAAGAGCAATTGTGTAATGTATACCTGCATGCCTTTAGTCTCTGATAGAGTAAACCAATAACATTGTGAAAAGAAATGATTTGTTGTTTGTTTTACAAAGATATGCTATAACAGTATGGATAGATTAGTTGGTACTCCAAAAGAGACTATTTATCTTTGCATTATAGTAATGTTTCAAGCTAAGTGTTTAACCTTAGTTAATATCATATGTGTCTTCAAGCTTTTCATCAGCCATTCAGCCTATTTAAAGGGAAAGAGCATGCTGCTGTGTTTGGTATCATTGTGTGCATCACACTGATCAATGGACCAGAGAAAGCAAAGGAGAGAGCTGTCTGAGGAGCTCAGAAAGAAGATTATAGATAATCATGTTAAGGTAAAGGCTGTAAGACCATCTCCAAGCAGCTTCATGCTCCTTTGACCACAGTTATTTAATATTATTAGAAAGTATAAGGTTCATGGGACAGTATCCAACCTTCCAGGACATGAATGCAAAACAAACACATCCCCAGGTTGAACAGAACTGTAGTGTGGAGGGTAGAAAAGAGCCACGGAAACCATCCAAACTGTAGCTGAGCTCCAAGGCCAAGGTACGTCACGTCACGTACGTCAAGGTACGTCACGTCACATTTTTGAGAAGAATTCAAATAATCAAAAGAATTCAAGATTTGTCAAATTTATATAAATCAATGTGCACCCCAACCCCTCCAAAAAGCCAGGCTGTATATTTGAAAATACCTGTATACAGGTGACAAAAAACTGAAGGTTAAACCCCCCCCCCCAGCTTGATAAATTTAGCAGTGAAACCAGCCCCACCCCGCATAGCTGGCAAAAATGACAGAGGGTGCTACCCCCACTTTGTAATGGTGGGATTATGGTTGGAAAGGTTGAGAATTAGATGGCATTCCCATATTATGAAAGCTAACGCCATTACATTTGTGAAATTAAATACATTATGCTATGCATGTCAAATAAGATTAAATGCATTTTAATTATTCTTTGCATTATTATATATTCCTACGTTAAAATATTCTGTTCTTACGTCTTCATACATAAATATGAATCCACCCATCCATCCATTATCCAAACCGCCTATCCTTACTGGGTCGCGGGGGGTCCGGAGCCTATCCCGGAAGCAACGGGCA
>JABFDZ020000097.1:18076955-18090291 GCA_019775955.2 Pollimyrus isidori
TATATATAACATTTTTAGTGTATTTTACTGTTTCCAACTAAAACTGTAAACATTTTAATTACTTTACAAAAGTTTCCTTGAGCACAGATTTTAAGGTCTGTTTCATGAAAATGGATGAGCATAACTGTCTTCAACTTTTGTTCAAAGTTTCTCAAGGTCTTTCAGAGTTGTCACTGGTCCCTTGATAACTTCTTTGACTAAAATTCTGTTCTCGTGTGGTTCGGTTTGAATGATTGGCCTGTGCTGAGAAGATTCTGGCTGGTGCTGTTTACCTTACTTTTTAATCATTGCTTTCACCGTGTTCAAAAGGCGATTAATGACTTAATGACTTTTTCAGCTTTCCCCTGCTCTATATTGCTCCATAGCTTTCTTCCATCATTGAAATTTTGTGGAAAACTATGTAAATATGCTTTAAAATATTTAGCATGAAAACACTGCTCTTTTAATCGTCTGAGACTGATACAGTGCCAGCCATTTTTATCGTAAAGACTATTAAACGTATTCTACGAATTATGTAGGAGGTAGGTTGAACTTGTTATTGTTTAGGGTTGTCAAAATTAATGGGTAAATATTTATTTAATTAATCTATTTTCAGTTTTATTAACACTTTTGAAAAAAATTGTAGTATATAATTGCATAAAGTATAACAAATATATGTTTGCTCGGAATTGAAATTCTGAAGCACTTATTATAATGAGAATGGTTGTGCTAAACAAACAAGTTGTATACATCCAGTGCTAATTGCTAAGTTAATACTTCTATGAAACTTGCCATTTCACTAAGCAGTTTAAGTTATTTCAGGAACGTTCCCCAAACAAAAAGAATTTTCTATGTAGTTGAAACTGAAACCTCTCATGCAAAATATTAGGTTATTAACATCAGGTGCTTTATAAAAGCATAAATTGAGATAAGATTATACATATAGATTATAGACAAAAAATGTCTTTCACATTCCTATTTGAATATGCAGCCTTGCCTTGTTTGGATTTTTCCAGTTCCTCATTTTGTTTTTTCATATTTGTATATCTACATGTCCTATGGGGCATTCATGTTCACAGGATGGATGGATGGATAAAGAAGAGAAAATAAAGAGAGAGAAAAAAATGATACACCCTAATTTATGCATAGTGAGAACAACTCACCTTTCAGCTGTGGTAGGATTCCAGATTGATCAGGATCCACTATGCAGAATGTGCTGGGCACGATTCATGTACAGAGTCAGACTATGGTCCTGAAAATAAAGCACACTATTCATTTTCACAGTGGCTTTTAAAATTGTTAAAGCTTTTACAGAACACATTGATTAACAAGAAAAACAGCAGCTTTGCTTGCAGATAATAAATTTATGTGTCAAATATATGAAGTAAATTAAAGTGTTTTGTATTAACTGCCATGGATCTGCTACATGTTATTGTTGCTCCTACATGTGATAAACATTTTGGGTCTATCATTTGAATAAAGTGGATTTAAATACATACTTTCTCTGAATTTCAGGGCCAACTGCATCCATTTATACATTATTATTTTGCCACTTTTTTGGAATGCTGAAAACATACAATGTATTTCATAAAAAAATACAGTAGAATGCATTTATGTTTTATAGTAACACTGATGCTGAAAAAAGCATCATAGTAGTATCACAGTCTTAAGAACATGCATAAATTGAAATACCTAATGGGACAAGTCTTTTTGAGTCTGAGTTTACTGCTGTACATAAAAAATACTTCTGGCCAAAATTTGACTACAATCGTTTACCAGTTCCAGTGTATTGTCATTATAATTTCATATATACAGAGAAAGAGCATCTCTAACTATGAGATAAAAGGGCATCTATTATCACTGAACAACATGTCTCACATAAAAAATGTGCTTATCTTAACTATTCACGTGATATATTTCACATTTGAATGTGAATCTTAATATAAATAAATATAAAATTACAGTACACTGTGATGGACTGCTATCCCATCCAATGGGAACTTAGACTTCTGTCCTGTGCTGCCTGGGATTGGCTGCAGGCTCCTCTCTGACGCTGACCTGGATAAGTATTGAGAAGAAAAATGATGGAAATTTCCCAATTTTAAATGACATTTATGGTTTTACAAAGCGTATACCAGCCCAAGATACGTAATATATCTATAAATTTTTATATTACTATAAATGTTACATTTATATACCGGTAATTATAGAAACTTGCAAAAAATATATGGTAGGAAGATTTCATATTCATATGAAATTATAAAAACCAGTGAATCTTTGTGGCGTATCATGTAATTGTAATATGCTAGGGGCACAGAGGCTGTGGCGGGATCTTGATTGAATTGGTGACTGGGCTGATACCTATCAGATGAAATTTAACGTAGACAAATGTAAGGTAATCTATGTACGGAACAGAAATATAAAATATAGATATTTCATAGGTTCCGCTGAAATAAAAGAAGTTGATTATGAGAAAGACTTTGGTGTATATGTTGATGCTTCCATGACCCATTCTTGTCAGTGTAGGGAAGCCAGTAGGATTTTGGGTTACATCTGTAGGTGTGTGGTGTTTATGTCAAGGGAGGTGATGCTAAGATTGTACAATTCCTTGGTAAGACCCCACCTAAAATATTGTGTACAGATTTGGTTGTTGCCTTAAGAAGGACATTGTTGCCTTGGAAAGGGTGCAACGTAGGGCTACAAGAATGATTCCTAGTCTTAAAGGATTGTCTTACGAGGAGAGGTTAGCTGAGCTGAATCTGTTCAGCCTCAAGCAAATGAGACTAAGGGGGGACATGATCCAGGTATATAAGAGTCTAACAGGTCTGGATGGTGTTCAGCCAAGTAGTTAGTTCAATATTAATCTAATACAAGAAGTCTTGGCCAAAGGTGGAAATTAGTAGGAGAACATTTTAAACTGGATTTGACAAAGCACTTCTTTACACAGTGTGTAGTTAGAGCATGGAATAGTCTTCCTGCTAGTTTAGTGGAACCTAAAACCCTGGGTTCCTTTAAATCAGAGCTAGATAAGATTTTAACTAGCACTGAGCTATTAGTTGAGATCCCCCCAAATAAGCTTGATGGGCCAAATGGCCTCTTCTCATTTGTACATTTCTTATGTTGTTATGTAGGTTCTTTCTTTCTAATTAACACAATTTACTGTGTTGCAGGACATGAGCAGTTCCAGTTTCTCTATAGATTATTACTGTAACAATTTTTTCTGTAATCCTCCTGCATGATGATACTTGACATTAATGCTTGGTTATTCCGATGTCACTGGAATTTTGCCCTCAGTCCCACTGTGCAGCTTCTGACAGCTCTCTGTTTCTACATGACCTGTGGATTCCTGCAGACTGTCAGTGCTGCACATGGCCTCAGGAAGGCTGCTGTGTCCAAATCTGTGCATGCATTGTTCACATTTCTATTGCACCATAAGCACATTCAATTCCCAGCAGACGGGGGACATTCAGTGCAGTCAGGGATGCCTTGTATGACACTAAAACTGATTTTCATGCCACTGCAGACATACAAAGCATGTCAGGTGCAGTGTATGGAACCCTCAACCCTACTCATACCTGCAGCCTCTTGCTTCTTGGCAGTAGACCTGAATGTCCAGGTGATATGTGACCATTGACAAAAAAGTGGCCTGGGAGTACAAATGACAGTTATATCTGGTCCAGCTTTGGAGTGGCAGATGGCAAAGGGTGGTGTGTCTACTGGTGGCTGGTTTGGGGAATGATCGGGTATCCTCTTAGCGAACACCTGCTGACTCCGGAGTTGAATCCCCAAACTGTGGCTGAGGATAGGTGTTTCACCAGCACACACCACAGAACATACACTGTTGTAGAGCATGCTCGCAAGAAAGCAGCGTCCCATTTTCACTCCATTTTTATGTTTTCAACAAGGAGGTTAATGTATTTTGATCTTAATGTATCTTAATGTTGGTTGCCTTCATGTGTTTTTATTGATTTTCTACTTTATTTATATATGTTTCAACATTTGCATATGACTGGTGTGACAGTCACACAACAAATTTACCCATTGAAATATGTAGGGATGGTGTTCCTGCTATTGACAGTCTGTGCTTTTCTTATGTGGAGACTGGGTTGTAGTCAATAAAGTACTACTTAAATTTTTTTAATGTTAATTAATTCTGGAATAACGAAGGGTTTTGGGAAACACTTATAAATCTCCCTTGTTTTTTACCTACGTCATTTGTTTTCTTGCTCATTATTTGCTAGGATTGAGCGTTTTCGGGTAACTTATCCTAGAACAGTAATTGGAATGTGTCAAAGATGTGTGGAGTGGGGAATGCCATGGAACTGGACTGGCTTTGGCGCAGATATGAACAGACTGAGATTAACATCTCATATGATTGTGGATTGAGACAATAAAAGCGAACATAAAATATATTTTCCTTTCTATTGTCACATCAGCGTTTTGCTCAATAAATCAAAGATGCAATTAAATTGATTCTTGGCTATAAAATGGAATACATATCTCCCCTGAAACTCATTCCTGATCTGATGTTCTTATACATGGATTTTTCAGGGTATGAACATATCCTAAACAATTTTTTCAAAAATTTACCAGCCACCCCCTATGTCCCAGGCCGGGAAAAGTGCCTGGCAGATAGAATGATGCTATATTATAGGAGAAGAGCAAAAAAGTCCCTGGCAGATGGAATTACACAAAATTACAGGAGATGAGCAAAAACGTGCCTAGTAGAAGGGATGATGCAAAATTACAGGAGAAGAGCAAAAAAAAAAACGTTTGGTAGGAGGAATGATGCAAAATTACAGGGGAAGAGCAAAAAAATGCCTGGTAGAAGGAATGATGCAAAATTACCGGAGAAGAGCAAAAATTAACTATAACTGGTCATGATTACTGATTAATATAATCATGGTACTGCATATATTCTACATATTAATAGTTTCTTTTCAAATCTTAACGAAATGTCATAGTTTGCATACAGAAATACAGTCCTTTGGGTGATACTTGTATCTCAGGCAATTCATTCAAACAAAGGTTATATGCAGTTTGGAATTTATTTATTTAAAGTAGATTAGACTGTAGATAGGATTACGTGGTGTTTTAATATACTGGGAGATAGTTCTTATGACGAAAGATGTTAGAAAATGGGTTGATTATTGTTATGTGCGCGGGTCGCAAACGAAGGCGAAGGAGGGAGAGCCAGGCAGGCAGACGGGGAAAATGAGGATTTATTCCACACCACGAAATAAATAACTTTAATGCCGCATCTGCCGGAACAGACGCTGACGCAGACCTAAATACACAAAACAAGGCACGAGACAGGCATGTGGCAACGGCCCACAGGTGGAAACAATAGGCAATGACAAGAGGTAGACGAGGTGGGCGTGGCACACGGGAGGAGCGGGCGTAACAGAACCCCCCCCCACCCAAAGGCGCGCACTCCGGGCCGGAGGACCCGCAGGCACCCACCGTACGCACGGGCGCGGCACAGGGCGGGACGGGAGGGAATCGGGAACCGGTGCCCCCTACCCTTCCGGGATACCGAGAGACGGGGACCCTGATGGGCTCCACCCTTCTGGGGCACCGGCGGTCGCTCAGGGTGTCCTCCAGGATCCGGGGCGTGGAGCAACAGGATCCCTGAGGGATCCCACTCGAGCACCTCCTCCTCTGCCACAAGGGGAGGAGCGAGGGTGTTGTCCGAGACCTCCTCGGGGACACCGTGTCCCGGGCTGCTGTGGCTGCAGTCTCGGGCGGAATAGGCACTGGGAAGGCCACGGGCCCAATGGGAACAGGCAGGGCCGTGGGACAAGCAGGGACTGGGAGGGCCACGGGTGGAGCCGCGGGACGAGCAGGGACTGGGAGGGCTGCGGGCGGGGCCGCGGGACAGTCCAAAACAGGAGGGACCGCGGACTGTTCCGTAGGGGGCTACAACCCCCCCCCAAAGGCACACACTCCGGGCGTGCCCCAAGAGGGGTGTGGCGTAGCAGCCTCGGGAGCTGCCGCTGTTGCGGGCGAGGCCGCGGACGTGGTGGCCTCGGGCGCGGCAGCTGCGGGTGAGGGCGTGGCAGCCTTGGCTGCGGGCTGGGCTGTGGGCTTGGCAATGGGTTGAGGCGCCTCACAGCCCACAGAAAGCGAAGCCGACTCCCTCAGTCGCTGGAGCAGGTGCTGAAGGTAGCGACGCACCCGTTGCAGTGAATACTGCTGCCCGGGGCGGCCGTTCTTCCTCCAGGAGTTCCTGGCCCCGGGTTGCGAATTCCAGGGCCAGTGGATCCGCCTGCACCTCGGGCCATTAGATGCAGGCGTGCAGCAGGTCGAGCCGATGTTGCTCTTCCAGCTGCTGCATCTTGTTCGGGAGACGCGGCATTCTGTTGTGTGCGCGGGTCGCGGTCGAAGGTGAAGGAGGGAAAGCCAGGCAGGCAGTCAGGCAGGCAGACGGGGAAAACAAGGATTTATTCCACACCAGACATAAACAACTTTAATGCTGTGTCTGCCGTAACAGACGCTGACACATACCTAAATACACAAAACAAGGCACGGGACAGGCATGCGGCAACGGCCCACGGGTGGAAACAATAGGCAATCACAGGAGGCAAACGAGGTGGGCATGGCACACAGGAGGAGCGGACGTCGCTGGACGTAACAATTATTATATGATTTTTTTTTTATTTGGAAGGTGAAGACATACAGGAGATGGACAAAATGACATTTAAAATTACCTTTAAGCCATTAAGTTGCAATTACAACTAATTTTACAAGGTTGAATCCTCTTATATCATCATATTGAACATAATTTATGCTGAATTACAATCCAATATTAAGTGAAATTTGACAAAAGCTTTTAAAAATAGTATATTGAAACATGATTATTTTTGTTTTATAAAGTTATTATGCTGTTATATGAAATTGGACTGAATGACATATATTATATGATAAATTAATTATCAATTTAATTACACTCTTCCCAAGAGGCACACCTTCTGCAGTTAGAGTTGCTTTTGTACTTACGCTAAAAAGATCTGGTGTCGTGATTATGTAAGCAAGCATAGATAATCATAATGACATCCTTCTGACTGCAAAATTTGCATTCATATTTCTTTTAAAGCTTTAAGATATCATAAACTCTTAGTAGTTCAGGCACTTATCGGATAGATTCGGTCAAACCTAAATTGTATTGACATACATCAATGGCCTCCAAGTGAATCTCCCCCAAACACAATAAAATTTCACAACTTAAAAGAGATGCCCCTGAAATTTTAATTTACCACCCAGGAACCATTTGCTGTATCCCTACCTGATAATAATTGTACCTCCTCTCTGACAGCTTATATATTGGGATCAAGTCCCTTTCAATACCCTTTGAAATATGTCCATACATTCTATTAATATCAGTTCCTGAAGTAAATATCTGCCATTTCTCCAAAATGTCACCTCTTTGATGGTCTGTAGTTCTATTGTTGTATTGATGGTTTGATTTTTTAATATCAATTTTAGAATTCAGCGGGGTGACTGTCACAGTTGAATTGATGTATTTGACTAGGTAATGCCCAAAAAGAAGCAGATGGTTATCTTTTATATTAGCTATCTGGACAAAGCTATAGCATCCATTCATCCATCTACTATAGCTTCATCGCATTTTGCTTGCTACTTTCACACACCTCACTATGGCCTTATTTTCCAGCACCCACATTCCTCACAAGACAGCTATAATACATGCACAGTGGTCAAACAGATGTGTCCATTGTTCAATCTAGCCAGCAATCAGGCGGGTAATTACTGAGCAGCAGCAGTGGGGGGGAAACGGGGAGACCGATCGAAATAATGTGGTGAGGCCGACAATATGTCTCTCCGCGAAGCTTGCAACCCGATACGACAAAGCACACATACATACAGAACTGGAGATTCAAATTTGCATGTCCAGATTTGTTCAGTGCTACACATCTGGCAATAAAGCCATGTGTAAATGGCCCCCCCATCAAAAATGTCATTTAAACTCTATCAATAAATTAAACCAAGAGAAAAAACAGCTTTTAATAAAACTTTCGGACATGAGAGACAGACAATCATCCAGTTTCATTAAAAAATAATTTGCTTCAAGAATGAGCAGTACAGCGTAGTGCAATTTTATGGTTTACCAGAACAACACACATACACACACATATATATATACATCATATCTGAAATTTTAGCAAATTATTTTAAAATTTACAGGTAGCTCAATGACGTTGAACGCAATGTTTGTGTGATCATGAGTTGGGAGCTATGTCGCATGCAGTACTGGAATTTCTGCTTGCCAAGCAGTAATACATGTATTTTAAATAATCCCCTTTATCTCGTCTGTATGCAGACTTTGTTTTAATGAATTTATACAAGGCACTTTCACAGTTTGACGCTAAGTCAGTAACATCGTTAGTCTGCCAGAAAATGGATAACACACTACACTCACTGTAGTGACTACAGCAATGAAAAGACCATATCACTTTAGATGTGGACTGTCATTTTTACTAACTGAATAGTCTACAATGCTTTCTCATTCACTTAAAGTCTTCGTAAGTGCATCTGGATAATGCTGACGATGTTCCTCGACGACTCTGCAACGAAGAAGCTGCAGATGCGGCTCATCTTTTGTTAATTGTCTGCTGTAGTCCTGAACCAGTGCACTATTCTTCTGTTGGCCAACTGGTAGCTCTCAAGCATGCTCCATGAGGCAGAGTCTTCTGTAAGAAACGCCGTTGGAATTTTCAACAGGTCGAACAACACCAGTGACCTTTCTGATATAAAGCTAGACAACTGCCGGTCTTTTATTGTCTTCAAGTCAAGAGTTTCCTTTGAAGGTTTTTCATCACTTGGGGAGATGTCCTCAATGGCACGAACCATGGCCACCCTCCCTTGGTTAGATGTATGATCATCAAACAGCGACAGGCAAACTAGTTCTTCTGAAAGGTACGACAGATGTGAAGCGAACTTGCCCAATGAAACTGTTGCAATTTGTGGATGGACTTCATAAAATTGTGGATGCTTCAAATGCAATGATATCCTTAAGGCACTGTGTTAACCCATTTGAGCTACCTCTAAATGTTTAACAATCTACCTTAAATTTGGCAGGAAGCATTTTCTCAATATTCCTAATAACCCTTTTTGTGTGTGTGTGTGTATTTATATATATATATATATATATATATATATATATAGAGAGAGAGAGAGAGAGAGAGAGAGTACCTGATTAATATTGGCAGATCCCCTTCGCACTGCAAAAATAGCTCTGACTCGTTCGAGGCATGGACTTTACAACAACTATTCCCTGTGGCATCTGGCAGCAAGACATTAGAATCAGATCATTTAAGTCCTATAAGTTGCAAGGTGGGGCCTCGATCCATGGACCAGATTGAGATATGGGGGATTTGGAAGCCTGGTCCTCACCTTCGACTCTTTGTGATATTCCTCAGAAAAATCTGCAGTATCGCAGAGAGCGTTATCCTGCTGCAAGAGGCCACAGCTATCAGGGAATACTATTGTCAGGAAAGGGTATACTTTGTCTGCAACAATGTTTATGTAGGTTTGTACGTGCCAAAGTGACATCCACTTGCATGCCAGGACCCAAGGTTCCCCAGAAGAACATTGCCCAGAGCATCACACTGCCTCTGCTGCCTTCTTCCCATGGTGCATCGTGGTGCCATTTTTTCCCCAGGTAAATGACGCGCACACACACCCGGCTGTCCACATGACGTTACAGAAAATGTGACTCATCAGACCAGGCTGTCGTTTTCCACTGCTCCATGGTCCAGTTGTGACACTTACATGCCCATTGTAGGTGTTTTCAGTGGTGCACAAGGGTCAGCATGGGCTCTGACTGGTCTGTAGCTATGCAATAAACAGAGGTACACTGTGTGTTCTGAAACCTCTATTATCGCCAGTATTAACTTTTTCAGCAATTTGTGGTAGAGTAGCTCTCCTGTGGGATCAGATCAGCAGGGCATGCAGTTCAATGAGCCTTGGGCGCTTATGACCTCATTGCCGGTTCACTGGTTAGCCTTCCTTTAACCATTTTTGGCAGGTACTGACCGTTGCATATCATGAATACCATACAAGACCTGCAGTTTTGGAGATGCTTGGACCCAGTTATCTAGCCATTACAATTTTGCCCTTGACAAAGTCATTCAGATCCTTACACTTGCCCATTTTTCCTGCTTCCAAGCATCAGAACTAACTGTCCTCTTGCCTTTGAGAAATACAATTGTAATGAGATAATCAATGTTATTCACTTTACCTGTTAGTGGTTTTCAGGTTATGGCCAATCCGTGTATGTATTCATACTGTATATATGAGAATAGAGCACAACTACCTTTTTTTAATGATCACATGTCCTCTTCTGCTTCTCTCTGGGTAACAGTCTCAAACTATTTTAATTTGTAGGCTTGAGAGCTTAATTTGATTACTACTTTTAACAGCACATAAACACTGCCTAGTCATAAAATGCAATGAACCATTTGTTAACAAACAAGTAGTATTACAAGGTAGTGTTTATCATTGTCCTGTACCTTAGTAATGAGTGGTTTGATCAACTCATTTGTTTATTGAAGTGAAATTCTCATTGGGCTAAACAGAAGCTCTTCCCACAGCTGAAATGACAAACTACTTGGAGTAGCATGGGAGTTTAGGTGGAATATGGCAGTGTGCTGTTCTATCAAGATGAGGTTTGATGCCAAAAACACATGCTATCAGACAGCATGTTATTGAGGAAGCTACCAATGGGCAGTAGATAGAAATGACCTGACAGGGTTAGTTTTGCACGCTCTGTTTACCATCCTCTGTTGTCATGGTAACCTAATTTGGCCTGAATCTCAGCCCTTGACGTTGATGCCAGACTGCTTTGCAGGTTCTTATATTGCACTGTATATGCTGAAGAGAAGCCTTACATTGCTATGACAAAAAGAACCAAAATAAAAATGATATAATCTGTTTTATCTTAATTTGTTAGTGGTTATGCCTTTTCTGGGGTAATTTTAAGATCTCACAATTTGGTCCATCTCTCCAGTCTTGTCCAGACCTTTCAATCATCTTATTAGTATCACTGTCAGCCAATCAGTCTTTAAGCACTGCAGAACAGTGAGGGGGGGGTAATGCTAATGCTAAAGCAGCTAGCCAGCCTCATCTTCAGGAACAACTATTTACTGAGTTTGAATGATTAATTATTTACATAATTAGGCTGGCAAAGAAAATAATGTTTTAATTATCTTTTTTTTGTGTGTGTGGCTATCCAACAATACGTCAACTTTTTGGAGGACAGTGGAACATCATAACTTTTTATTGTTACTGTTCATTTGCATATTTTAATGTTAACTTTTTTTTCCCTCAGCAAACATAACCTTTCTACACAGGAAAATAACTTTAGACATTTTCTTTGATTGTCTTTTGCTTCTGCACAGTACTATCTATGCCTGGACATACAGAATTCTGCTGCCCCCCCCATTCATTACCATTATTCTATACCTAAGATACTCCCCCACACCCCTGCTGGTCACTGTACTATTTTTTATCAGTCTACTAACACTGTGTTTGTTCTGTTTATGCTGCTGCACTATTTATATTACCACTCTTTGCATACATACAGGCACTATGTATATAGAGTTTTGTTGTGAATCCCTCCCATGTCTCTCTGTCCAAATGATGCCCCATGGACTTATGGGATGTTATTTTGTGCCATTGTATGTTTTATTGCATATCTCCATTCAGTTTTTATATAGATAATTTTTGTTGTGCTTTATCATTACGACATATTGCATCCATTCGGTGATTTTCTTATATAATACCATGCTTTTGCCGAATTTATAATTATTTTTTCCATTGGCCTTTTCCAAACATGTAAGCTAGAGTGATTCAGAAATGACAGCTCATTTTTGGTCTGTTTTTACAAGAATGATTAATTTCTGTGATAAGCGGCATAGACAAATAAATGAACTGGGTTTGTTTATGGTAGGAAACAAATGGAAATAGGTAAGACTTTCTTAGCAAAGGGGTGAATTATCAGATATACATATACCTGTACACTTCCTGATGCCAGACAGTAACTAATTGACTGTTAGCACCATATAGAGCAACTA
Source organism: Pollimyrus isidori (assembly GCA_019775955.2). NCBI lineage: Eukaryota > Metazoa > Chordata > Actinopteri > Osteoglossiformes > Mormyridae > Pollimyrus > Pollimyrus isidori. The sequence continues at coordinate 18,089,027 of JABFDZ020000097.1, forward strand.
AGAGCTGACAGATGTTGCCCCTCTGATCTTCTTAAATTGAACACGGTGATTAAAAAACCACAAAGTGCTGCTAGCACCCCGAGCTTCATCTCTGCCCATTATTTGCTGTCGCGCAGGAACAGCTAGCAGAAACTTTCACACCAGCTTTCACGTGGATCTATATCGCTTCTGCTTTCCCCTTCTGCACTTAATCACCTCCTACATCTTCTAAATGCAGCCAGTCAAAAGCAATACGATTACTGATGGAAAGTGGCCTTTGATCACCATAGTTAATTGCTTTTACTCTGCAGATGAATAAATTGTAGGGGAAGAAATTGGTATGTAGGTGAGTAAAGTGAGTAGGGTGATAGAGCTGTGTGGAGGCAGACAGCAGATGGGTTAAGTGGGTATAGCCTCGATAGCAGCGCCTGGCTACGCACAGACACACAGATACAAAGCAAACACATGTAACCATATACAATATTTTTTTTTTTTATGAGAACTGAATGTTATCTCATATTTGCTAGAATCTGAGCAACATATCAATGTGCCTTGAAGTGATTAAGAGCCAAGGACAGCATTAATCTGAGGGGGCAAGCTGCCTTGATAGAAGCTGTGATTTGACAGATAAAGTGACTGAATGAGAGGGGAGTGTTAATGAAAAACACGATTGTCCGACAGGTATGAATGACCGGCTATAATTATTTGCAGGTACTGTGGCGCAAGATGAATTGAAATACTAAAGATGTGCAGGGGATTATGGGTCTCAGCAGTAGCGCAGGTCTCATGACGAACCGAGCTTTGTGAAAGACCGATGTTCCTGTATTACCTTGCGGGGAGCCACCAGTGCCTCGCCTATTATTAATAAATATTAACTTGTACTTGCATCACCTCTGTGCTTAACAGCACCCTACGAAAGAAGGGTTACTTGGGAAAAGTACAAAGCAGCTTAGGTTTAAACGCCCACCAAAGTTAGGCTGTCACATAACTATATCTGAATAGACCACACTCTTAGTTCTTGCTGGTAGACGAAGTGGTAATTGGACATATATTCTTATTTTAATAAACCTTATAGATCAGCTTCAGGCTTTCACACAGAGGTGATTTGGAAAATGCAGTATTGTGCAGTACTAATGAAATTTACCATTAAATTATTAGATTGTTTCAGAGCAGACCATATAAATATATACACTCACCAGAAGGATTATGAGGAACACCTGTTCAATTTCTCATTAATGCAATTATCTAATCAACCAATCACATGGCAGTTGCTTCAATGCATTTAG
>JABFDZ020000097.1:18120347-18130986 GCA_019775955.2 Pollimyrus isidori
GTAGCATCCACATGAACACCAGAACCCAAGGTTTCCCAGCAGAACCTTTCCCACAACATCATCCTGCCTCTACCAAGTTGCCGTCTTCCCATAGTGCAGCCTGTTGCCATGTTTTCCTCAAGTAAACAATGTACATACGCCCAGCCAGTCACACAATGCAACAGAAAACATGATTCACAGACCAGGCCACCTTCTGTTGCTCCATGGTCCAGTTGTCATGCATTATATGCATTTTTGGTGGTGGATAGGGGTCAGCATGGATGGTCTGACTGGCTTGTGGCTACACAGTCCCATATGCAGGTGTTATGTACTGTGTTCTGACAATTTTCTATCATATCCAGCATTAACTTTATCAACTATTTGTGCTACAGTAGCAATGTAGTAGTAGATGGCCTAAATTTAGCACCACATGTGCATCCATGAGCCATGATCGCTCATTACCCCATTGCCGGTTAACCTTTTCATGATGCTCTGACCTAGTCATTCAGCCGTCACAATCTGGCCCTTGTCAAAGTCACTCAGATCCTTACACTTGCCCATTTTTCCTGTTTCTAGCACTTCAACCTCAAAACCTGCTCACCTTCACAGGTGCCATTGTAATGAGATAATCAATGTTATTCACTTCACCCGTCAGTGGTTTTAATGTTGTGGCTGATCCAAGGAGTGATATTTACATTGTTATTTCAAATTAATTGCTGTGGGACACCTTTATCCACCATATAGATTTAATACAATGATTCTGCAAATGACCAGCGGTTGAAGGTATATTTTGAACGTTCATTCAAATATCATTTGATGAGGCATTTTTGATGATTTTGCCTTTTATATTTCCCCTGTCTGCAGCCATGCAGAAATACAATTTAGAATCGTGCTTATCTGGACTTTGTGAAACCAAAAGGAATCTGAGATTTTGCAGTAGTAATATTTCTATTTGATGTGTCCCTTAAAAGGTTTTTATAATTGAAGACAGTAATGCATTGTTTTTCAACCTCGCTTAAACCAGTGGTGTTCAAATGAAAATAGACCATTATTTGAGATCTCTTCTTCCCATTAATGATGCATGATGAGATAAGTGCCTACGAACTTAGGCATGGGGAATATAATGGGGGTTGGTTGGGGGTTCCCTCCTGTTGAGGGATCCGTTCTGTTGAGGGTTCCCTCCAGTTGAATATACCTTGCTGTCTCCATTCTTTTCATTATATAAAGCGGATGATAATTTTAGCAAGCAGATGAGTCAACTTGTTTATGTAGACATCCTGCAACTGTTCTGTGGATCCCTGGGGGTGTTTCCCAAGTAGGTCCTCAGGGAAACGGTTCACATTTTTGCTCCCTCCCAGCTTCATGCCGGTGAGTCCACATTTTTGCTCCCTCCCAGCTCCAGGTAAAACGTGAGCTGTCTGTGGGTCGTCAAGGATTGAGTTGGGAAACATTGCACTAAAGCATGGCCTTAGAGCTATGTGCTCAGGTGACATCCAATATTACTGACAAGTGACAGTACAATTACTGAGTTTACAGTGCAGGAGGCCTAAGTGTTTGACCTTTACTGTTTTTCTAAGGTTTTGTTTTGCCTTCTTGCTTTTTTTCTTTCTCATCTTTCTTTCTTGGTTCCCATTCAGTAAATGGGTTATTCAAGATAAAGAGTATGAATAATAAAAAAATTCAAATATCCTCTTCCAATCAATAACTAATACTTTATTTTGGTAATTTTGGTCAAACAACATGGGGACAAAATAAAATTGATTTTGAATTTGATAAAATGGACAAAGGTGGAATAAAATATCAGTAATACATTCTTACTCATGCAGTTTTAATGCATATGTGACGTAATTTGTACTAGGTATTGTGCCAAATACAAATATTTATATACAGTACGTGCAGGGCACATTGCCTTTTGTGACTGACAGATGACATGCTATGTGAAAGATAGGTAGTCTCAGATGGAATAGAGGGCTTAATATTCCAACAGGTTACAGGAGCCTGGTTTTAATCATACAGGTTGGTTTCATTAAAGTGGCCATGATTTGTCATCGATCATTGACTGTCGTCGATGATGCATGACTCTTGCTAAAATGGAAGCTGAGCTTTTAGCCTCGATAATGTAGTGAGACAGTAATGAGCTGATCACTCATGCGGAGAGGTCAAAACTCCATTCCATGCCCTCTGCCATACTATAAATTGAACTCTCTATCCTCGACTGCCCCAAAGAGTTGTTCATGCTTGGGGGTCAGTCTTACGCTGATGATTGAATCAGTGGCAAGAAGCCAAGTGTATAAGATAGGACTTCAGATTTTTTATGGTAGTGCTGAAATAGTTTTTGATGTATAAAAACAATTCAGTCACACCTAATGACACCTAATCTATCCATCCATCCATTTAGCAATCATGCTAGGCTTCTCAATTAGGAAAGGCAATTTGAATATTCTTACAACTCAAAAAAAAATGCAAATAATTGTATAATTATATATTTTAAATAAGTTTGTTATTAACATCTTTTAAACCCGGAAAAGTATGTTAAGATGTCAACGTATACTTAGTTGCTGTTTATGAGTGTTCTTTCAATGCATTATGAAGGTGCATAGAATGTTCTATGAATGCATAATAAATGCATTGTGAAGGCCAGTTAATGTTAAGCACTGCCCAATAAATTTTACAAAATACAAAAAAATACAACAGTATTCAACTGTCAGTTATTTCACAAGTGATTTATATGCTAAACTACAGTGAATGACCTGAATGTACATTTAGATGTGCTAATGCTTAGCATTTTATTCTAACCCTGCAATGATATTATTCATAGCTTTATTGTTAGCCAAATATGCTTGGTAAGGCCGCACAAAATGTCTTATATTCTGTGACAATTTAAATGTTACATGATTGCAGAGCATTAGACAACATGGCCTTTCAGAACACACATATCAACACGCTGCTAGTTTTCACAGGCAGGGAAATGAGAGGCAGAATACCAGGAAGGAGCTATGGCGAAGCCCACAAAGTAGCCTGTTTCCATGAAGATGTAAGAAAAATGACACCTGAAAAGCATACATTATATTCCATTGGGAATGAATTTGTTACAAAGATAATCTAATCTAATCTAATGCTTCTTTTGATGTTTTAAAACTAAATATCCTCCTGATAATATTATGGCTCCGCTGTTATCACTTGGAAAATCAATCTGTTTCATATAAAGCTATTTTATTTTATCATATGTGATTTGATGCATTGAAGAAGTCTTTTTGCAGCTCATTTATCTTTGTGCTTTCATGTTCATAAATTTGCTCATTTATACTGAATTGTCCCTTTCAAAGTCGTCTCCTAATTTCAGTTTATTTTTATATTTGTCATAATTTAAATGCACAGGTTAATGTTGTTGACTTTGTGATTTGTCACTCACGCATTTGAAAATAATAAATATAATTTAGTATTACTTGTGCTAAGAATAGTTCAAATAAATGCACAAATAAATGCTTTTACAGAATCTAATAATTATACAATTTAGAATATCTAGAATGCTTACTTGTAATTAGGTGTATTGATTATCTAGCTTGATTGCAACGCGAACATTTTTGGGTTTTCCCTAAAATGTCTCTGTAATGGCCTTCGAACATAGAAATTCAGAGATATGGGGGTTCTTTAATTTTTATACAAGGGTCACATACACTAAGAAGATGGAAAACATGGAGTCACTTGATGAAAAGTTATTTCACAAATGGAATTGGACTGGGACTTGCATTATAAATACAGTATCCATGCATTGCATAAAAAGACACAGAGATTCATGTATAATGCAAGCATAACCTGTCAGGGCAGCAGATATTTAGCACAGCATTCCATTCAAGTCCAATTGGATCGCTGAAATAATGAAGTCTTATATAGGATTAATGAGTGGGAGATTCTTTTGACATCCGGGCTGATGACTGTTATTCAGCTGTAGCAAGAAAAGGCATATTTCATTTTTAACTTTATTTCAACTGTCCGCAAGATGGAACAGAAAACAACGGCTCATGCTGCTGCCTTTCTTCAATGTGTTGATGAAATTCCTTCAGAACAACGTGAAATTCAACAAGGAAAGTGAAGAAATAAGAAGAGACTTATGCATGAATTCAAATATCCAGGAAAGAAGCACGGACTCAGTGTTATGACACGGACTGGGCCTGGTGCAGCATTCCGAGCTTCGAATCCTTACTTTCCTTACTTTCACATCCAAAGCCATCCTTTTGTGTAAATAATATAATATCTCCTATTTACATGATTTATTTAGGAACATGACTCCAGGAGATAATATCATATTAGCACAGAAAACAGTAACCTTTAAGAGATTCTCTCCCCAAAGAATTGCTTCCTGCTACAGAATTCCTGCTGATGGTCACACAATGTTGCAATGACCAAATCTTTGAAGCCCAATGGAGATCAGAGCCACATTTTAAAAGTGAAAAATAATAATTCTGCTTCCAATCCACAGACCTCCTGACTTGGAGGCATCAATAATTCACTGTTCGCCTCCCCTCAGCTGGGGCTTTGAGCTTGACTACGGCTCTGTCTGCGGCTCTGTCTACTGACGCAGTGTCCATCAAAGAGGCACATGGCAGCATGCAGACAGAGCCAATTCACTGAAACCCTTAAGATGCCTCAAAGACCCTGCAATATGTTTCTATATTTCCCTCAAACTGACTCAAATGTGCTCTGCAGAGTCCTGGAATTTCATCTATACATTATTGGTTTTCCACAATTTTCTTAGGCGGAGTGATGCTGCTTTTGCCCACTCCAAGCAAACAAGTTTTCCTTATTTTGCACACACACACGCACGTACACACACACACGCACACTTTAACAATTTTTTGTTCACGTGGAAATGGTTTTATATGCATTTTTTAAAGATTTAAACGACTAAAAGTTACAAATGCTAAACTTCCTAAGAAGCACTTTCAAGTCAAGTCACGTCAAATGGCTTTTTATTGTCATTTCAACCATATACAGTAGCACAGTACATAGTGAAATGAGACAGTGCTCCTCTAGGACCAGTGTGCTACATATATATATACTGGATATATACTGGAGAGTGTGTGTGAGGGGTGTTTGGGGTCCTCCACAATGCTGGAGAGTGTTTGTGAGAGGTGTGTGGGGTCCTCTACAATGCCGGAGAGTGTTTGTGAGGGGTGTGTGGGGTCCTCCACAAAGCTGGTGGCTTTGTGGATGCAACAGGTGCGATAGGTGTCCATGAGAGAGCGAAGACAGGCTTCAATTATCTTCTCAGCTGTTCTCACTATCCGCTTTAGGGTCTTGCGATCTGATACGGTGCAGTTTCGATACCAGACAGTGATGCAGCTGTTCAGGATGCTCTGGATGGTCCCTCTATACTGTAGAAGGTGGTGAGACTGGGTGGTGGGAGATGAGCTTTCCTCAGCTTTCTCAGAAAGTAGAGACGCTGCTGGGCTTTCTTGTTTATGGAGCTGGTGTTGAGAGACCAGGAGAGGTTCTCCCTCAGGTGAACAACAAGGAATTTGGTGCTCTTGACGACCCCCACAGAGGATCCACTGATATTCAGTGGACAGTGATCGCTCCGTGCTTTCCTGAAGTTGACAATCATCTCTTTTGTTCTGTCCACACTCAGTAACAGATGGTTGACTTTACACCAGGCCATTAGCTGTTGCACCTCCTCTCTGTATGCTGACTCATCGTTCTTGCTGATGAGATCCACCACAGTCGTGTCATTGGTGAACAGAGTGGACAGCAGTGGGGTGAGCACACAGCCCTGGGGAGCTCCAGTGCTTAGTGTTGTGGTGTTAGAGACATGGTTTCCGATCCGGACTAACAGAAGTCTCTCAGTCAAAAAGTCCAGGATCCAGTTGCAGAGGGAGATTTTCAGACCCGGCGGGCTCAGCTTTACAATCAGGTGTTGAGGAATGATTGTGTTGAATGCTGAGCTGAAATCTATGAACAGCATTCGTACATGTGTGTCCTTATTCTCCAGGTGGGTGAGGACGATGGCATCATTTGTTGACCAGTTGAGGGAAACTGCAGTGGGTCCAGTGAGGGGGGGAGAAGATTCTTAATACTCCTCATGACTAGCATTTCCAAGCACTTCATCATGATGGGTGTGAATGTACCGGGACGGTAGTCGTTGAGGCAGGACGCTGAGGACTTCTAATGGCACGGGAACAATGGTGGTGACCTTGAGGCATGTTGGAACAACAGCAGTGCTCAGGGAGAGGTTGAAGATGTCAGTGAGGACAGCTGGTCTGCACATTCTCTAAGCACTCTTCCAGGGATGTCTGGATCAGTAGCTTTCTGCGGGTTGACTCTGTGAGTTTTCCTCACATCAGCCGTGGTTAGACACAGAACCTGGTCATTCTGAGGAGAGGAAGGCTGGACTTCCTCACCATCACATCATTCTGAGCATCAAACTAATGTAAACTAGTGTGAGTAGAAGTTGTTCAGCGCATCTGGTAGGGAGGCATCACTAGCACAAGTAGGTGTTGTCATCCTGTAGTTGGTGATGGCCTGGTTGCCCTGCCACATGCGCTGCGTTTCACCGCTGTCCTGGAAATGAGTGTGGATTCTCTAGCCGTACCCACACTTTGCTGCTCTGATGACTCGAGATTGAGTTCAGCTCTCGCTGTCCTCAGGGCTGCCTTGTCACCTGCTCTTAAGACGGAGTCTTGAGTTTTTAGCTGCTGACGCACCTCTGCAGTCATCCACAACTTCTGGTTGGAGTGTGTTGTGATGGTCTTGGAGACAGTGACATCGTCAATGCACTTGTTGATATAGCTGGACACAGATGACGGTATCAGCATTTTTTGCAGCCTCCCTGAACATGACCCAGTCAGTCTGCTCAAAACAGTACAGGAGAGCAGAGATAGCTTCTGCAGGCCAGCTTCTCAGCTGTCTCAGGGCCGCTTTGGAGCATCTTTTTGACAAGTGGTCTGTATGCTGGTATTAGCATAACAGTCACGTGGTCTGAGTATACAAGGTCGTAGCGGGGTTTCACTTGGTATGCGCTAGAAATATTTGTGTAAACAAGATCCAGCACGTTTTCCCCTCTCGTCGCGAAATCCACATACTGATGGAATTTCGGAAGCACTGACTCTAGATTTGCTTAGTTGAAATTTCTGGCGACAATAAACAGGCAATAGGGGTGGGGGTTTTGCAGTTCGCTGTACAGCCCGCTGAGCGCCCCTTTAGCGTTAGCGCTGGGTGGAATGTACACTGCTATAATAAGCACAGTGGTGAATCCCCGTGGTAAATAAAATGGTCTGCATCTAACTGTCAGAAACTCCACCAACGATGAGCAGTAACTAGAAACGAGTACAGAGTTCTTGCTCCATTCCATGTTCATGTAAACACACAAGCCACCACCGCGAGTCTTACCGCACAGAGCTGCATTTCCGTCGGCACGACATGAGGTGAGCCCATCTAGCTGAAGGGCCACGTCTGGAACTCTGTCGTTGAGCCATGTTTGTGTAAAAACGACGACGCAGCAGTCTCTAATTTCATGCTGGGTAGTCCAATTTGTTTTCCAGGAAGCAGACACTGGAGAGCAGGATTGATGGAAGGGCCGATGGACTTGTATTAGCCCTTAGCCTGACGTGGACCCCGGCGTGTTTGCTGCGCTACTGCTTCCTCGCACAACGCCTACAGCAACTTCGGCCGCCGGCATTAGGCCTGGTCTCTGTGGCGACCCGAGGACGCGCAGCGTCTCCAGCAGATCATGTTGGATGTCTGTTTTTGGGTGATCCTTGTAGATTAGGAGTTGTTCTAGTACCCATGTAGGTGTAGAAGTCGCATTTGGAAGCAATACTTGCCTCAGCAGTTACGGTGAAAAAAAGTTGAAAGGTTACTGTTTTCTGTGCAAATATAATATTATTTTACGAGGATAGTACAATCACATTGGGGCAAAGTGCTTAGAAACTGAGAATTTGAGCTGGCTTGATCCTCAACTATGTGAGGATGAATAGCCAGAGCCTAACCTCAGAGCATAGGAAGACAAAGGCATTCCTTCTATGCTCCATGCTGCTCACTCCCGCTGACAGATTAGCTGGACAAATCAGTTTTTAAATAACTCTTCGTATGTTTCTCCATCTTGCAGAAATCATGATGGGATTGTGATAACACAACAGTATTCTTTATTGATTCACAATTACCTCCTTGTTTATTACTTTCTTGGCTGAATTTCTTAGACAAAAAAAGGTTCTGTCACTATAGAAAGCGAGTTTTGTTTACAAGGAAATTAATAGTCCCCTGTTCTAAGTGTACAGCTTTATTTTTAAAAATAAGATATAATTTCAGACTTTTGGTGTTTTGTTTCTGGGATATTTCAATAAAGCAATAACTACATTTATTCTAATAATCTCCGTTAGGGTGCTTGGGCAAGAGCATAAATTTGGGTTGAGCATGGGAGGGGGGGGGTTAAACCTTTCCTTAGAGTACCTTATTTTGGACAGTATGCAGTGAATTACATGAGAATAAATGTTAATGGAAATAGGCTACAGGATATCGGGGGAGTATGTCCTGCTTTGTTTAGTGCTCGTCTAAGCAGGAACACCTTTCAGGCCTTTGTTATAGCCCTTTGCTATAACCCTTTGTTATAGCCCTTTGCTATAACCCTTTGTTATAGCCCTTTGCTATAACCCTTTGTTATAGCCCTTTGTCTCTGTGCATTGACATAAATGTGACACCACAGGGGTGAGTATCATAATCTAAGAAACTTGCAACAAAGAAACATTCATGGCTGTCCCATGTCTTCTTTATCCGGCAATACAGGTTTCCCATATAGATTGAAGCACATATATTTTCCTTTAGTTTCCACACTAAATGATCAGGATGCAGTGGTGGTTCTGAGGCTAGGGCTCTGTGCCAGTAACTGAAAGGTTTGGTGGCACAAACACCTCATGATGGTCTGTGTGGACTAGTGTGGTGCTGAGGTATCACACACTGCACTTGGGTTCACATCCCTGAGGTGGTTTGTTGCGTGGCACACACGGTAATCAGTGTATGTTCTCTACATTAGGTGTCAAGGATGTGGTAAACTCAATTTTGTAAAGGGATTGCTTAAAGTGCTGAGTAATACTGTTCAGAAAAGTCCTAGCTAGTAGCAAGCAAGCTGCTGGTGTTATAAATGGCATTTCAGCAGATTATTGTGTCTATCTGGGCAACATGTACAATTTAATAATTGTGCAGTGTTGCCAACTCTCACGTGTATAGCGTGATATGCATAGGTGCCTATTTAATTGTCTGTTGTAAAATTTCCATTTTGTTGAAGGATCCCTAAATGTTTATTTCAGAATTAATGGCATTAACTATTAAGGTTGCAAAACAATTGAAAACTTAGGTATATGTAGATGACATATACATCCGTCATTGAAAACATTAACTGTACAGTAAGGCAAATACAGCTAATCAACAAAACAAAACAAAATCAGAAATTCAGTTTATAGTAGTCAAAACATGACAGGTGACAAAATGCTCCATTGGCTCATACAAAATAAGCAATCTAATGATTTCCCAGGTTCAGGCTAGCAATCTCCTTGCAGATCGGAAGAAGAAGAAGGTTGGCAGTCATAAGGAATTTAATTTGTAACTGAAACGTAACAGTATCAAGTGTGAAATGGAGGAAGCTGCTGTGCTCATGAATTTCATTAGTAAAGTTGTTAAACCATGTTGACTCGGGGGCTCAGCCCGCAGCACTGCAGCCTCACACCACAAGGAGGGAGGGGTTGGGGTCCTGCCTCCGCCCTGTGGGGGTGTGAAGCTGGAAGGATCTCCCCCTGTCGTGTGGCCAGCCTGACACCATCCAAAGACATGCAGTTAGGCTAAATGGTGCCTCTATTTGCCCATCAAATATGTAATTCCATTCTACTACTGCTGATATACTGCTATCTACCCATGTCTAATTTGTCTATTTTATATAATTTTACTCTCATTTATTTTTATCTTTAGACACTATTTTGTTTTCCATTGTATTGAATATTCTCATCAGTATAATCCCGAAAAGTAAGTGAAAAATCCTTTACCGACACAGATGTAAAGTGTATGATTGTGTATGTGGCAAACTTAACAAACCTGAAATTTGATGCTGCCTAGGATATTACTGCCACTACAAATAACTGACCCCACCGAAGAAACAGATCAAATATATAGAGCATACAATTTCAAAAAAACCTTCGCTTGTAATCTAACGTTTAATTAGTTAAATAGCTTCCTCATTTTATAAGCTTGCCTTTAATTCTTAATTGTTTTAATGTAAAAGTGTTTCATGGTCCATTTCTCAGAATTGCTTTGGATTATTTATTTTTTTGACTGTACAATTTTTCCATTCGAAATGATTCTGTTTTAATTCTGTAATATGTACATTTGACATCATTTTTGGTACTGTCAATCTGAAGTTACTTCTCAGCTCTGCTCTCCCTGGTTCTTCAGGATCCTGCACGTGCACGCTATTATACAACTATCAAAATTCACTGTAGATTTCTCTGGTTTTGTTATAAAAAACACAAACCCAGTTTTTAGATACAGTGTGTATTGCTGAGCTTTGCCATTTGAGATGTTGACTTCTGTGTTTAATGAATTTAAATAACCCACCAAGTAGCAATGGTGATTTTTCCAAAAAGATTATTGAGAAACAGTCATGAAATGTTTCACAAAA
>JABFDZ020000097.1:18138197-18149271 GCA_019775955.2 Pollimyrus isidori
TGGTCCTTACAAGATGGAGGTTCACAGATATTCTTAGGTTGTTTTGTTGCTTCTGGCACTAGATGTCTTGACTATGTTCAATCTGAGAGACCTGGAACAGTTGGAAAGAAGAGTGGTCCAAAATTCCAGTAGAGAGATGTAAGAAACCCATTCATGGTTACAGGAAGTGACTGATTTTAGTTATTGCTTCCAAAAGGTGTTCTACCAAATGTTAAGCTAAGGAAGCCAATAATATTGCCCAGTCCATTTCAAGAGTTCTGTGTGATTTTTTGCTTTTTTGCTATTTTGTGTTCTTCCAATCAAAAACAAAGGAAGTGAGCATGTGGATACTACAGCTTTTGTACTGTAACTGCAACAATTTTCTTGGAGAAGTGATGCATTTTCTGGAAGTGAGACATGAGTGCCAATATATTTGATTGCATATTGTGAGTTTTGGGACAAAACCTTGACAGAAGTTCTTTTCAGAACTTTTTAAAATATGGTTATTTCTGTGGGAAATTTAATCATTTTCACTGATAAAAATCTGTACTTCAAAAAGAATGCTATGATGTAACAACAACAGAAAACACAACTTCCTGTAAAGACTGTGGATATTAAACATTCACACACTTATTATACTAATTACACTCACTGTCACATAACTAGCCAGGAGTTTCCATACTGGTTTATATATGTTTATATATGTTTTTCTGTATTGTCCTTTGTATAAACTTTTTTATGTAGTAGTTACCCATACATAAGTCTTTGCAAAGGTTTCAGGGAACTCTATATACCTTCCGAGTGCTAATAAGTATATTTGAAAAAAGCTTGTTCAGAAAGCTTTAAAATGCTTATTTATTTTGGCATTGCTCATTCCTTGGCCACTGGATGTTTGCAGATTGTTTGTTCTGTCTGCTATGTGGAGTTTACCTTAAATTGATGCCAAAAGGCTCAGAAGTCAGTTCTGATATAAATGCAGCAATGAACAGCCACAGTCCATAATCTTGTGCTCCAGTGTATCTTGAGAGTGGGATAGGAAGCAGATGACAGCGGTGAAAATGCACTTGGGGCAGTGTTCTTAAAGGGCTGCTCTGGAAATTAAACAGGAAATGTCAGTAAGGGAAAGGTTGGATGAACATAGGCGTGATAGATACATTACTACTTACTTAAGTACTATTTGTAGAGCATTTATTAATTTTACTCCAGTTTTGTTCTTCACTGAGACCGTCTCTTTTAGAATTGCACTTTTCTTCTCGTTTCAGTTTGCATGTTGATTTCTCAGCTGTTGTTGTGAAGTTCATCAGCACAATTAATTTACTTTGTAGCATATGCTTTTAACCTCAATTATTTAAAAAGTAAAATTAAAAGCGGCAAAATAACATAGACATAGGGGTGTTACAGGGCATGGTGCAAAATGTTATCCAAATTAACCTTGTGATATGTGATTCATTTATGATGGCTCCTTTGTAATCACCCAATGCCAAGTGCTGTTCATACAAACTTTTCTATGAAAAGCATTGCCATGGAGGCAGGAATATGGTAGGCATATTGTACAAAGTGTAGGAAACCCACAGTTCTGACAAACTATTGGTCAAGTGCTTGTTTTTAACAATTAATAAATGCATGGAATGTTACAGGCAGTTTAGTGAAACATGGAGACAGTTTTATAATACAGTAATATTCAGTGCTTCAAAGGGCTGTTCCTGTTTGTATGCTTGACTGTAGGATACTGTAGGATTCATTTATATTACTTTGTGACAATCCATACTTTGGGATGTATTAAGTATTATATACTCACTAGATTTACAGTTCTTACCATTAAACTCATGTGGGAAGAGATAGCATCTTAGAAGATGTTGGGGTGCTGGATCATTTATAACCTTACAGTTACGGTTTCTTCAATAGATACATCTGGCTTTAGAAATGTCATTTATCATTCATCAAAGTTCCAAAAGATAGAATGAAATTACAGACTGCTGAGATGATCCTGGTGAAATTTAGTAGTGGGTTAGCAATAGGAAGTACTTACGTGAAAAGTAATCAGCAGTGGAGGTAATTCTAAAAGTATCCGGTGAGATTATCCCAGGTGCTGCCCCACTGTCGGTGAGGGGGATTCAGAAAAAAACCTGATGGCCAACACTATGGATTATGAAAATAATATAGGCCTAATATTCTGTAAGATCACCAGCTGAGTCTTTTTTCTGCAAGTATATATATATACTTAAATCACTGAAATTAACTTTAAAACATGGTTTAGTTTTAATATTGTTCATTTGTTAGCTTCATGAAAAAAATGTATTGTTCTACTTAAACAGGCTGTGGAGAGGAGGTCCATACCTCCTATGTGGTGTCTAAGTATCTCCTTGGGTTTGGCAGCACTGCAATAGATAATGGTGTCTGGTGTCTCCTTAGATCCTCCATTAAAAGGGCTGACAGTTGTCCGCACAAAGCATCATTTATTGCTTTTCTTCTCTCCTGGACGTGACGGAATTCGGGAAGGTTGCGATATGACAATGTATCCACTCCATCACTACCTCTGCCACTCTGCAGGCCTCTGAGGTTATACCCTTTTACAAGCTGTTTAGCAAGCCTTCGAAGCTGCATGCTGGCTTTTTAATAGTCATACTTTTTAATAGTAGTAAGATATGGTGGGCTGCCACTGGCAGAGATGTAGACACAATGCCATACACAATGCTGCCAAAATATTCAAGAAATCTTATCATCTGAGGAAATGATCCATTTATTCAGCAGCACTGTCCAGCTTGACAGGAGCATAAAGCACATAGTTTTAAAATGACACCATTCAAAGACACCTTTTGTAATCCAAATGACCATAAGGTCAGACAGCACAATAACTCAGTTACTACTCAAGGACAAATAATGAACTAATACAGTTCTTGCATGGAATATATGAACCATTTTCAGTATGTAACTAATACTTAGATACTGGTTACTGGTGTGCTACTACATTATTAATGCCCCCTCAAGTAATTTGTTACCAAAAGCACTAACCTGACCTCTGCATCATACATGGGAATCCAACACAGATCCTCAACACAGAAGAAAATAAATCTAGCAAAGCATGTGACCTGTTTGATTATTCCGTGTAATGTTGTGGCTGCTAACATCTCAAACTGAACTGAACGTCTGCATAACAGCATCTGGTAAATGTTTGATCAAGGGACCCTGCAAGAGGCTGTGCTGTTACAGTGGTTTCGAGGGTTTACCTGCCTCCCTGAGAGTGAAACATGAAGGAAGAGCACTTCAACCATGGCAGCATGACACAACACCCAAAGGCACATGCTTTTCACCAAGCAGCCGGAGGGACTTATCTGCACTCCTTAGACAGATGTGCTGTCAGATTTTAATGCTGGCACACTGTCGTATAACGAGATTCCAGTGGCTCTTACAGTATATCCTGCCACATAATTTTGTGGTTTTGATACCTGAGCAGCATCCTGTGCATCATTCCCTGACACTAATAAATCCATCGCTGCCTTCAGCTACCAACAGCTGATTGATTGTGGGCCTACAGCTGCTATTAGTTAGTCAGATACTCAAAAAGCAGCAAGTAGAATTTACACGGGAGCCAGAGCCATCTCTGGCAGCGAACATTATTATTTTGCTAAGCCGGAAATATTTTCATAATGAAATTTCCTAAGCACACACCCAGTGAGCTCCACCCTCAAACCTGCTGTCCTCCATGTATAATTCATTTCTTCTGCTCTGTTGCAAGTTGGAGGTCTATTCAGGGAGACAATTCAAGCTGCTCAATCTCATTGTTATATTTTGAATTATACTTTGTTACAGTGTTTTCCGGCCCATATTACTGAGACCCAAATGAGATCTGAACTCATAACAAGGAATAGGGAAATATCTCTGGATTCTTCTGTAAAGTCTTTCATTCTACTATGACACGCTAAACAGAATGTTTCAGATACCAGATAAAGGCTTATTCTGACTTCTAGGAAAGAACAACGTTTCTATGATGTTCAGTAGAAGATATTACATAATACCTTTCGTGTGTTCCCTTCAGACTTCACTCCTGCATAAACAGCTAAGACAAAGCTAGAGAGTGCTGAAAGAACAGTCATTATTCTGTTTTGATGTTTTGGCCTGATATTTTCAGCATAATAAAATAAACAAAGGGATTCGTAAAAAAAAAAAATACAGCTGAGAATATTTCCATTTCAATTGCATGATGTTTTGCAAGGTTACCATTTAGCAGAGGCCTAACAGCAAAGCCTTTGGAGAAAGGTTAGCACATAAAATAAATGGTGTACTTAAGAGTACTAATGATGCACAGTTTGTATGGCGGGTCCGGCCACATAACAAGAACAAAAAGAACAAAATGGAAAAATTAGGTGCCGGGCTTGTTGCTAAACCCACAGAAATGTAATGATACGGTTTGATCTTCAATCTTACATCACATTATCTTTGTAAGTATGAAATAACCAGCGCCATGAAAGGCGGGGGGTGGAAAGTGTGGTTATTTAAAAAACGCCGAGAGCAGCAGCTCTTTGTCCTGCAAAATCCTTGAATATGCATGCTGAGAAAATTTGTGATAAATACAGCAATACAAGCGTGCGAAGAAACAGTGAATCAAAGCACCTTGCCGTAAAAAAGTAACACATATTGAAAGTGTCTTTAATTTCATCCAATCAAGTGAAAGTAAGTGCTGGTTGAAGTCAGAATACAATCAAAATCAAAATTCTGCTGATGAACTCCAAGCTAGCAGGTTTTTTTTTTATTTTACTTTTTAGAAAAGCGGTGAGCACAATGAGTCGGGTCAGCAGGGCCTTCTAACAATTCCATCCATCTTCTTACAGCCTTTCCAGCACAAGGTCACACAGCTTCCTGGATCCTTGTGCACGGCAGCATAGGACACATCCGCACATATACTCTGTGGGGAATTTGCAGTTCATCTAACAGCATATCTTTGGGCTGTGAGGTGCCCCCACTGAGCTGCCAGGCCACCCCCTTATTGCAAGTCATTATATAAAGCAGAGCAGTGTTTCCTTCCACCCCAGAAAAGACACTTAGACCTTGATATCCAGCCTTTTACCCTGTAGCCCTTTCTATGACCTGGCAGCCATGTGGTTTTCTTGTGCATCTACCCTTCGGCTTTCCATTCCAACTGCCAGCTTTTTTTTTAAACCCATCTCCTCATCTTTCCCCCAAAAAAGCTCCTAATTCCATGCTGCCATCCATCCGTATTACATGACCCTGTTTGCTGTGCTGGGACTGCATAGTGGCACTGGGGTGATAAATATGGCTCCGGCTGCCCAGGGATATGTACGCTCCTGCCTCTGAAACCTGAATAGTCTTCATGTGTCTTTGTCACTTGTCCCTAGCTGGAGCCTCCGTCATGGAATAAAGCTGCATCTGATATCCGCCTCCTTGCCGCTGCACTTCATGTCCCGGCCAGCCTTTCAGCGAGCAGGTACAGATGAGGTTTTTACCATCACGCGCTCGATTTATGAATGGCCTTCAGAGGAAAGCTAGTGAAAGATGGGAAGATGTGCCTAGACTTCAAACATTGATCGTGTATTTTTATGTTGCAGCAAATGACCCGATGAGCACATATCAGCTGTTTGAAAGCTACTGCTACACAATGGCACCTAAAATAATGAAATATAAAATGAACCTATGCACTGGGCTGGATATTAAGATCGTCCACCCACATGAACTACTTAGACCAAGCAAAATGTCTTAAGTTCCATCCATTCATACATCCTTTTGTAACTGCATAACCTGGCTATTGTTGTAGAGGAGTCTTAAAGCAATGCCAGGCAACATATGACAGAAGGCTGAGGCTCAGCATGGACAGCATCACAGTCCATAACCGGGCATGTATACACAAATTAAATACTTAATAGTAAATTTATACGTTCTAGGTATAAATGGGGAGTAGCATGTTGAGCATGAGGTAACACTGACCTCAAACCTGTGGGGCTCTGGATGATTCCCAGCCTATGAGGTCGATGTACCTTTAGCTTGCATGTGCTTGCAGAAGGTGATTTTGAAGTTGAAGTTGAAGTTTATTGTCATGTGTACCAAGTACAGCGTACAGAGCACAATGAAATTCTTACTTGAAAACCCTTTTTAGGGTTTAGGGAAATACCTATTCAGGTATTATGGTTTCCTCCTATAGTCCAAAAGATGAGATTAGATGGAGTGGAAAATAAGCAATATGTGCTTGTGTGTGTATTACAATATATGAGCTGTCTACTGTACATTAGGGTGATAGATGTGAATGCACGATGTCACAATTCAACTTGCTCAATAGGGTTCCTCTTCTCATTATACATAGTATTGACATTTTCTTTCCAAAATAAGCAAATTGTTGTTAATAATATAATAATCCACCAGCCTATTGAATTTAATTAGCTATTTTTGCTGGAAATAGCGGAAGCCTAATTTAAGTCTTGCATTTTTCACTCAGAAAATACAATTAATAGTGACTTTGTACTGGCGCACATATAGCTGTGTGTACGTTACTAAGGATAAGTGAGAAAGGGCAACATTAAATCACACGTGAGATAACAGCAGATAATCATCAGCAGAATGTAGATCATACAGACTCGGGAAAGACTGTGCTACACATGTACTGCTTTTGAAGCTGCGTAGGAACTGAGCATTGTACTCATTCAGGAAACCTTAAGCACATCAAATAATTCCATCTAATGTTTTGGATTTAAAATTAACCAGGAATGAGGAAATTTTAAATCCTTTTATCTCCCAGTTGTGCGAAGCAGCATGAGCCACTGTAAGCCCCGTGACAGGAGGGCATAGCTTCAACACACTTCTTTGTCCCTTCATGTACTTGCATCAAGCGATGGTAAGAAAAAGAGGCCTTTCTCTGACTGGAATATTTTCATGGATCTCAAAGTACTTTTCACTTAAGATTTCCCAGAATTGTTTTCTTCCGATTAATTCGTTTATCATGGTCTATAAATATTAGCTGAAACTGAAAATTTGATGGTTTATTTGAAATTTCTTCTACAGGTTATTATACAACATGCAAAACTATAATTAAACATATATATTTTAATATATGTGTGGAATTATATAAATTATATGCATATTTAATGTATGCTCATCTTTAAAAAATACACTTGTCCTTTACTTACACGTACATGGCAAATGAAACATACAAAGCAGAAACTCTCATTTTCTCGCTCAGCTTACTGATGGCTCTTTACTGCCCCCTATCGTGTGCATGTTTTATTTTCAACATGCGTTTTATTCATCCACACTGAAGGGGGTACACTTGTGGTCTAAGATCACTTGCTGTCTTTTATGATTCTTTCTGTGAGTCATGTTTTCAGGTCACGTGTGCTGAAATTTGCAATGGGCAGCCGTGCATCCCAACCTTTAGGAAAATCCCTCCTTACGCCTATGGCACACTGTAATGTTTTAAGGTCTATTTGGCAGCTGCAATATTTAACCAAAACTGTAGTACTGCAATGGGTGCAGGTATACATTTTTTTCTCCTCTGAATTTGCGCTAATAAATGTGAAATATGTTTGATAAATAAATAAACATAAATGAAATTATTTTACCTTTGGTCGTTCAGATGTTATGTTCAATGTTATGAGCTCATAAATACTGCAGCATATCTTCATAAGTGTAAATTTCGAGTGCCCCGAATTCAACCATAAAGCACACAGGCTTTAATTTGGGGTCCTAAAACGACTTCCTGTTTGCCCAGCAAATGTGTATGTAGCCAAATCTGGTCAGGATTGTCGAAGAGAAGTAAACACAGTCTGTCCACATAGCTGGATGCAGGCCGAAAGGCTGACATTCAATTTATAGTGTTTACAGTAAAGAATTCATTACCAAGGTATTTGAGGCAATGCAGGGCCTTTAGATTTTTATCAAAAAATGCTTTGCATTTTGGTGCCTGCGCCATATACAACATCTATTACTCTGAAAGATGGTGTAATCATACAATTCACATATGTTATTCCAAAAGAATAGCAGCTTCGTACGGTCTCTGTGTTGCAGTGAAATGTTGCAAAAGACATCAGTCTGCGCTGAAATTTTATTTGAGCCTTCAAGAAATGGGCCTTTATCGGGCCAAAGCTGTAACACTTTTTATAATTTTTAATGATGAAATAGCTACAAAAATAAGCAGCCAGGGGATCTTGCCAGCAGATAAGACATTTGTGCGGGTCAGATCACTGTCTGAATCTGGACTAGGCAGCTTTCCATTGTGACTGATCCCCTAGCAGTAGAGAAGGCTTTATGACTGTTCTGCAAAAGGAGGACATACTGTGCATTTAGCACCATCTGTATACAGCAGCTTTTATGGATTTGTTACAGCAGGTACATGTAAAATGCCACTGGCAAGAACTGCATGGACCTTACAATGTGTGCAACTCTTAGTTGCAGGAATGAGAGAGAATACAATGAAAAGATTAAATTGCCATTGAAAGTGGACATGATTAATAATTGAATCAATAAAAAATAAAATATTTAATTGGGTATCACAGCATTCACCATTTTGGGGCTTGCCATTAATATAATTGATAATGTAATTTACATCACAAAGGTCTAAAACTTCGTAGGGAAAAAAATCCATGTGTCAGGTATAAAAATCCGTCAGATTTTGTTACGTCAATAT
Organism: Pollimyrus isidori; assembly: GCA_019775955.2. NCBI lineage: Eukaryota > Metazoa > Chordata > Actinopteri > Osteoglossiformes > Mormyridae > Pollimyrus > Pollimyrus isidori. The sequence continues at coordinate 18,146,806 of JABFDZ020000097.1, forward strand.
GCAATGAACAGGGACTTATACCACAATTTAAAGTGATTACTATAGAGATTTTCAAAATATATTTCCTCTGAACAAGTAAATTAATCTGTTAATAATGAATACATGACAGGTGTTTTGTGAAATTTGCAAAGTAGAGGAAAAATGCAATTATTAAACATAACTAAACAAATGACCCAGATACACTGAAGAGTCAATAAGGCATTAGAAATTCCTCAGTCACTTCAGGTTTTTGCTTTGGAGAAGATGGGAAATTTCTGCAAAGGTTTGTAAATAGTCATGACACATCAGCTGTGAGACGCAGAAGAAGTTTTGTCATTATGTTGCTAGCATCATGAAAAAGATTAGGATTCTGTTTAGGATCCAAAGGTAAGGCTGTGACTGAAAAGCTGTAAAGCTGCCTTTATAGAATGGAATATCCAATACTGTACTTTTACGTAAACAGACATCAAGAATGTTCTTTCTGTCACTGAGTAAACAATGAATAATGAATGCGGACATGTGTGGTCGCTCGGTCTGCTTTGCTTAATATTTAGACTTATATCCCGTGTGCGTGTGTGTGTGTGTGTGTGTGTGTGTGTGTGTGAGAGAGAGAGAGAGAGAAACTAAATACAAAATCAATCATTTGGAGCTTCCTGTGAATTGTCAGATTTCAGCATTCCTGACCGAGTTGCTTAAAACATCTCAAATGGTACTGATTTCTGGAAAATACATATAACTTTTTTGTGGCTGGTGTGGCAGAATTTTTCACTTTTCCTTTTTACTTGACTAGCAAATCATAAAGAAAAGGCATGTACAGTACGTGCATGCTTGTGGAATATATTTATGCATATGTTACAGATATATAATATATGTGTGTATCTGCACATAATTATTAAATAATATGTATATATAATGCATGTTTTTTTAAACCACACATTTTATTTAAGATCTGAAAATGGTAAATTTGTAATATGTATGTCAAACAGATTACCATAGCTGACATGAAATTTGATTTCAAACTATCAAGGTTCTTCTTCAGTCTTTGGTATTATAAAACATGAAACCATGGTAACTGAGCTGATTCAGGGTGACGCTGGGCATGTAGCTGTTAATGATTAATGTGGGTGACGCTGACCCATGAACATCTGCATCTATAGAACACTAGTTAATAGGAATATGAGTCTTTTATATGACTATAACTGAATGCAGAATGAATATGACACTTTTACCCATAAAACACAATACCGTTATGGAGTCCAATCATTCATATTTCTTCACTACAGAGTGCAGTTTACACTTTGGCCTGGAATAAGAAAATTAAGAATAAATCTTTTCCTGGCACAGTCTTTACCTGTATCCTGCCATACTTATCCAGATAACTGTAGGATTTCTTGATTAACTTCTGTAATGTAGCTGGTCAGGACTTGCCATGGATAAAAAGGCAACAAGAAGATGCATCAGCAATGTATTTGTTTGAGTTACCATGTAGTGAATGTTTAGATATCACTGTCAAGGCACTCTGCTCTAGGAACCTTGTAATAATCATTCAGTAGGTAAAGCTGAGCAGAGACACTATGAAACTATGCTCAGCTCTGAACATTTGTAGGAAATAATAATCCCTGTTAAACTAAACAGGTTTAATACAGAATCCCTGTTGCTACAATGGTGAGGTGTCCCTTAGGCAAGAATGAGGCATCATTATGTCGTGTTGCTTCACTTGAAGTGACTCCAGACTTGAAGGTTTATTGTTTATCCTCACTTTATTTATCACTGACATTGAAATAATTATTTCACTCTTACGTTATATTTGTAGTTTCTTCTTTGAGATCTTCTCCAGTGTGCCAAGAAAAGACTATGCTGTAGTGGAATTCTGTTTTGGAATTTTGCATTTAGCTATTAATTACAGTAGAAGTTCACTGAAAGAACAGTGAAGCTTGAACAATGAATGTTACCATGTGGTATAACGTCTCCTGAATGGTGTGGTCACTTTCAAGAGAGCAAAATAATGCCTAGTAATGTTGGCCGCCTATCTTATATGATTTGGTACTACATGACCGCCTATCTTATATGATTTGGTACTACATGGCCGCCTATCTTACATGATTTTGTGTTACATGGCCGCCTATCTTACATGATTTTGTGTTACATGGCCGCCTATCTTACACGATTTGGTGTTACATGGCCGTTGATTTTACATGATTTGGTGTTACATGGCCGCTGATTTTACATGATTTGGTGTTACGTGGCAGCCTATCTTGCTGATCTTACATGATTTGGTGTCACATGGCCGCCTATCTTACATGATTTGGTGTTACATGGCCGCCTATCTTACATGATTTGGTGTTACATGGCCGCTGATTTTACATGATTTGGTGTTACATGGCCGCTGATTTTACATGATTTGGTGTTACGTGGCAGCCTATCTTGCTGATCTTACATGATTTGGTGTCACATGGCCGCCTATCTTACATGATTTGGTGTTACATG